>CM042561.1:1722141-1817141 GCA_023630585.1 Cranoglanis bouderius
CAGTTATTATTATGAATTTAATTTAATTGGTAATTTATTTATTATTATTATTATTTTATAATATTATTTATTTATTAGTGTATAAATAAAACTATTGTAATCGAATAAAGTATTTTTCTTAATTGTTATATATAGCTTAATAGCTTGTTATTAATAGCTAATCACGATAGATAGATAGATAGATAGATAGATAGATAGATAGATAGATAGATAGATAGATAGATAGATAGATAGATAGATAGATAGATATGCAGACAGACAGACAGATAGACAGACAGACAGACAGACATGCATACAGACAGACAGATAGATAGATAGACAGATAGATAGATAGATAGATAGATAGATAGATAGATAGATAGATAGATAGATAGATAGATAGATAGATAGAGGTTTTGCCATTCAAATGAGTTACTTAAGTCAACAGCCAGCTGTCAGAAAAACGCCGCCAATTAGCACGTGGTGTGTGTGTGTGTGTGTGTGTGTGTGTGTGTGTGTGTGTGTGTGTGTGTGTGTGTGTGTGTGTGTGTGTGCTCCATGTGGGCAGATACTTTGCGTTGCAAACACTTCCTGCGCTGAATATTTGTAAACCTGTTTATGGTTGAAATGAAGATGAAATCTGACTTCTATTTACGGCGCTGAAAAACGTTTCATTTTATTCAAGAAGTTCACGATGAGGCCTGAGATGCCCTCAGATTCCCCGTCCTCGTTTTTTCATTAAAACATACAGCTAATACAGCAGATTGTAGCTAGCTAGCTGGCTAGCTCACATAAGAGAAATAAATAAGACTCATGTATGAAGTTTGGAGATGACACTGTGGTGGTGGGCCTGAACACCAAGAATGATGGAGTGGAGAGGCTGTCCCAGCGGTGCCTGCTCCTAAACGTCAACAAGACTAAGGAACTGGCTGTGGACATTCAGAAGTGAGCAGTGGAGAACATACACAATTCTCATGATCAACGGGATCCCAGTGGACAGAGTGAGAAGCTCCAGGTACATGGACTCTTCACATTTCGACCATAATACGTAAGGCGAGGCGGCGTCTTTACCAATCTACATCAGCTGAGGAAGTTCAACATCTCCTCAGCTATCCAGAAGTTCTTCTACACCACCACGACAGAAAACACCCTCACTAGGAACATTACTGCAGTGCTGAGACAACAAAGCCCAGTGGAGGGTCACCAGGTTCCTGCAGGACAGCTACACCAGGTGGTGCAGGATCTACACCAGGTCGTGCAGGACCTGGTGGTGCAGGACATCTACACTAGGTGGTGCAGCACATCTACACCAGGTGGTGCAAGGACATCTACACTAGGTGGTGCAACAGCAGGTGGTGCAGGATTTACACCAGGTGGTGCAGGACCAGGTGGTGCAGGACATCTACACCAGGTGGTGCAGGACCAGGTGGTGCAGGACCAGGTGGTGCAGCACATCTACACCAGGTGGTGCAGGACCAGGTGGTGCAGGACATCTACAGTAGGTGGTGCAGGATCTACACCAGGTGGTGCAGGACCAGGTGGCGCAGGATCTACACCGGGTGGTGCAGGACCTGGTGGTGCAGGACATCTACACCAGGTGGTGCAGCACATCTACACCAGGTGGTGCAGGTCCAGGTGGTGCAGGACATCTACACTAGATGGTGCAGGAGCAAGATCTACATCAGGTGGTGCAACCACATGGCCAGGACTGACAAGCTAAGGAGCAAAAATTTTTCCCAAGCCATCAGAACCATGAACTCATGACCACCAACTCCCTCAAGCTCCTCTGCACATCTCCATTACGTAATTTTTACACTAGGTGTTTATGTTCTTACAGCTTGTTTACGCGAGCTAGATAATGTTTAGCTAACATAAAAAGAAGTGGCCAGTCTTTGTCTGTTTCGTGCTTTACTTTGGAGCATTGTGAAGCTATCCGAGAAAAGACACGCCTCTATCTCTGGTATAAGCTCCACATTCATTTTACAGCTCCTCATGTATGCTAATTAGCTAACGGTCATTGCTAAAAATGATACACACTTCCTGTGTATACCGTGTCATTAAAGCTTGTTTTATGGCTTGGTTACGTTAGCAAGCTAATGGCTGATAGACCAGTTTATAACCTGTGTCTGTTTAGAAATGTAGCTCATTTGATTAAGTAGCCACTGTTGGTGCGTCCTAGTACACATCGCTAATATTCCATCTTTTAGCTAGCTAGCTGAAAAACAGAAAGGTAATGTGCCACTGTGCTTTACTGACTAGCCTTATGGAGGTCTGAGTCTTTTACAAGAGCAAAATAACACGCCCGCTGCTGCATCGTTTTAAACTCCGATTTCAATTTTAGTCCAGGATTCATCGAGGAAAATGGACCAGTTCCTCAAAGTTCCTCTAGTTTAGAGGAACAAAAGTATAGAGCTTATGATGGTGAATGATACACGAAAACGGGAAGTGCGTAGACGCAGGGTAAAACCATTTCCGCTAAGCTGATTGTTTAGCACAGAAAACTTTCATTCACACTGAGTAACGTTAGCTAACGTTAGCACTGATTTATTTACCACATTTCACTTCGATCAGTCCCTTCATAACAAAAAAAGCATAAAACTGTGGAGAGGCGAAAGAGTTAGCAAAACTTTTATCACCGACAGAATCCTTCCGCTAAAAACCTGAAAGCCGGAAGGAAGCGTGAACGCGTTTTAATCAGGGATTTGGACCGCTGTTAGTTTTAGTCACGCTTTTGTTAAGCCACGTTTACGATTATTTCCTCAAACGTGTCGAACGACATTTTAATAAAACGTTAATCGACAGATTAACGAGTTGTTGATGTTTTGTTACGAATGTGTTCATGTAACGGAAAAAAAAAATATTTTTCATTGTAAGCGACTTGTATATCACAGTTAAGAAGCCTGGCGTAACCATGGCAACGTAACACGAAGAATGCGCGCGCGGCTTTTATTTTGAAGGATTCCACCACAACCCCCCCCTCCTCCTCCTAAACGCCACACACACTGATCGTCCCTCCCCTTTACGCCAGCCCTTTTTTTTTCGGCGCGGTGGCGTCACGGCGACGCCGAGCTCCGATTGGCCGCCCGTGTGGGCGCAGCGGAGCCTTAAAGGGGCCGCAGGCAGCGGAGGCGCAAAGACGGAGCTCGAGCATCTCCATCTCATCCGAACCCTCTCTCCACCTCTCTCCATCCCTCCATCACCGGGCGCTCCAGCAGACGTAAGACGTTTCCTAAAATCCTCTTTTTTTTATGTGTTTCTATATAAAACAATGAATTAATTTCCTTGTCTTTGTGCTTGGATGCTGCGTGTTGACAGATAAATGCTTAAGAATATATCAGAAGGACAGGGTGTAGGCTTTTTTTTTCTTTTCTTTCTCCTCCTTAATAATGGTTTCATTATTATTATTTATTTATTTATTTTATTCTATTTTTTTTTTAAAAACACTTATTTTCTAAATTAATCTGATGGTTTTGTTCTTTGCATCTCAGAAGCTCAGACAGCGTGTATTTTATTTTTTCTTCATGACATCTAACCAGATGAATGGGGTTTATTTATAGAATAAATGAAATAAGATCTGAATCTGGATCAACAATTAACCTCCTGATGTGTGTGTTGTTGTTTTTGTTTTTGTTTTTTACTGTGTGTGTGTGTGTGTGTGAGAGAGAGAGAGAGAGAGAGAGAGAGAGAGAGAGAGAGAGAGAGAGAATGAGAATATAGTCAGGACATGGATTTGGAAAAGAGAGCATTATATATATATGTGATATTGTGTGTGTGTGTGTGTGTGTGTGTGTGTGTGTGTGTGTGTGTGTGAGGAGTCAACCCAAACTTACTGACATAGCGACGTTAGGAATATCAACAGGTACACAGCAAAGAGAGGAGAGACGAGCGTTAGATTAACACCTACAGACGAATACGAGTCCGTACCATGAATTCATATCCTTACCTTTTGCATTCATAAACACTGAGGCTTTATAAAATATGTGAGGAATGCCTGGATCAACTTGAATTCTTCACGGTCTTACACGTCTTTACGTGTCCAAGCCCTGAGGCTTATCATATAAAACTTGTGCGTCGATGTGAAGTTAAATGTAAGCGAATGAATTAGTGTGAGAACAACTAAATATATAACACTGCAGGTCCTAACTCTGAAATGATTTACATTCTTACATACATTTCTTCACATTTCCTGACTTTTTACACTGTTATTTAATACAGAAAAATGGCTGCTTACTGTCTAATTAAACACAGATAATTAAGGATATTAATGAAGGATAGATTAAGGATTCGTTCAACACTGAACATCTGAATTCTTACCTTCTTCATTAAGGTGTTTCATTAAGTGCATGCTAAGTATGGTGATTGTAGTTAAATACGAATAAATAATTGCATTTATTAATAAATACTGTGAAAATCCAAAACTGTAAGTCTTAATTCTTAACTTTTATAAGAATAAAATTTTCATAAAGGCTTTTTTTCATACAGAAATTATATATAGGCCTACCTGTCTAGTTCAATATGAAACAAAGCAAACGAACGAACGAATGAATGAAACCATAGATCTTAATTTGAAAAGCTTTTTAAATGACCGTTACATTGTTACATTTGGTTACGTTTCGATCCTTTTGTACCTTTAACCTCTTTAAATCTGATTTTACGCTTAAAACCTTGACAGATACGACGCGTGTAAATAAGAAACCTGTATTCCATTTTCTTCCTGTTTCCTCGTATTTATCTTTTCTGGAACGCTCTGTGAACCAATCAGCAACTTCTCGAGTCTCTTCATTAACGCGTTCCGATGCGACGAAGCGAAACCTGTGACGTACGGCGTGAAGGACGCGGCGTGCGACGAGGTTACGAGACACGTACCCGGATTGCGATTCGTTTTTCTGTAGTCGGAGCTTCAAATCGGCTTCGATACGCGTCGATCGAGGTCAAGGAGACGTTCGAACACGGAGTAACGCTCAGATAAAAAGCTGATATGAGGTTAGAAGGACGCGAAACAAAAATGGCCGCCAGTTCGAATGGAGGAAATGGAGATTTGTCGCTTGAAGGAATCTCGGTTTTAAACGCGCACTACAGTAAAAAATAATAATAATAATAATAATAATAATAATAAATTGAAATTGTGCATTAGTTGAAACTCCACAGTTTTGGCCTGCGTACTGATTCTTCACTCGATCTGTTTATCGAACATAACCGCTGTGTCTGTCCCCGTGTCCGCTTTATTTCTTTTCCAGACGTGGTATAGATTGGAGTTGAAGCGCCCCTCCAAGACCCATAATTCCCCAGCTGTGTGTTGACCCAAATGACTACAATTAAGGCTGAAGAGCTCTCTATTGTAGTTATCCTCGTTTAAATCCAATAGTGAAGCGCCGCTCTGTACCCCGATCGCGTCTTTTCTGTCGCCGTAATCGTGTAGAGAGAGAGAGAGAGAGAGAGAGAGAGAGAGAGAGAGAGAGAGAGAGAGAGAGAGAGAGAGAGAGAGAGCGCTTTCTGATGGCCTTCCCTCAGGCTTTAACTCCCATATATTCCACTGTGTAATGAAATTGCCTCAGCCAAACTCAAACACCCTCCCTCAGGATCGAGCTCAGGGTGCGTGTGGGTGTGTGTGTGTGTGTGTGTGTGTGTGTGTGTGTGTGTGTGTATTTAATTCACAACCTACAGTGTTTATTTCAGTCCCTCTGGACATTTCTTTGTGTTAAATCAACACTATTTACATCCTTACAGCTCTTCACGGTTGACTTGATTTGATTATTAACTCCCCAACGTCTTTCCAATTATCTGTTTATTTTATATAAATATTAATATATTATCTAAGACAGCCCACAAAATATCACCCCAAATAATTTCTAAACCACGAAATAATAACAAATGTAGGAAATGTTGCCTAATATCAGTTTTACTGCATAAAATGTTTATGTTTTATTCTACACATTTTTTTTTGGAGTTTTGGGTCTTGAGGTATAAACGGGGGTCACAGTTGAACATGAAAGATGATTTGTGTTTGTTTGTTTGTTTGTTTGTTTGTTTGTCGTGACGAGAAAAAAAAAAAACCCTTCCATACAGCAGGTCCTTTTTCTCACAGAGTAGCTGTGATCCTTTAGAGAGAGCGGTTCAGGGTTTTTATTATTATTTTTAAATAAGCTGCTTTTATTCAGCAACCCCCCGATATCACTGACACCTTAAAATTTCAGCGTAGAACATAAAAAGAACAAGAAAACCCTCTCATGAAAATGTTATAAAGTGTTGTAAAGACATGAGTGACCAAAAAATTTTTTAAAAATAAATAAATAAATGACAGAACAAGATTTAGCAAGTGTTGAGAAAGTGTTAACGAGGAGGTTTCCTCATCTGCATAATTTATGAAGCTGATCTGTTAGAGCTAGCGTTAACAGCTGTTGCTTCACGCTGGCCTGAATTAGCCTCGAGGTGTGTGTGTGTGTGTGTGTGTGTGTGTGTGTGTGTGTGTGTGTGTGTGTGTGTTTTTAATTTCCAGCACTTCGGACAGCACTCATGGTCCTCGCAGAGAGGAAAGGATAAATATTAATATTAATACACACCAAGATGTTTTGCAATAAATATAAATATTAGCATCCTATGTTTAAGTGATATAGATCTCTGTAGATATGTGAGTCATAACTGAGACTTTTTTTTACTCTTTGCATCCTTTTTAGAGCTTATTGAGCTCTGTAAGGAGCGTTTATATATATATATAATATTCATATCTATAATATTATTATTATTATTATTATTATTATTATTATTACTGGTTAAAATGGTTAAAAATGTGTCCTCAGAGAAATTTACCCACACAGAAAGTAAAAAACTGCTCTTTTTTTTTTTACTTTCACGTGTGAAATGGTGTCATTTTAAAAATGTAAACTCCATCTCCTTGTTTTCATATTATTGTGTTTGACCTTTAAACATAAAATCTGCTAAAGTTCATACGAAAAATAAAAACACATCATTTCTTAAAAGTTCTGTATGGGGTTTAAAAGGCCCAGGAAGCATTTTAAAAGTAAAATAATAATAATAATAATAATAATAATAATAATAATAATAATAATAATAATAATAATAATAATAATAATAAAAACACACACCAGATCCGGCAGTATCAGTCAGGACGTGAGATACGAGGACGTTAAATCCCGAGCTATTAGAGCTTTTGCTGCTTCCATGCAGCCACCTGTTACTTGCTGTTTTCTGCAGGATCGCCTTCACATTAGCTTTCTGTCGACTGCCGTATGTCTCAGCTTTATCAGGGCTGCAGAATAAATAAATCACAGCCGGAGGAATTATAAACCGTCCGGCACACATTTCATGCAGCTTCAATAAAATCTGTTGCAGCTACAAAGAATTAAAATACACCAAGGAAACTGAAGTAAAAATCTAAAACAGACAAGAAGGAACAATATATAAATATAAATGACAGTCTGCTTTTATTCATGTTTTATTAGAAATTTAAAAAAAAAAGATTAGCCAAAAATGAAAGGAAAGAATGTAAGTAAGTAAGTAAGTAAGTAAATAAATAAATAAATAAATAAATAAAGCTGCTGTCGGTGCATGAAAGAAAGAAAGAAAGAAAGAAAGAAAGAAAGAAAGAAAGAAAGAAAGAAAGAAATGAAGTATTGTGTGCAGGTTGTTGGATGGATGGATGGATACATAGATAGATAGATAGATAGATAGATAGATGGATACATAGATAGATAGATAGATAGATAGATAGATAGATAGATAGATAGATAGATAAATAAATAAAGCTGCTGTCGGTGCATGAAAGAAAGAAAGAAAGAAAGAAAGAAAGAAAGAAAGAAAGAAAGAAAGAAATGAAGTATTGTGTGCAGGCTGTTGGATGGATGGATGGATACATAGATAGATAGATAGATAGATAGATAGATAGATAGATAGATAGATAGATAGATAGATAAATAAATAAAGCTGCTGTCGGTGCATGAAAGAAAGAAAGAAAGAAAGAAAGAAATGAAGGAAAGTGTGCAGGTAGTTGGATGGATGGATAGATAAATAGAAATAAATAAACGTGTGAATATGTAATAGAAGAAAGAAAGAAATGTAAATAAATAAATAAATAAGTTATAACGTGCATTAATAAATACTGTGTGGAAACATATATAATGAAATGAATGAATAAATAGATAGATATATCTATATCTATCTGTCTGTCTATCTATCTATATATATATATAGTCTATCTATATATATAGTGAACAAACAAACAAGCAAAAGAAAGAAAACACAAATCAATAAATATAATATGAATTATTTACGTTTATTTATTCCTTAAAGGGAAAAACTCCTTAACAGATTAGCTTTTAAGAGGAAAATGAGCAGTGAGGGTGAACAGGGAGGCTCCGTTAGTCGTTAGCTAGATTTATAGCTGTGCTTTCAGCGGAAGTAGAAACATTTCTGTTATAATAATAAAACACTCTTTTAATTGTATTTGTAAATGAGCAGCAACAAGCGTGAATGACAGGTTTGTAGCCACGCCCACGAGTACCTCGATACGTACAGTGCTAATTTGTAGATGGAATTTGTGAACTTGCGTTTTTGGACTCGTTCAAATACAAAAAGTTGTCAAAAACATTGTTGCTAGGCAACTGGCAA
This sequence comes from Cranoglanis bouderius, assembly GCA_023630585.1. Taxonomy (NCBI): domain Eukaryota; kingdom Metazoa; phylum Chordata; class Actinopteri; order Siluriformes; family Cranoglanididae; genus Cranoglanis; species Cranoglanis bouderius. Next base: position 1,730,746 of record CM042561.1, read on the forward strand.
ACGTGAAGGCGCAGTGCCAGAGGAAACGAGACGAAATAATCGTCTGGAATATTAACTTTTCTCTCAGATGTGTTGATGAATCACTAAGAGAAGACCCTATTTAAAAATGAGACTCATAGAATCGTCTCATGAACTTGGTGAACACATAAATGATCAGGGAAATGACTTTAATCTGGAAAGAAAAGAGGAAACAGAGATTAGCTTGCTAGCCTAGTGATGTTGCTAGCGCCTGAAAGTGAGTCAGCGATCCCAGAAATCTAAAATATCAAACGTAAATAAATGTAAATATTAAAACAAATAAATAAAAAATGACTCACTTGGGGTGAAGTAAGAAAAAAAGAGCTGTTTTGGTTAGGATTCTGATTAGCTGTGTAGCTGTAATGCTAAAGCAAAATGTGCGTTCAGCTAGCTACAGCGACTAGCCAGCATCTCTGGGTGTCTGACTAGCTGTTCTTGCAGTACGTGATAGGAAAAGGTTTGTTAATGTTTGAAATGTCATTTTTTTTGAGGTTAGAAATGTTATTTTGTGAAATAAGAGCGTCCAGATTGTGACAGAAACACACAGAGAGAGAGAGAGAGAGAGAGAGAGAGACAGAACCGTAAGCTCGACACAGCTAGCATGCAAATGTCAGCATGTTAGCGATAACGCAGGATTAGCCGTATTAGTGCGGCCCGTTCGGTCAGTTTTCAGGCCGTGTTTTTTTTTTTGTTTGTTTTTTTTTACACGTTTTCGTGCGAGGAGAAAAAAAAAAAAAAGGAAGGAAAGGAAAACCGACACATTTGCTGAAACGGCAGCCCAAATGAAATCCTTTTAGAGCAGGTGTTCAAACAAGCGGGATTAACGTAATGAGATGCAATTACATGCAGCTTGGTTACCGTTGCTCAAAGTCCACGGTCAACTTCTGGAGGAGAGGAAAAAAAAAAAAGAAAAGCCCATCGATACAGGACTCGCATTATATTCGCTTTATAAAACACGACGTGTGCACTTTGCACTTTTTTACACACACGGCAGACAGAATGTAAACGCGAGCAGCCTTCGGCGGCCATTATCTTCTTCCTCAACAGATGTTCTTGTGATTGCTGGCTCGATTTCAGCGGCAAAAAAAAAAAAAAATTCACACACACACACACACACACACACACACACACACACACACACACACACACACACAAAAACAACCGAACAACTGTACACGGAGAAGGACCTTCTGTCGATCTGAGATAGCGAGTGTTTAACATAGAGACTTTACTTTCAGGCACCAGTAGGTTTGGATAATGTTGATTTCTCTCTCTCTCTCTCTCTCTCTCTCTCACACACACACACACACACACACACACACACACACACACACACACACACACAGGGTCTCTCAGCATGTAATAAGCTTTTTAATTTAGTTTTCTTTTTTTTCTCTCTCTCTTTTTCAATTGAGCGCCGGACCTTGAGGCAAGGACGATGTGATTTCAAAAGCGTAGGTGTTACATAAATACACAGTCTCACGGTTATTTAATTCACTTTCTCAAACACACACACACACACACACACACACACACACCTACTGTACACGCTCTGCTACAGGAAGCACGGGCGCTTTACGAGGTTTAAACCTGACAATCCATTTTCATTTTTGTTATCTGTTTACTTGTAAAAAAAAAAATTAGTTTATTATTATGCTTTAACACCTGAGATATACGTTTATATCACGGCTCCACGATTACCTCTGATTTGTTTTCACCATGGCAACAATCATAAATAAAACTGTTCAGACTTTGGGTTTAGGAACGCTTCACTGATCGCAATTGAACCGATATTAACTACGCAAAAAAAAAAATATATATATATATATCTCGTAGGCTACAAAAATGCGTTTTTTAAAAATTTTTTTAAAATGAAAAGCAGCCAGAACAGAGCGAGGTAACGCCCTGCGAGAGGTAACCATAGCAACAATCTTATATGGTAGCTAAACGTTTACAGGGAGCTAGCTAAAAAAAAAAAAAAAACAACAATAACAAGTTCTGACACTCTGACTGATTTTTATCTTCTCAGGGACGTATTTTGTACCTGTTTTAGCTGAATGATATAAAAACGGCAACTCGTACTATTTAGCCATCCGGCTACCGTTACACGATTGTTGCCGTGGCAACATCACAAAGTACGTTGTTATGTCTCTGTTTAAGAAATCCATAGCGAAGCCCAGATATAGGCCTAGCCTAACACGTTATTTGTCACTGAAAAATGAAAACAAAAAAAAAACAGAAACCATCACAGAAATTCTAATGGTTTCCACTACAAACACCATTACAAACCATCAGCTAACCATTAAAACCGTTACCATTACTGATCCTTAACGGTTTCCAACCCTAGACATAACGTCACCCATAGAAGGCAACAGATTACCAGTAGAGACCCACAGGGACCATTAAAACCCATACAATTCCCTTTGTAACCATTAAAGAACGCGTGGTTCCACTCGGCCGTGCGCGGTGCTGATGGAGGGGGTAAATACTTTTCTCCGTGACCCTGATTGGACCCTACTTTGGATTTAAAACAGTCTAGTGAGCCTACGATTCCTCAGGTGTTTGATAAGTAACAGGCCAAATTTCCCAAATAACCCGATTCTGAACATTTAAAATTACACTAATCTGAATTCCTGTCCGATTTTTGAAACGAATGTCGTGTTTTTATTTATTTATTTATTTATTTATTTATTTAAAGTTTAAAGAGATAGTAGTAGCAAACACCAAAGGAAGACCAATCCTGTCACTTTGGATGTCATTTCCTGATTTGGAAGTATGTAGAGAGTTGGATTTGGGATAAAATTATATCATGGCTGCACAAATGCATGTGATGGGCGGCGTTTAACGTGGATCCGGGTTAAGTTAAATGCATTTATCACGTCACCATGGCAACAGCCATGGCATCATTGTTTGTTCTGTATTTGCGCATCACTGATGACAATTAAACTGATATCAGCCGCACAGAAAATATTTGATTTCTCATTACAAGCGACCGGAAAAGAACGACGTAACGTCCTTTGAGATGTAACCATAGCAACAACCGTCCCCGTTTATGACGCCTCGGGTGTTTCTGTACACGGCTCGCAAGGATTAGACTAAAGTTCCCAAATAACGTGGTTTCAGACATCCGTTAAATTTGTGCTAAGCTTTCGATTGCGTTTGAAAAGGATGTCCCGTTTTATTTCACCCAGAGCGTGGGAGCATCACTGAGATACAAACATGTCGATTTTTATTAATAGCAAAAGGTTCATATACGTACAAGGTCATGTGAAGGGCTTTGAATCCAGCTTTTTAAAACTGGACAATGTCGAAAATGTGGAGAATAAATATAAATAAATAAACCTAAGGTTTCTCTATGAACATCCTCCGGTTTTATCCTAAAGCATCTGTAAAGAAAAAAAACCCTGACTGTATTCAAGCATAACTCACGAATTCATTCTTTAAGTGGGTAAAGTCATGTGAACACTGTTGCTAGGCAACTAGGAAAGATGGCTTCCAAGAATGGAGGCTTGCTAATAAATGAGTTAATGATGTTATTAACATATTGTTATGTTTCACAAACAATATAAAGAGTGCAATGAGCGCGTAAACGAAACCACAATCCTTTTCACAAAACTTTACGCGAAACAGCGGCACCATTTTATCGATCTTGAACATTCTGCCATTTCTTTGTTTCGTCGTATCGCTCACATTGAGCTCGGTAAAGTGTTTACGTTTAAATTTTTTCTCGTTTCAAGACCTGCTTAACAAACGATCCATTAAGAAAATCTAATGGTTTCCATCACAGTAATGGGAACCGTCTTGTTTAGCTGAAGGTTTCCGTTAGGGTTTCTATGGTTACCAGAGCGGCCTTCTTTCACAGGTACATGATTACCATTAAAATAAAAATTAGGGTCAAATTAAAACTTAAACTCCCATTACAGACCAGCGGTAACACATTAGGCGTCACTGTAAATCTCTAATGGTTTCTACTGGTGTGATTTTCTAAAGATTAGACACGGAAAAAGAACGACGAACCGTAAAGACTATAGAAGCGAAACCAGTGAAATTAGAATAGAAACTAAAAGTAAACTGAATTGGAAATCGTAATTCATTAAAAAATGCTTAAAAATGTTTTATTTATTATCAAACAGAAATGTCATAGCTTTTATCCGTTTGTAGTTACACTGAATGTTCTGCGAAACCTGTTGTCACTTACGTTATAGCAGCTATAAACACTCGTTCCCTCACCAGCCTCTCTCTCTCTCTCTCTCTCTCTCTCTCTCTCTCTCTCTCTTTATTCTCTCTGGACATTACAGTTGGAAGTTGACCTCTGACTGTTACAAAGTGCTGACACTGGAGACTCCTTCCATAAATGTTAAAAAAGGAAAAAAAAGAAAACTTCACCTTATCAGTGATTATTTTTTTTAAGTCCCTGTGAATGAGCTGTTACTATAGAAACGCTGCTGCGCTACTGTCAGAGCTGCCGAAAATGAATCAACACCTTCTGGCCAATCAGAATGGAGAATTCAGCAGCGCTGTGGTGTCAGTGACAAGCATTAACACTGTGGGGTAGTGACGTGAACAGGTTTAAATAATGGAGAGAGACAGACAGACAGACAGAGAGAGAGAGAGAGAGAGAGAGAGAGAGAGAGACACATATGCACACACACATATACACACATACACACACAAACACACCTATACACACACACACATATGCACACACACAAACACATATACACATACATACACATACAGACACACCTATACACATACACATACACACATATACACACATACACACACAAACACACCTATACACACACACACCTATACACACACATACAGGAACACCTATACACGTACACACACACTTATACACACCTATACACATAGACATACATACACACAAACACACACACCTATACACATGTACACATATACACACATACAGACACACCTATACACATACACTCACATGTGCACACACCTCTACACATATACACATATGCACATACACACCTCTACACATATATACACACACATATATACACGCACACACACAGTGCCTATAGAAAATTATCACACCCTGTCAAAATCCCTAACTTTTGTCACATTTACACCCTGGAAATTAAAATAAATTAAATCTAACTTTTGCCAGCTGTATTTACACATTATAACCCTCGACATCTAAGTGGAAATAACAACATTTTTAAAAATTCTGAACAATTATTAAAATTTAATTAGTGAAACACCTGGTTTGGAGAAGTGATCAGCCCCTCAGAGACTATCCATTATAAACTTGCTCAGGTACAACCAGTCACTTCCCAGATCACACACCATGCTAATTGCCCCCCCACCTGACATCAATTGCAGTGGTTTTGATTACTTCATAAGAAAACCAGCTGCTCCATGATGATTCCATTACTTGTAGTTGCACGGCAACACAAAGAACACACCATGGTTGGAAAGGTGCTTTCAAAAGGCCTCCGGGACAAAGTTGTGGAAAGGCACAAGTTAGGAGAAGGATACAAAAAGATTTCAAAGGCTTTAACTGTCCCTCTGAGTACCGTTCAGATCATTATTAAGAAGTGGAAAGCGTATGGCACCACCAACACCTCGCTTAGATCGGGCCGTCCCTCCAAACTGGATGACCGAGCCAGGAGGATATCGATCAGGGAAGCTACCAAGAGGCCAGTGGCAACTTTGAAGGACTTACAAGTCCTTATGGCAGAGATTGGTCGGTCTGTGCATGTGACAACGATCTCACAAGCTTCACACAAAGCTGGCCTGTATGGCAGGGTGGCAAGAAAGAAGCCTCTTCTGAAAAGGCTTTGCAAAAAACCACTTGGAAGATTCTAATGCCATGTGGCAAAAGGTTTTATGGTCAGATGAGACCAAGATTGAACTTTTTGGACTGAACTGCAAGCGTTATGTTTGGCGAAAACCAAACACAGCACACCACCCAAAACACACCATACCTACTGTGAAGCATGGTGGTGGCAACATTATGTTGTGGGGGTGTTTCTCTTCAGCGGGGACTGGGCAGTTGGTCAGGATTGAAGGGAAAATGGATGCTGCCAAGTACACCCAAATTCTTGAGGAAAACCTGCAGCCCTCTGCTAGGCAGCTGAAGATGGGCAGGTGGTTCATCTTTCAGCACGACATCGACCCTAAACACACCACCAAAAAAAACTACACAGTGGCTTAAGGATAGGAAGGTGAATGTCTTCGAGTGGCCAAGTCAGAGCCCTGACCTAAATCCAACTGAAAATCTGTGGATGGACTTGAAGACAGCAGTCAATCGCCACTCACCAGCCATGAAATGTTACTGAACTCGAACAATTCTGCAAGGAAGAATGGGCAAATATTCCCTGATCTAGGTGCGCAAAGCTAATAGAGGCATATCCAAACAGACCGATGGCTGTAATTAAAGCAAAAGGTGACTCTATGAAGTATTAAATCATGGGACTGATCACTTTTCCAACTCTGTTATTCTAGTTTTCTTTCTTTTTTTTTTTTCCGAACTGTTGCCTTTTTCCGTTACTTGAATGTTGTAAGGCAGAATGTGTCAATAAAGCTGGAACAAAAAAATATATTTTTAATGGGTTTTGATTTCAGGCTGTGTATATATATATATATATATTCATAAAATGTTTATTTATGAATGTAGTCCATGGAAACATCACCACATCTCTCTCTCTTTCTCTCTTCCACTCATTCTGTCTCTCGCTCTCTGACTTTCAGTCTCTCTCTCTCTCTCTCTATCTTTTGGTCTTTCTCTCTCCATCTTTCTCACTCTGTTGCTTTCTGTCCCTCTTTGTCTCTGTCTCTGTCTCTGTCTCTCTCTCTCTCTCTCTCTCTCTCTCTCTCTCTCTATCGCTTTCTCTCGGTTGCCATGGTTACAGCCACTCATGGTAGATAGGAGAAGGTGCCGGAGATCAAACAGCTGTTGTGTCCAGATGTCGTTCTCCTTCTCCCGTTGCTATGGACCTTTGTTCTCCTCCGAGTACAGGTGCAGCACCCCTGAACACACACACACACACACACACACACACACACACACACACACACACAAAGAAAACATGATGAGGACACGACGGCCGGCTTTGTGCTGTACACATCAGCGCATCAGTGGGGGGAGAGAGGATGATGAAGGGGTGAGAGGAATATAAGGAGACATGGGGGGGGGGGGGAAATAAGAGTAAATAAAAGAGGGAGAGAGAAAGAAAGATAATAGGGAATAAATAAACACCAGAAAAAATGGAGAGATACTGAGTGGAAAATCGGAGAGAGAATTAGAGAGGGGGAGAAAAGACGGGGAAAGAATGAGAGATAGAGCTGAAGAATGAAAGAGAGATAAACGATGATAACAGAAAAGATGAGAAGGTGAGAGAGAGGAAGAAAAAGAAAAAAGTATGTCAAGGAGGTAGAGAGAGAAAGATCGGAAAAGGTGAAGAGGATAAGATAGAAATGGAGGGAGATAGAAAAGGGAGGGGGAAAATAGAAAGTGAGATAAAGGGAAATATAAAGGTGCTTAAAAAAAGATGGAGAGAGAGAGAGAGAGAGAGAGAGAGGAAATAAAAGCACAAGAGATGAGAGAATAAAATGGGCAGAGAGGTAGACAAAGAAAAGAAGAAAGAAAAGAGAGATAGAGGGAGAAAAGACAAAGGTGCATAAAAGAGGGAGAGGGAAACGAATTAGAAAGTGGAGGAGAATAAGACAGAAAAAGTTTTTAAGGGGGGGGGACAGAGGTGTAGAAATCTGAAAAAAACAGAAGTAAAGAATGAGTTGGGTAGATAGGTAGAACAGGACAAGAAGAAAGAGGGATAGAATGAGAGAGAGACAGAGAGTCAGAGAGAGAGAGAGACAGAGAGTCAGAGAGAGAGAGAGAGAGAAAGAGAGGAAGAAAGACATAAAGGTGAAAAAGAAAGAGTGAGATATCCAAATAAGGAGAGAAGAGAGAAAAAGGAGAAAAAGTTGAAGAGAATGAGAGCAAAAAGAAGTAGATAAGAAAGAGAGAAAATATATAAATGAGAGTAAGAGTGTGTGTGTGTGTGTGTGTGTGTGTGTGTGTGTGTGTGTGTGTGTGTGTGTGTGTGTGTGTGTGTATGTGTGTGAGAGAGAGAGAGAGAGACAGATGAGGTTTATACACATCCACATATCTGTTTATCACAACCATTTATACACACACACACACACACACACACACACACACGTTTCAGCAGATACACATGTGTGTCAAATACACATACACACATGTATTGTACACACATTTGTGTCATACAGACACACACACACACACACACTCACACACACACACGTATCAGACAGCAGATATTGAATACTCACCTCTCTCTCTCTCTCTCTCTCTCTGTCTCTCTCTCTCTCTCTCTCTCTCTCTCTCTCACACACACACACACACACACACACACACACACACACACACACACACACACACACACATTGATTGAACACTTACATCCAGGTGGGACATGATCAATAATGTTTTTCTCCACCATCCACCATTTTCCTCCACACACACACACACACACACACACACACACACACACACACACACACACACACACACAGACACACAGCATCACAACACGACACGTCTCTTGAGAAACAAAACTCTGCGGTTCTGTGGGGATTAAAACCCGTCTCACAGAGATAAGACGGGACAGTGAGACAGAAAAGTACAGAGTCAGAAAGAACAAGAGGGAGATCAAGAGAAAAGAGAGAGAGAGAGAGAGAGAGAGAGAGAGAGAGAGAGAACTGAATAAAAGGGGGAAGACCAGAGTGAGAAAGAGAAGAACGGTGAAAGAAAGACAATAAGACAGTGGACAGTAAGACAGAAGAGGAAGTAAGAGAGAGAGAGAGAGAGACAAAGAGAGGAAGAGACTGAGGAAGGAAAGGATGAGGTGCAGAAAAAGATTAATAAAAATAAAAGAGATAAGAGAGGCAGGCAAACACAATACAGAAGGAGAGAAGAAAGAAACCGCAGAGAAAAGATAGAGAAGGAAGAGAGACGAGTGGAAATGGATTAAGGGGAAATAAGAGCGACAATAAGATGGGGTGAGAGATAGAAAAAGAAAAGAAGGAAGGGGCAGAAGTGAGGAAAAAGAGGAAAAATGAAAGGGAAATGAGAAAGAAAGGAGATAGAATGGTGGAAAAAGAGAATAAGATAGATAGATAGATAGATAGAAGTAAAAAACATGACTTTCAGGAAGTGTTGTTAAGGCAGATTTCTAACATTTGAGCCATAAATGGCGGCCATTTTAGAAACGTTAACGCGGTCTTGAAGTTGAAGCATTATTAAGAATAATACTAATATTGCTAGTAACAAGGCTAGTAATACTACTACTGCTACTACTTTTACTAGTAATACTACTTCTACTAATAACAATAATACTAATACTACTCATACTTCTACTGATCCTATTACTACTACTACAGCTATTTCTACTAGTAACACTACTACTGATAATAATAAAATTAATACTACTAATACTCCTACTGATGCTACTAATGTTACAACTACTACTTCTACTAGTAATACTATGCCTGCTGATGCTAGAATACTAGTAATACAGCTAGTGATGTTAGCACTATTACTCCTACTACTACTATGACTAGTAATACTAATACTACTGCCGCTTCTAGTACTATTTGTAATATCAGCTACCAGTACTACTAATATTCCTAAAATACTAATACTGCCACTACTACCTACTACTTTTAGCAATATCAACTACTAGTACTACTAGTAATATTAGAATACTAATACTGCTTCAGCTACTACTACTGCTACCACTACTACTGTTAGTAATATTAACTACCAGTACTACTAGTAATATTAGAGTACTAATACTGCTGCTGCTACTACTAATAGTACTAGAAGATACCAAACTGGATGTATAACGTTGTGTGATTTTTGTATGAAGGCAGAAGTAGACTATACAGATTTCCACACCTGTCCAAATACCAGGTTGAGTTTTCTCTCTTTTTTGTGTAGAAAAATAGGAACAGTAGAGTGTAAATCCTCCCACACAGCCCTTCAATTTCAGTCAGGTAAAAAAAAAAGGGGGGGGGGAGGAGGAGGGGTTTAAAAACCGACGAGAGAAAAAAGGCGGAAAAAAGCCGCTCCCCGCTGTGCGCCTGCGAGCGAGTGTGCTCAGGTAATTAAGCGCTGCTTCGCTCGACCCTTCGTCAAGGCAATTACCTAAAATCATATGCTCTTAGCTGCTCTAATTACGGGCCAATCTGGCTACACGGTGCTGACTGACAGCTCGGCTCGGGCCGCTGCGTGTTTACGACACCGACGACAAAACCGATTACAGCGTGTAGCGTTACACACGGTCAAAACACACACCGCAAAGCAAACACGCAACTCAGGCCAGAATCTTCCTCAACACACGCATCAGAACCACATCATTATTCATCAAGTCCTGCATTAAGGTCTCTTTGGGACCTGACAGGAAACAGGAAGTGGCGTTGTTTTCTTTGTAGCACCCGGAGCATTATGGGATTGAAGCGCCATTTCGTCCACATGTGCTATTGAGAAGATTGGAGAGACAAAGTAAGGACAGAAAGATGGAGGGAAAATGAGTGGGGGGTGGGGGGGGGGGGGTAAGAGAGATGAGAATAAGAAAGGGAGATGAGAGAAAGAGAGACAGTGAGGAAGATGGAAAGATTATGGCAAAACAAGGGAAAGACAGAAAAGTAAGTAAGGCAGAAAGAAAGAAATAATATTAAAACGGAAAATGAAGAGGAACAAGAACAGAAGACGTAAGACGGAGAGGGACAGAAAGAGGGAGTATGACAGAGAAATGAGAGTAAACAAGAGAGAGAACAATCGAAAGCAATATATAAGGTGAGAGAGAGGAAGAGAGAGAGAGAGAGACAGGGAGAGAGAGAGAGAGACAGTCCTGAATAACGAGCTGTGTGTGTGTGTGTGTGTGTGTGTGTGTGTGTGTGTGTGTGTGTGTGTCTCGCCTCGGGGGAAACACTCAAGGTGAAGGGAATGAAATTAGTGAGAGACGAGTGCGGGCCGAGAGAGAGAGAGAGCCAGTGAGGGGTCACACACTCAGAGTGGACACTTATTAAATTAAAGACACACGGGGGTTTACAGCGCACGGCATTCTGGGAAAACGTTATGTGATGTTCCAGAAAGTGACTTTACACACAATCGCCATAATGCCTACATCATTTAAAAATCCTGTAAATGAATATCATTCATTATGCACTACTATCAGCATTAGAAATAAGAATAACACTAAGACTAAGACTAATACTGCTAATAATAAGGCTAGTAATACTACTACCACTGCTGCTACTTCTAATAGTAATACAACCGGTAATGTTCATACAAATACTCCTACTACTACTGCTAGTACTATTACTAGTACTACTAATACTAGTATTATTACTACTACTACTACTACTACTACTGTGGCTGGTATGAACTACCACTGCTGCTACTTCTGCTAGCAATACAATCAGTAATATTCATACCAATACTTCTACTACTATTGCTAGTAATATTACTAGTACTATTAATACTAGTATTATTACTACTACTACTACTACTACTAATATGGCTGGTAATACTACTACTACCACTGCTGCTACTTCTGCTAGCAATACAATCAGTAATATACATACAAATACTCCTACTACTATTGCTAGTATTGCTAATACTAGTAGTATTAATACTACTACTACTCTGGCTAGTAATACTAGTACTGCTGTTACTTATACTAGCAATACAACTAGTACTATTAATACTATTACTACTACTACCACGAGTAATACTACTACTATTACTATTACTACTATGGCTAGTAGTACTACTACTACTACTGATATGGCTATTACTGCTGTTAATAATACTAACACCACAAGTAAAATAATACTAATACCACTACTGCTAGTAATACAGCTACTACTGTAATGCTAACGCTAAAACAGTACTCTTCACAGAGTGACACCTGTAGTAGTAGTAGTGGTAGTAGTAGTAGTAATACAGCTACTACTACTACTACTACTACTACAGGTGTCACTCTGTGAAGAGTACTGTTTTAGCGTTAGCATTAATGCTACGTTCATTATATTCACACATGAACAATTTCTGAGGTAAAAAGTCTTTTTTTTTTTTTTGTCATTTAAGAACACGTCTTGTTCTTAAGGAAAATGTTGATATTCCGGATGTTTCTGTCTCACTTCCACCGTTATTTCGTGTTTTTATAGTTTACAAAAGACTTAACAGCGACGTTAAGCTAGCTAGGTAGTGATTAGCTCGCTAATACTTAGCAACCATATTTCCCAGTTGCCTAGCAACAGCGTTCTTGTGATATTTAAGCATGAATTCACTAGACATACTGTATATATCTGTCGTATATAACAGATGCCGATTAAATTAGATACCTCCGCGAACGAATCGCATACTAATACACGCTAAACCTTAGCATGGCTACCCGCAGACCTCTTGTCCCCTTTAAAAAAAGACGCTATAAATGTCTTAAATGAGCGTAAAGTTTAATTGGCCTCGTCCTGTACGTGTTATTTCCGGTCAATGCCGCCAAACCTGTAAAATGAAGCATTAAAAATGGATGCATTGACGTCTGGATTTAAAGACGCTCGAGCGTGGATTGTCAGGAAAAGGTTATGATCCGCTCGCTAAAAAAAAAAAAAAAAAATCTTTTTTCATTGCCACATCATATTCAAGTCGACGGCACTGACGGCATAATTGGACATTAGTCTCAATTCAGATGGTACGAGAGTCGAGCTAAACGCCCGGACGCAGATCTTTTTTTTCTTTCTTTCAGTCCGTACATTTCATTTCTCAAATTGTAGGGAATAAAAGGAGTCCATCCTGCGGTGAAGAGCGTAATTTAAGCGCTCTTAATAAAGCACTGCTGTTCATTATCGAGCCCATTATTTCCAGGCTGGACGAGAAAAAAAAGAAACGACCTGTCTCACCTCACCATCACTTCTTTTTCTTCCCGGAAATCTGGAGTAAATGTGTAAGTGCATGCGGAGACAGGTTCGGCTACTTAGTGAGGGGGGGAGAAAACCCGAGCGGAGAGCTCCGACGAGCCCAGAAGCCTATTAGCGCTAATATGTTTTTTTAATGGGAACGCCGCGGTTGATCTGAACTCGTTTTCTTCGTCCGGGGCCGAGCTCTGAAAGCAATCCGTCACCTCCGTGTGAGGCCGAGCCGGGCTCCTAATGAGCCTCTCGGTCCAAAAAAGAGGGCCGAAAGAATTGAGCTGTCACGGCTCTCAATGGTCATGTCGGCACAATTGTGGCCCGGTCGCTCGGTCGCTGCCTTCCCATTGTGCGCGTTTAGCCAAGCAAGGCCTTATACAAAATGAATGGGCCGAATGTAACCTTAACTTCACGAGTCGCACGCGCCTCTGACGGGGTCGGCCATGATCAAAACGTCAAAACACACGGCGGAAAAATAGGAAGCAGGACAGAAGGAGAGAGAGATGAATACAAAACAGAGAGCAAGACAGAAAATAGGGATAGAAAGTGAGAAAAAGGTAACAGAGTAACAAAGTGTACAACTGAGAGAAGGGAAATTAAACAAAAGGCATACGACCGAAACGAGGGACAAAAGGAGAGAGAGAGACAGAATGGAGAAGCTAAATAGGAAGGAAAATAAAGAGAAAAAGAGGACAAGACAGGAAAAGGAGAGAGAATTTTAAAAAAAAAAAAAAAAGAGAGAGAGTGAGACAGAAACGAGACAGAGTAGGACAAAACGATAAAAATGAATGAGAGCGAAATAAAGAAAAGTAAAACAAAGATGGAGACAGAAAGACAAAAAAAAGGAGTAGAGAAAAAGAGGGATGAGGAAAAAAGATGAAAAAAGAGTAAGACAGAGATAATTCAAAAGAACAAAAAAAGGTGAAATCAAAAGACAAACAGAGATTAAGACAGAAACAAAAAGATTCTTTTTTTTAAAAAAAAGAAGAAGAAGAAGAAGAATGGAAACATGTGGCCTGAAAAGATAAAACAAAACAAAAAAAACACAGAGGGAGAATAAGAGAAAAAAAAAGAGAGTGAGACAGAAAGAAGGAAAACGAGAGATGAAAAGAGGGAGAGAGACAGAAAGAAGGAAAACGAGAGATGAAAAGAGGGAGAGAGACAGAAAGAAGGAAAACAAGAGATGAAAAGAGAGAGAGACAGAAAGAAGGAAAACGAGAGCTGAAAAGAGAGAGAGACAGAAAGAAGGAAAACGAGAGCTGAAAAGAGAGAGAGACAGAAAGAAGGAAAACGAGAGATGAAAAGAGAGAGAGACAGAAAGAAGGAAAACGAGAGCTGAAAAGAGAGAGAGAGACAGAAAGAAGGAAAACGAGAGATGAAAAGAGGGAGAGAGACAGAAAGAAGGAAAACGAGAGATGAAAAGAGAGAGAGACAGAAAGAAGGAAAACGAGAGATGAAAAGAGAGAGAGACACAGAAAGAAGGTAAACGAGAGATGAAAAGAGAGAGAGACAGAAAGAAGGAAAACGAGAGATGAAAAGAGAGAGAGACACAGAAAGAAGGAAAACGAGAGATGAAAAGAGAGAGAGACAGAAAGAAGGAAAACGAGAGATGAAAAGAGGGAGAGACAGAAAGAAGTAAAACGAGAGATGAAAAGAGGGAGAGAGACAGAAAGAAGGAAAACAAGAGATGAAAAGAGAGAGAGACAGAAAGAAGGAAAACAAGAGATGAAAAGAGGGAGAGACAGAAAGAAGGAAAACGAGAGATGAAAAGAGGGAGAGAGACAGAAAGAAGGAAAACGAGAGATGAAAAGAGAGAGAGACAGAAAGAAGGAAAACAAGAGATGAAAAGAGAGAGAGAGACAGAAAGAAGGAAAACGAGAGATGAAAAGAGAGAGAGAGACAGAAAGAAGGAAAACGAGAGATGAAAAGAGAGAGAGACAGAAAGAAGGAAAACGAGAGATGAAAAGAGAGAGAGAGACAGAAAGAAGGAAAACGAGAGATGAAAAGAGAGAGACACAGAAAGAAGGAAAACGAGAGATGAAAAGAGAGAGAGACAGAAAGAAGGAAAACGAGAGATGAAAAGAGAGAGAGACAGAAAGAGTTGTAAAAAACGTGTAAAAACCAGTAGAGGCAATAAAATGAGACTATGTAAGAAAGAGAAGAAGAAGGAGAGACAAAAAGAGAGCGTGAGACAGAAAAAGACATGGGGGGGAGTAAGACAGATAGAGAAAGTGAAAGATGAAAGATGAGTAAAACAGAGGAGATGAGAAAAAAGATTAAAAGAGAGAGAAAGAGAAGAACAGAGTGTTTGAAAGTGGACAGTGTGAAGCCAAGTCATTTAGCAATTTAGCTATTTAGCCATGACTCAGCAGTTTAGCTTGGAGTTCGGGGACTGATCCCGGTTTCACTAGCTTTATCAATCACCGCGACTTTCTTAAATGAATTTAGCGACACTTCATCGAGTCTGGATGTTTTGTACGTTTGGGAGTTCGTTAGCACTCCACCCTGCGTGCTAGGTCCCACATAAGATCTGATGAGTGCTAAAATTAGCGCTTCCTCCATTTTGAATCTGCAGTATGAAGGACCGCCCCTTCAGAGGTCAGCGCAGACCTCTGCGAATGTCCTTCGTAAGATTTCACTGATAACAAGTGTGACGTTAGCGCTGGTTTGGTTATTCGTTTAAAAAGGCGGCGTGTGCAGGCCAGAAAACTAGCGCACAAGTTCTGAGACGCTGAAGCAGGAAAAGTCGGAGTGTAAGTGTGTTTTTATTGTGTTTCAGAAAACCGCAGGTCGGCGTGATGGAGAGAAGAGACTCACGGAGCGTGAGGACGAGAGAGGGTTAGAGACAGGGTTAGAGAGAGGGTTAGAGACAGGGTTAGAGAGAGGGTTAGAGACAGGGTTAGAGACAGGGTTAGAGAGAGGGTTGGAGACAGGGTTGGAGAGAGGGTTGGAGACAGGGTTGGAGAGAGGGTTAGAGAGAGGGTTAGAGAGAGGGTTAGAGACAGGGTTAGAGACAGGGCTAGAGACAGGGTTAGAGAGAGAGTTAGAGACAGGGTTAGAGACAGGGTTAGAGAGAGAGTTAAAGAGAGAGAGAGAGAGTTGGGGGGGGGTCATTTCTTTCAGAGGAACAACATACTCATCCATCCTTACTCAAATGTCACTATTAAAGGTTTTAGGCTGTTAGTTTTAGTAAAGAAGGCGTGGCCTGTGTGTCTTAGTTTTAGTAAAGACGGCGTGGCCTATGTGTCTGTTAGTTTTAGTAAAGAAGGCGTGGCCTATGTGTCTATCAGTTTTAGTAGAGAAGACGTGGCCTATGTGTCTGTTAGTTTTAGTAAAGAAGGCGTGGCCTATGTGTGTTAGTTTTAGTAAAGAAGGCGTGGCCTGTGTGTCTGTCAGTTTTAGTAAAGAAGGCATGGCCTATGTGTCTGTTAGTTTTAGTAAAGAAGGCGTGGCCTATGTGTCTGTTAGTTTTTAGTTTTAGTAAAGAAGGTGTGGCCTATGTGTCTTAGTTTTAGTAAAGAAGGCGTGGCCTGTGTGTCTGTTAGTTTTAGTAAAGAAGGCGTGGCCTATGTGTCTGTTAGTTTTAGTAAAGAAGGCGTGGCCTATGTGTCTGTTAGTTTTAGTAAAGAAGGCGTGGCCTATGTGTGTTAGTTTTAGTAAAGAAGGCATGGCCTGTGTGTCTGTTAGTTTTAGTAAAGAAGGCGTGGCCTGTGTGTCTGTCAGTTTTAGTAAAGAAGGCGTGGCCTATGTGTCTGTTAGTTTTAGTAAAGAAGGTGTGGCCTATGTGTCTGTTAGTTTTAGTAAAGAAGGCGTGGCCTATGTGTCTGTTAGTTTTAGTAAAGAAGGCGTGGCCTATGTGTCTGTTAGTTTTAGCAAAGAAGGCATGGCCTATGTGTCTGTTAGTTTTAGTGAAGAAGGTGTGGCCTATGTGTCTGTTAGTTTTAGTAAAGAAGGCGTGGCCTATGTGTCTGTTAGTTTTAGTAAAGAAGCGTGGCCTATGTGTCTGTTAGTTTTAGCAAAGAAGGCGTGGCCTATGTGTCTGTTAGTTTTAGTGAAGAAGGTGTGGCCTATGTGTCTTAGTTTTAGTAAAGAAGGCGTGGCCTATGTGTCTGTTAGTTTTAGTAAAGAAGGCGTGGCCTATGTGTCTGTTAGTTTTAGTAAAGAAGGCGTGGCTTATGTTTCTGTTAGTTTTAGTAAAGAAGGTGTGGCCTATGTGTCTATTAGTTTTTAGTTTTAGTAAAGAAGGCGTGGCCTATGCGTCTGTCAGTTTTAGTAAAGAAGGCGTGGCCTGTGTGTCTGTTAGCTTTATTTTATTGTACACACACACACACACACACACACACACACACACACTGTAAAAGGAAGGCCAATATATTTAGCTGTGCTGCACGCTGAGTGCTACATAAAGGAGGTGTGGCCCGTGTGTCTGTCAATCACAATGAAGGAGGTGTGGCCTGTGTGTCTGTCAATCACAATAAAGGAGGTGTGGCCTCTGTATCTGTAAGTGGTGGTGAAGGAAGCGTGGCCTCTGTGAGACAGTTTTATAGGAGGTGTGGCCTCTGTTTCATTCTTAGTAAGGGGGCGTGGCCTCTGTGTCCATCAGTCTTAGTAAAAGAGGCATGGCCTCTGTGTCATTCAGTTTTAGAGGAGGCGTGGCCACTGTCAGTTTTAGTAAACGTGGTGTGGCCTAGGTGCCTGACAGTTCCAACAAAGGAGGCGTGGCTTCTGTGCTTGTCAGTTCCAGTCAAGGACGGGTGGCCTCTGTATCTGTCGGTTTTGGTGATGGAGGCGTGGCCTGTGTGCCTGTCAGTCTCACAGATGGAGGCGTGGCCTGTGTACCTGTCAGTTTTAGAGAAGGAAGTGTGGCCTGTGTGTCTTGTCAGTTCCACTAAAGGAGGTGTAACCTCAGTACCTGTCAGTCATAGTGAAAGAGGTGTGGCCTCTGTGTGTTAGTCCCTGTGAAGTAGGTGTGGCCTTAATGTGCAACTCTATCACGCTGAATTATTAACCGTGTAAATGTGTGTAAATGTTACACCACACTGCCGACACTGTCGACCCGGACGCCGTGGAAGACTAGTGATTTTGTTGTTGTACATTTTCTGCTTTGACAACAAGTCACAGTCTACCTCAGCGCTCAGGATCCTCCTCGCCAACACACACACACACACACACACACACACACACACACACACACACACACACACACACACACACACACACACCCCGTCCTGCTCCTGATCACTCAGTTAATGGTCTTCATTACAGCGCAGAGGCAAGCACGGCCGATAAAACAGCGAATGCTTTCATGCGCCATGTTCTTCGAGACACGAACAAGAACGTGTCATGTCATTGTACAGTGAGTGTGTACTCAGTGTGTATGTGTGCGCTGTAGTAGCTTTCAATTCGAAGATAAATAATAAATAAAATAACCGATGTTAACATAATCCTACACAGAGACTGTACAGACTTTTTGAGTGATATTGTGCAAAACAACAATATAAAATGATAAAATAACATTGTGTGTACATTAACAACTCGAATTTCTTTTCACTGTAGTATATTTCCTGTTTTTCTCAGTAAAAAGGAAGTTACTGAAGAATCTGCTTTAAAACAAACTGAATTAATTCACCAGGAGTGTTTAAAAAAAAAAAAAACCCGCTCGTAGGCGAGACCTCTCGGTGTGTAGGAGGCCGATGCGGCCTCGAGCTCTAAACCCTTCATTTACTCGCAATTCCTTTGATGGTTTTATTAATATTTTGGCTTTTAAAAAATGCTAATTATTGTGTGTATGTTTTTAATAAAATATTTATGGTCACAGCTTGTGTGGTCGACGTCTTTTCTACACCACAAGTCGCAACATCATGTACACTCATGAAGCAGATTAAATCCTGTCTAATTCAGTGTGAGAGTGTGTGTGTGTGTGTGTGTGTGTGTGTGTGTGTGTGTGTGTGTGTGTGAGAGAGAGAGAGAGACAGATGAGAGGTCACAGCTGTAACAGCGTCACACGGATCTCTCAATAAAAGAGCTGGGAAAATAAAAAGTTTTTCCTGTCCTGTCACGGTTATGAATATACATTGTTCAGAAACGAACAATACGTTGTGAGTGGATGGGTTTTTTTTTTGTTTGTTTTTTTGTCCTGTACGGTGTAGGACGTTACCATGGTAACCGGAGCAGAGCGGCGGCCATAAGGGGTCGAACCTCAGGTTCGTGAAGGCGGCCTTGAGGGTTAAAGCTGAAAAAAAAAGAAAGGCCTCAAAGGAAGGTTAAAAACGCTGTTAATGTTTGAGAGGAGAACAGATATATATAAATAAATAAATGAATGAATAAATAAATAAATAAATAAATCGGTGTGTAAAAGTGCGACGCGCTTTTCCTTCCTTCCGACTGATAACCTTTAAAATACAACCATTAACATCTCTTAAACAAGCAGCTCTGATAACGTGCATTAACCAGAGATCGGTGTTTTTAGTGAATGAAATGGTTCATCTGAGTTTAGAATCTCAGGCATCACTTTAATATTGAATTATCCTGCATTCATTTATTATATATCAGGTTATTATATCAGATAACTGACTGATTTATGTGGGTTTCTTTTCTTTTTAAAACTCAGATTAAGATGAGCTTCTATAATCTTTTTTTTTAAAATTTATTTTAAATAAATTCCTAATAATTATTGTTTACAATAAGAATAATAATTTAAAAACGTTCATATAATAATCATTATTATTAATTAAATAGTTTTTGTTTTTTTTAATTCTACAAAAATGACAGAAACGTATAAACAAACCATTAATGATAAATAGATTGGATAGAAGAATGGAAATGATGTGTATTAGATATACAGTATGAGCAGATTCATTATATACATTATATAAACGTATAGATACTGTATATACATGTATAATTAGATATTTAAAAAAAAAAAGTGCATATGAACAGGGATCTAAGCAGGATTTATGACCTTTATAGCAAAATATAGAGCTTTTAAAATAACATTGTGTTTTTAATATTAATTTATTATCTTAATTAATTAGATTATTTAGTTATATGGATAACTTTGTTTTATATATATATATATATATATATATATATATATATATATACATGATAAAGCAAACTACTGTAACACTTAAAAAACCTCTACAGTTAATAATAGATACACTTTAGATTCATGAAAATTACTACAAACTATTTAAAAAATAACAATAATAATGATGATTATAATTATGATCTACTTATGTTTAAAAAGTCCTTTTTTTAAAGTCTGGATTTCTCCTGGTGGTGAAATATATATATATATATATATATACACACACACATATAAAAGACATTTCCTTCTCTAAATAACTGTCCATTTAAACATAGTTAACTACTTTAAATAACTATATTTAATATATTTTTAATATAGCCTAGTATATACAACCCTGATCACCTGTCATTCGACCCCACCAAATTTATTCATTCATTCATTCAACATTTTGACCATCCTCAGTACTTTAAGATTTGGAGAAGGATGCTGGAGAAAAATTCTACCCCTTCAGCTGTCATTTCAGTAAAAACTCGAAAGGCGGCCATTTTGTTTCAGTCCCACGTCACACTGCATGTTGCATTATTCCTGAGTAAATCTTCTCTGCAGGGGTTTTCTATACGTTTCTGCACCCTGTGAATGCACCGTCTCTGTGGAGCCTCTTCTTATCTCTGCAAAATACCCAGTTTTTGTAGTCCGGGCCTCTCCACGATGGACCTCCACCACAACCTCCTCCTCCACCTCGGGGTTGTGTGTCCCGCTGGCGTCTCTAATCGTCCTGTCAGTCACCTCGGTGATAAGAAATGAAAAGAGAGTCGAGTTATTCACGTCTGGAAGGAGATCAGATGTGGAAAATCAGTTGCCGGGATGTATTAATGATTAATTGATTCACACACACACACACACACACACACACACACACACACACACACACACACACACACACACTTACTGTTTCTGCTTGTAATGTACTGTATGAAAAACAAATTATATACAAAATCCACAACTAGCAGTGGGATTCAACAGATCACTTTTCTTGAATAATAATAATAATAATAATAATAATAATAATAATAATAATAATAATAATAATAATAAACAATATTTTTGGGGGCAATTTAATGACAAAAGCTGTCTGTAATGATGACATTTCAAACATTTCTAGTACATGTATATATTTAATATTATATTTGGTTGTTTGTTTGTTTGTTTGTTTGTTTGTTTATCGTCTTTATGGATTTATATTTTATTGGGCTGCATTTCTGTTAGTCCCCTTCAAAATGACCATTTATTTATTTATTTATATTAGATATATTTATAAAATAACAATCCAAATATCTGGTATAAAGCCATGAAATTAATTCTATAAAAAAATCATTAAATTTTATTTATTATTATTATTATTTGGTCTAATTATTTGTTTGTTATGGGATTTGTAAAAAAAATAAATAATAATAATAATAATAATAATAATAATAATAATAATAATAATAATAATAATAATAATAATAATAAATTGTAAAGGTCAAATCTACACCCCTTAAAGTTTTGATTCAAACTAGAACCTTTTAAAGAACCTAAGAAATTTTAACCACACAAACAAGAACCTTTAATTTTCTTTTTCCAAGAATGTAAACACGGAGCTAAAGGCCTTCATGGTGTTTTTGAAGCTGTTCCTGAGATGGGTTATGTTTCTATCCCCCCATGTTTATAACATGTTTATTACACTGCACGCTGCATGTTTATAAGCTGTATCTGATGCTTTGTATTCGTAAAGATTAAAACCGACCGTCATTGAGGTCACCTATGACACGTGAGGGGTTGTTGAACGGCGCCCCCTGCAGCCTGCAGAGAGGAAGTGCAGCGTGGGGTCTGGGACGACGTGTAACATGTATGTGAAATAAAGGGGTCGGTGCAAGAGCACGTGAAACCTGGAGTAAAAGACAAACCACGGCATAAAACATCAGACAGACAGACAGACAGACAGACAGACAGACAGACTACTTATTAATGGTCTAATGTGCAGCTGAGTTATTATGAGCTAATTAGTTAATTGGGCCTAAAATATGAAACTGCACACCAAAATACATCCCTGATTTTACACCTTACTTAAATCAGTCTCAGATCGGATCGGATCGGATCGGATTTCCTCAGTTCCTGAATCGGCGCTGCTTTAGGAAACAATCCGGGTTCTGATCAACTTCTCACTGAGGGAGAGCGAGGAGGGAAAGATCAGGAAAGGTTCCTTCCAACTGCACTTCCTACAGGACATCTGCCATCACGAGCAGCCAACTGAACACAGCGTGGTGATTCACACACACACACAC
This sequence comes from Cranoglanis bouderius, assembly GCA_023630585.1. Lineage (NCBI taxonomy): Eukaryota > Metazoa > Chordata > Actinopteri > Siluriformes > Cranoglanididae > Cranoglanis > Cranoglanis bouderius. The sequence continues at coordinate 1,753,096 of CM042561.1, forward strand.
ACACACACACACACACACACACACACACACACACACACACACACGGAAAAATGCATACAGCCTTACATGCTCATGTAGTAATAGAGAACTAGCAAACATAAGATCTGCTAGATATATAGACAGATAGACAGACAGACAGACAGACAGACAGACAGATAGATAGATATATATATAGATGAATTCTGGATTGTGATTGGTCAGAAATTGTTGATTAATGTTCTATAACAGCAACACTGACAGTAGCGCAGGTTTATACTAACGCGCTCGTTCTAATACGTTATCGTTTCTATAGCAACGGCCCATTCACAGGGACTCGTACTGCGGACATTTTCACATTTTTCTGTACGGACACGTTTATTTATTTATTTTTATTTTTTTTTACATTTATGGAAGGAGTCTCCAGTGCCAGTGCTTTGTAACAGTCAGAGGTAAAGCTGTAACTTCAGGACCGAGGAGTTTACACTTCGCGTTTAAATGTAACTATAAACGGATAAAAAGTGACGTGTTGTTTGATAAATTAAAAGTTGTTATGGTTGGTAAATGGTTATGGTGTGAGGGGAACACGGCGTTTTATTTCTCTCTCTCTCTCTCTCTCTCTCTCTCTCTCTCTCTACACACACACACACACACACACACACACACACACACACACACACACACACACACACACACACACACACAGTTTTTCATCACCACTAATAAACTCAATACACTACATTTGTACTCCAATGTGTGCGTGTGCGTGCGTGTGCGTGTGCGTGTGTGCGTGTGTGCGTGTGCGTGTGTGCGTGTGTGCGTGTGTGTGTGTGCGGTCAGAATTGCCAAGGCTCCTCCTACACAGTGACATTTAACTCCATCAATCTGGCTCGAGTTTCTAATTCAGTCCATTTCCAAAACGACTCGCACTGCATAACTCTTTAGGAACACTCATATAATATGTATGACAATATGTGTGAGCAGCAGCCAGAGGCCAGCTGGAGTACTATACACACTCCACACACACACACACACACACACACACACACACACACACACACACACACACAGAGTACAGTGTGTAGGAGGGACGTGTCGTCCTGCACTTACACGACTTATCAACATCATCAATCGCTTTAGGTAACAAATCTCTGTTTTCTATAACCGTTCATTATTCTATATGACAAACGCAGTGGATACAAAAGTTTACACACCCCGGGTTAATATTACAGGTGTTTGTGATGTAAAAAAAAAACAAAAAACGAAACCAAGATGAATCATGTCAGATCTTTTTCCACCTTTCCACCTTCACAGCTTCATTTAGCAATTTCATTCCTCTCTTCCTCACAAAAATTGCTCCAGATCTATCGGTTAGCGAGCGGATCTCCTGTGCACCGCCCTCTTCACGTCATTCCACAAGTTTCGGATAGGATTTAGATCTGGGCTCTGACTGGACCGTTCCAAAACACTGACCATCTTCTTCTGAAGCTGTTCCTTTGTTGACTTGGATTTGGAAGGTGACATTTTTCTTCGTCTTCAGCTGTGTAACAGATGCCTGCAGGTTTTGGAGATATCCGTGATTCCCTCCATCCTGACTACAGCCCCAGTTGCAGCTGAAGAGAAGCAGTTCCATAGCATGATGCTGCCACCACCATGCTTCACCGTGGCTATGGTGTTCTTTTTCTGGCTTTTGTGTCAAACATATATTTTATAATTTTGCCCAATAAATTCCACTCTGGACTTATTGCCTCACACCTCAAGTGTTGGGGGTTCGATTCCCGCCTCCTGTGTGCACGGAGTTTGCATGTTCTCCCTGTGCTTCGGGGGTTTCCTCCCCCAGTCCAAAGACATTGGCATTTCCAAATTGTCCGTAGTGTGTGAGTGTGTGTGATTGTGCCCTGCGATGGGTTGGCACCCCGTCCAGGCTGTCCCCCCGCCTGGTGCCCCGAGTCCCGTGGGATAGTCTCCAGGCTCCCTGCAACCCTGTGTAGGATAAGAGGTATAGAAAATGGATGGATGGATGGATGGAAGTTCTACCCTTGCCTCATCAGACCAGAACACATTCTGCCACATGGTTTGGGGTGATTTAGTTCAGCTTGGATGTTTTTTATTTTTTTTTCTCTTCTGTCTAGCCGCCCTACCCCACAGCCCAGACATGTGAAGAATATAAGAGACTGTTGTCACATGCAGAGAGTAATCAGAACTCGACAGATTTTCCTGCAGCTCCTGTAGGTCTCTTGGCAGCCTCCCTGGTAAGTTTTTGTCTTGTGCTTCCATTAGCTTCGGAGGGACGTCCTGTTCTTGGCGATGTCACTGTGGTGCTCCACTTGTTGATGACGGCTTTCACGGTGTTCCATGGGCCGTCTAATGTTCTGTCACATGATGAGTGCTGATGAGTGTGAGGAGATCTGATCTGATGACACTTCTGCTGATTTTTTATTATTTTTTTTTACTTTGGGTCTTGTTGCTCAATAACACTTCCTTCCCTCCCGCAGCCGAAACGTCGCTGATCTGCATCACGCCGTCTGCATCACATGACACCAGCCCAGATTAGTTACTATAGCGACGGGACACACAAAGCAATCTTCCTTATTTTAATTTTTTATTTATTTTTTTTTTTATTTTTATAAAGGCATAATTCAAATTCAAAGCAGAACGCAAACGAAAAACACAAGTCGTAAACAAATGGAACATTTTCAGATAAATTATTAGATAAAATCACATACATCAATTAAATGTCAAATATAAATAGATGTACAGTATACGTATATTAAATATTATATATGTCTAAATACATAAACTTCAGGAAAGTATTTATAGAAAGCAAATATACACAAACAAGGTGCAATTAAATGGGATATAGTTATTATGTAATGTATTTAATATCATATTAATCTTTAATGCCACTTTATAACTTTTTCATTTTAGGTTTTAATTGTATACATAAAATGGAATAATATAAAAATACAAACTTGTGACAGAATTACATGATTAGAAAGGTTTGTGTAGAATATATATATATATATATATATATATAGTAGGAAAATGTGTAATTAATATGAATTATTATGAAATATAATTATTCATCATTTTTTATGTCCTTTTAAAATTGTATTATTGTAGATTTTTAATTGATTTATTTCTTTTTTTCTGTATTTCACTTTGAAAACATAATAAAATGTATAAAATTTGACATTTCTATTTATATATTTATTATTATTATTTGTCTTATTTACCGGGTTATTTATTTTCATATTTGCTTTTTTTATTTGTTCATTTTGCCACTATAATAATAAAACTTGCTAATAATAATAAAAAAATAATTAATATGGAACAAAATGAAATGAAATATAGTATAAGCGGAAATCTTGTTGTCCAATAGCGTCAGGCTCGCCTTCCGGTGACGTGGCTGGTCAGCTGATCGCTTTGTTTTGCAGGTCAGAAATACAACACGGAGAGAAGAAGAAGAAGAAGAAGGAAGAAGAGGGTGCAGGGTGTGTTGTGCTTTTAAACACAGATACACTGCGTCGGGAACAAAGACAACTGGGCCTATAGGGTGTTGTGCTGTGAAGAGGACAAACGCAGAGAGGAACATGCCTTCAGGAAAGACGTTTAAACAAAGGAGGACGTTCGGTAAGCGGGATTATGATTAATAAACAGATTGACACGTTACGCACATTGAACGCGCCACGACATTGTTTGTTTTGTTTTCTCTGTTAAAATGTGATTAATTCACGGTGTGTAATGTGAAAACTCAATGTCTAAAAAAATAACTGATCTCGCTAAGACTTCCTTGAACACTTACAGCTGTGTTATTTAAGTATTTGAGTTATTTTAAAGCCAGTTTTGTCGTGTTTTCTAAACATGAGGCTAGTCAAGTCGTTCCCAAAACTAGGCCATGTCTCTAAACCAGCATTTGTTATCGAGTTAAATTAGCCTGGTCAACATTTCTAAATCACGATATTATCCCACATCATGTATTGTATAACATTACCACTAAAATGTCGCAATGTGTTCTCCAGACCACAAAACACACCAGGGGACGTTTCACTGCAGAATTGGGGGATGGGACGTGTAAAAATAAAATAAAAAAGCCCCGGAAAGACTCGAAATAACACAAATTCTGTTTATAACCTTTTAAAATAAGGATTCTTAAACATTCACGACGTCTATCAAACTTTCCTGAGAGTATTGTCAGCCCTGTTTAAACAAATTAACACACTCAGGCCTCGTTTTGTTGACCCCTGTGGCCTATTGTGCTAGCTACGAAGGCTAAGTTCCAAATCGCGCGCCATCCCCCTATATAGGGTGCCTTTTAAAACGCCATTTTGGTAGACCGGTAACAAAGCGACCGTTGGTGGCGTCATACCGTGGGGTTTTTTTTAGTGCGGAAGTGTGCGGTTTGGAACAGAACCATTGTTCTAGCAAAACAAGCGACCGAGGTCGTGTTTTGACCCAGTTTCTCTTTTCTTAAGTTAATATAAACGTTTTATTATTAATTGTTAAGGTTTTTAAAGCTTATCGAGATTCAAACAAATTGACGAGTTAACCCCTTAAGTGTAAAAAGGGAAAAAATAAAACAACAACAAAAATCATGAATATAATCCCATCTATTTGCGTATGAACACATAAGATATGTTTTGTTTATTGGATATATTTAGTTATTATTTTCCCCCTCCAAATAATATCTTCAAAATGTCTATCTTTACTATAAATATCACTTTTCCTCGTTATTTAAAATTCCAGTTCGGTTTAAATTGACATTATTTAGACTTTATGAATATATTATCAAATTATTTGCATATTATGCACATTATTTATGTTATATTTATTGATTGGAAAGATATTTATTCCTTAACTTCATTCCTGAACACTAGAATGTTTTTTTGTGTAATATAAATAGCAATTTTCCTCGATATTTAAAGTTCCTATTGGATCTTATTGGACACCACTGAGACTTTTTTAAGTTAAGCTTCGAATAAGAAACGCATACATCTCGACTAGTCTTATGATTTTATAACAACCAGCCAATAACCATCAGAAAACGTCACCATGGCAACAATAACTCTCATTTTCTTTGTTAAATAGCTTAAATCTGGTTATAATTTGGGTTAGGTGATCAACTATATAGGTGTTGCTATAGAAACGATAACCTATTACAGTAGCTGCACTGAAGAACTTTAGAAAATATATAAATGAAGAAAATATAGAAAATGAATCGACACCTTCTGACCAATCAGAATCCAGAATTCGACAGCGCTCTGCTGTGACTAGAACAAACACAACACTGAGTGAGTCACGTGATTATTGAGTGTAAATGGTAGGCGGTGACGTGTCGGTGTGATGTGATGTGATGTGTTTGTGCTCGTGATATTTCTGCAGAACAGAGAGTGGATAATGTGAGACAGATCCGAGAGCAGCATCCCAAGAAAATCCCGGTAAGTCGTTCCCTGGAACGCCGACAGACCGATTACACACCCCACAAACATGTTCTAGACCCCCGCGTCCCGTTCTAGACCCCCGCGTACCGTTCTAGACGCCAATGTACCGTTCTAGACAACCGCGTACGGTTCTGGACCCCCGCGTACCGTTCTGGACGCCAATGTACCGTTACGGCTCTGGACCCCAGTGTACCGTTCTAGACCCCTATGTAGCGTTCTAGACCACCATGTAGCGTTCTAGACCACCATGTAGCGTTCTAGACCACCATGTAGCGTTCTAGACAACCGCGTGCCGTTCTGGACCCCCGCGTCCCGTTCTAGACCCCCGCGTACCGTTCTGGATGCCAATGTACCGTTACGGCTCTGGACCCCAGTGTACCGTTCTAGATCCCTATTTAGCGTTCTAGACAACCGCGTACCGTTCTGGACCCCAGTGTACCGTTCTAGACCCCTATGTAGCGTTCTAGACCACCATGTACCGTTCTAGACGTCAATGTACCGTTCTAGACGACCGCGTGCCGTTCTGGACCCCCGTGTGCCGTTCTGGACCCCTATGTAGCATTCTAGACCCCCGCGTGCCGTTCTAGACGCCAATGTACTGTTACGGTTCTGGACCCCAGTGTACCGTTCTAGACCACCATGTACCGTTCTAGACGCCAGTGTACCGTTCTAGACGCCAATGTACCGTTCTAGACGCCAATGTACCGTTCTAGACGCCAATGTACCGTTCTAGACGCCAATGTACCGTTCTAGACCCCCGCGTGCCGTTCTAGACGCCAATGTACCGTTCTAGACCCCTGCGTCCCGTTCTAGACGCCTATGTACCGTTCTAGACAACCACGTACGGTTCTGGACCCCCGCGTACCGTTCTGGACGCCAATGTACCGTTACGGCTCTGGACCCCAGTGTACCGTTCTAGACCCCTATGTAGCGTTCTAGACGTCAATGTACCGTTCTGGACCCCCGCGTCCCGTTCTGGACCCCCGCGTACCGTTCTGGATGCCAATGTACCGTTACGGCTCTGGACCCCAGTGTACCGTTCTAGATCCCTATTTAGCGTTCTAGACAACCGCGTGCCGTTCTGGACCCCTATGTAGCATTCTAGACCCCCGCGTGCCGTTCTGGATCCCTATGTAGCATTCTAAACCCCCGCATGCCGTTCTAGACGCCAATGTACCGTTACGGTTCTGGACCCCAGTGTACCGTTCTAGACGCCAATGTACCGTTCTAGACGCCAATGTACCGTTCTAGACGCCAATGTACCGTTCTAGACGCCAATGTACCGTTCTAGACGCCAATGTACCGTTCTAGACCCCCGCGTGCCGTTCTAGACCCCTATGTAGCGTTCTAGACCACCATGTACCGTTCTAGACGTCAATGTACCGTTCTAGACAACCGCGTGCCGTTCTGGACCCCCGCGTGCCGTTCTGGACCCCTATGTAGCATTCTAGACCCCCGCGTGCCGTTCTAGACGCCAATGTACCGTTACGGTTCTGGACCCCAGTGTACCGTTCTAGACGCCAGTGTACCGTTCTAGACGCCAGTGTACCGTTCTAGACGCCAATGTACCGTTCTAGACGCCAATGTACCGTTCTAGACGCCAATGTACCGTTCTAGACGCCAATGTACCGTTCTAGACCCCCGCGTGCCGTTCTAGACGCCAATGTACCGTTCTAGACGCCTATGTACCGTTCTAGACAACCGCGTACGGTTCTGGACCCCCGCGTACCGTTCTGGACGCCAATGTACCGTTACGGCTCTGGACCCCAGTGTACCGTTCTAGATCCCTATTTAGCGTTCTAGACAACCGCGTACCGTTCTGGACCCCAGTGTACCGTTCTAGACCACCATGTAGCGTTCTAGACCACCATGTAGCGTTCTAGACCACCATGTAGCGTTCTAGACAACCGCGTGCCGTTCTGGACAACCACGTGCCGTTCTGGACCCCCGCGTCCCGTTCTAGACCCCCGCGTACCGTTCTGGATGCCAATGTACCGTTACGGCTCTGGACCCCAGTGTACCGTTCTAGATCCCTATTTAGCGTTCTAGACAACCGCGTACCGTTCTGGACCCCAGTGTACCGTTCTAGAGCCCTATGTAGCGTTCTAGACCACCATGTACCGTTCTAGACGTCAATGTACCGTTCTAGACGACCGCGTGCCGTTCTGGACCCCCGTGTGCCGTTCTGGACCCCTATGTAGCATTCTAGACCCCCGCGTGCCGTTCTAGACGCCAATGTACCGTTACGGTTCTGGACCCCAGTGTACCGTTCTAGACGCCAATGTACCGTTCTAGACGCCAATGTACCGTTCTAGACCCCCGCGTGCCGTTCTAGACGCCAATGTACCGTTCTAGACCCCTGCGTCCCGTTCTAGACGCCTATGTACCGTTCTAGACAACCACGTACGGTTCTGGACCCCCGCGTACCGTTCTGGACGCCAATGTACCGTTACGGCTCTGGACCCCAGTGTACCGTTCTAGACCCCTATGTAGCGTTCTAGACCACCATGTAGCGTTCTAGACGTCAATGTACCGTTCTGGACCCCCGCGTCCCGTTCTGGACCCCCGCGTCCCGTTCTGGACCCCCGCGTCCCGTTCTGGATGCCAATGTACCGTTACGGCTCTGGACCCCAGTGTACCGTTCTAGATCCCTATTTAGCGTTCTAGACAACCGCGTGCCGTTCTGGACCCCTATGTAGCATTCTAGACCCCCGCGTGCCGTTCTGGATCCCTATGTAGCATTCTAAACCCCCGCGTGCCGTTCTAGACGCCAATGTACCGTTACGGTTCTGGACCCCAGTGTACCGTTCTAGACGCCAATGTACCGTTCTAGACGCCAATGTACCGTTCTAGACGCCAATGTACCGTTCTAGACGCCAATGTACCGTTCTAGACCCCCGCGTGCCGTTCTAGACGCCAATGTACCGTTCTAGACCCCCGCGTCCCGTTCTAGACGCCTATGTACCGTTCTAGACAACCGCGTACGGTTCTGGACCCCCGCGTACCGTTCTGGACGCCAATGTACCGTTACGGCTCTGGACCCCAGTGTACCGTTCTAGACCCCTATGTAGCGTTCTAGACCACCATGTAGCGTTCTAGACGTCAATGTCCCGTTCTGGACCCCCGCGTCCCGTTCTGGACGCCAATGTACCGTTACGGCTCTGGACCCCAGTGTACCGTTCTAGACCCCGGACCCCAGTGTACCGTTCTAGACCCCTATGTAGCGTTCTAGACCACCATGTAGCGTTCTAGACCACCATGTAGCGTTCTGGACAACCGCGTGCCGTTCTGGACAACCGCGTGCCGTTCTGGACAACCGCGTGCCGTTCTGGACAACCACGTGTCGTTCTGGACCCCCGCGTCCCGTTCTAGACCCCCGCGTACCGTTCTGGATGCCAATGTACCGTTACGGCTCTGGACCCCAGTGTACCGTTCTAGATCCCTATTTAGCGTTCTAGACAACCGTGTACCATTCTGGACCCCAGTGTACCGTTCTAGACCCCTATGTAGCGTTCTAGACCACCATGTACCGTTCTAGACGTCAATGTACCGTTCTAGACAACCGCGTGCCGTTCTGGACCCCCGCGTGCCGTTCTGGACCCCTATGTAGCATTCTAGACCCCCGCGTGCCGTTCTAGACGCCAATGTACCGTTACGGTTCTGGACCCCAGTGTACCGTTCTAGACCACCATGTACCGTTCTAGACGCCAATGTACCGTTCTAGACGCCAATGTACCGTTCTAGACCCCCGCGTGCCGTTCTAGACGCCAATGTACCGTTCTAGACAACCGCGTACGGTTCTGGAACCCCGCGTACCGTTCTGGACGCCAATGTACCGTTACGGCTCTGGACCCCAGTGTACCGTTCTAGACCCCTATGTAGCGTTCTAGACCACCATGTAGCGTTCTAGACGTCAATGTACCGTTCTGGACCCCCGCGTCCCGTTCTGGACCCCCGCGTCCCGTTCTGGACCCCCGCGTACCGTTCTGGATGCCAATGTACCGTTACGGCTCTGGACCCCAGTGTACCGTTCTAGATCCCTATTTAGCGTTCTAGACAACCGCGTGCCGTTCTGGACCCCTATGTAGCATTCTAGACCCCCGCGTGCCGTTCTGGATCCCTATGTAGCATTCTAAACCCCCGCGTGCCGTTCTAGACGCCAATGTACCGTTACGGTTCTGGACCCCAGTGTACCGTTCTAGACGCCAATGTACCGTTCTAGACGCCAATGTACCGTTCTAGACCCCCGCGTGCCGTTCTAGACGCCAATGTACCGTTCTAGACCCCCGCGTCCCGTTCTAGACCCCCGCGTCCCGTTCTAGACCCCCGCGTCCCGTTCTAGAGCACTACTGAGTACTAACACTTGCTTAGTACAGTCAGTTTTAAAACCTCTCATGTACCTTTCAAGCCTGTGTGTTTGGATGTTTGCAGTCACTGACTTGCAGAATCGATGCAGGATGCACCCAGATTTATAGATAAATCGCTTCGGAAAACCGGACGCGCTATAACCGTCTGTTTAATTATCACGTGACGAACATCACCGGCGTGTTTAAACGTCTCGGTTCTGAGTAACGAAGGGAATAATCCTGTTGGTGTTTCTTCTCTCAGATCATCATCGAGAGGTACAAGGGCGAGAAGCATCTTCCCCTTCTGGACAAAACGAAGTTTTTGGTTCCTGACAGCGTGAACATGAGCGAACTCATCAAGATCATCAGGTAAACACGTTTTTGCCGTGAAGTCCGTGTAAACGTGTAGATTGAACCGGTTCTCCCATGTTTGAACTGGTGGAACCCGATAATCAGTCTGATCTTTAAAAATGTCTTTTACCTGGCAGAGTTATTACGAACATCTTTCTGCTTTGTTGTTTTGTTTGGCTTCTGAGGGCGCTTTCTACAAAACGACACTTTATTTACTTGTTTATTACATTCTTGATAAGTTGGCATGGCGACGAAAGTTACGACGCCAAAGTTGAATATTTTCCTCTGACGTCACGTCCTGACTGTTTATAGCTGCTGCAACGTAAGTGACAAACTCGGTTCCACAACATTAAATGTAACAATAAATGGATAAAAAGTATGATGTCATTCTTTAATGAAAAAATATATAATCGCTGTGGTATAAGAGGAATAATCCACTTCAGGACGCGCCGTTATTGGAAAGTAGCGTTAATACGGCACTTCCTGGTCATGCTTTATTTTCCCTTGGAGAAAAGTTTTAATATAAACTAATTATAAAGGGCTGAGATTTTAAGATCGGCATAATATTTCATATCGGGTGTGATGCCAGTAAAACAAAAAACAAACCTCAGGCGGTTCATCCATGTTAATGTTCGGGGGCGGGGGGAGTGAAGGCGGTTGTAAATCAGAACCAGACTCATTTCTGTTCTGTGTTATTCCGTGTCTGTCCACCAGGAGGCGCCTGCAGCTGAACCCAAACCAGGCCTTCTTCCTGCTGGTAAACGGCCACAGCATGGTCTCCGTCTCGACGGCCATTTGCGAACTGTACGAGTGCGAGAGGGACGAGGACGGCTTCCTGTACATGGTCTACGCCTCTCAGGAGACGTTCGGAGCGGCCCGAGCGCTCTAAACCGCCTCCCGTGTCTCGGTTTCGGACACTGATACGATCCCTCGCTGCCGTCCTCCTCACTTCCTCCTTCCTCATGCAGAAGCAGATGCGAGATACCGCAGGACCGAGACAGACGTCTCGGACGTTCCTGTCCGAAAGAGCCGATTTCAGATCGTTCGTCTTGACCCAGATCTGTGTTTGTTCTAAATGTAAAAGGGTCACTCGTTTTGTTTAGTCTTTTTTGTCCCGTTTTGTTTTTAAACACACTTCAGCTAGCGATTAGCCTCAGAACGACGGCTAGGCTGAGAACACGTGTGTTTTCCGTTCGTTTCATCAACAGTGTGTGTCATAAGTCTGATTCAATGTCTGATGTGATCTGATTTCTTTTTTTTTTTTTTAATTTTTTTTTTATTATTATTTTACACTTTTATCATATAGATACTTGTCATGTGTGTGTTTTGCTAACATAAACGTACAGCGAGAGCTCCGAGGTCGGGTACAGCTCAGTTTCTACCTAAAGCTTCACGTGGTTTTAATTTAGTTTTACCGAATTTTATTTCGTTCTCGTTACCCTCAGACCCGGACAAATCTCTGAGCTTTATTGTGATTGGCTGTTAGCAGTTGTACCGATTAAACTATAGATAAACTATACACCGAATCCTCAAACCTCACGTTACAGCTACGACGATTTACATCTCTACATTCATGTCGCCACAACTTTTACGTGCTTTCAGATTGAAAACGTTTTGGTTTTGCCCGCCCCGCCCCGCCCCCCCCGCCCAAGATTTTGTAAACTTTAAAATATAGTATTGCTAGATCTAATCGATTAGTCGTCGTCCGGATATTTTCCGCGGTGACGTTCAGAGTATCGTGATATATTTTTGTCATATCACCCGAGTATCATATCGAAAGTTTTTTTTAAAAAAATTGGATTCATCTTATCCGTAGTGTAAAATCTAAAGAGGTTCGTTTACGGTATAAACACCGACCGATGAGAACGTGTCCACGGAAACGTAACGTTTAATATTGTGATATATAAACGTTAGCCGGACGCATCGATATCGATACCGTTAAAGCTGATAAACCAAATCTGCGATCTGGAAGGCTAAAGATTTTTACACGTCTGTCTTTCTTCACGTCTTTACTTTGTGTGGATCGCCCGGGTGACTGAAAATGAAAAGCTATAAAACCGTATATGATTGTAGTTCGGAGAGCCGTAACGCTGATTGTAGGGGAGAAGAAGAAGGGAAAAAAACAAAAACTATCGTAAAGCGTTTAGCGTTTAGCGGGAAAAAACGAGAAGGGCAGAAGCGGATAAATGAAAGGGAGCTGGTTTGTGTTTGTGGAACGCAGCCAACGTCGTCGCTTTCTCCTTCCATCGCACGCTTTCTAGAGTTTTATTACAGCTTTATTCACGCCTTTACGGACACGCCCATGCATTTAGCCTGAATGTTTTTATTTAAAGAAGTGTTTTCTTGTAAAAAGAAAAATAAATAAAACGGTCATATGCTATACTTCTGTGTAAGGAGCAAAATACATAACTAAATAAAAGATATTTCTTTGAAAGCTGGTGTGATGTTGAGGCGTACAGCAGACGTTTTAAAATGTGTACGCTCTTAAATTATTCTGGGAATGGTATAAAAAGTATGAATGGTGAACGATGATGTTATGAAAATTGACAGGCTAGCTAGAGATTTAAAGGTTTTTAAACTTTTTCTTTTCTTTTCATTTTTAACTTGCCAGTCTCAGAACACTCTCTCTCACACACACACACACACACACACACACACACACACACACTTGTACACCCGTAGAGGTAAATCTGAAAAAGAGTTTAATTCTGAAATGTCTCAAATAACCGTATACAAAATAACTCTGATTACAAACAATATTTTGAATTCAGCACGAAACATTAAATACAAAAATCGAACCAGACATTTTTGTTAAAAAAAAAAAAAAAAAGTCTGCCAAACCTCCACCCCAACCCCCACCCCCCCCACCCCCCAGACTCGTGTAAAGACCTGTTAAAAAGGCGACACGCGGAGCTCGCTAATGAACTGAAGGGGAAAAAAAAATAAAAAAATCGTGTTTGGCTGAAACGAACATCCGAGCTTTCAATAAAATTTCCTACCAAAGACCAGGAAGTGTATTTAACAAAATACTCACTGAAATATCAGGTAATTTAATTTAAAGGTAAATTAGATAATTATCTGATGAAGCAATTTTATTAAAGTCTTAACTAGATAGCTAAGAAAATTGAGCAAAGTCGTAGCTACATCAGCTAAGGAAACTTCATAAAAACAGCTGAGGATATTTAGCAAAATCCTTGTTAAATGCACGATGGAATTTTATCACAAATACCTTGCTAAATTAACTATGGAGATGTAGCACATTCTTTATTACAGTATCTAAGGAAATTAAGTGAAAATCCTCGGTAAACTGGCTATGCAAATGTAGCAAAATCCTTGCTTAATTAGCTAGGGAAATTTAGAAAAATTAATTGCTAAATTAGCGATATTCTTTACGAAATTAGCTATGGAAATTTTGCAAAATCTTTACTGCATTATCAAAGGAACTGGCGTGAAAATCCTTGTGAAATTAGCTGTGGAAATTTTAAAAATTCTTCACTAAATTAGCTAAGGAAATTTAGCAAAATCCTCACTACATTAGCTATGGAAATTTAGCAAAATACCTTGGGAAATTAGTCATGGAAATTTTGCAAAATCTTTACTGCATTATCAAAGGAACTGGTGTGAAAATCCTTGTGAAATTAGCTATGGAAATGTAGCAAAATCCTTGCTAAATTAGCTGTGGAAATTTTAAACATTCTTCACTAAATCAGCTAAGGATTTTAGCAAAATCCTCACTACATTATCTAAGGAAATTTAATGAACATCCTTGCTAAATTAGCTAAGGATATTTAGCAAATTCTTCACTACATTAGCTGAGGAAATTTAGCAAAGTCCTAGCTACATTAGCTAAGGTAATTTCAGTCATATCTTTAGACATTTCACCAAAGTCCTTGTTAACAAGCTAAAGGAAATAGCTAATTATTTTCAGTGACATTTTTCCCTTAGGTAATTTAGCCAAGTCTTTGCTACCTAGCTAAAGCAATTTAGCAAAGTACTAACTAAACCGTATACGAAAAGGAGTTAGCAAAGACCTTACTAATTAAAATAAAGAAATGTTGTGATGTCCTTTATTAAATTATCTATGAAATTGAGCTAACTTAGCTAAGTCAACTCAACAATGCCTCGCTAATTATCTAAGAATGCTTAGCTCAGTCATTACTAAATAAGCCAAGGAAACTTTGAGAATTTCTTGTTAAAGTGCAATGTTCAGGCAGCCGAAGTCCTCGTTAAATTAAAGAAATTTAGTGAAGTCTTTGTTAAATTAGCGAAGGAATTTGAGCTATTTTAGCTCCGTGTTGAGTTGTCTGAGGAAATGTACCAAACCGTCACTTGTCAGCTAATGAAATGAACAAAAAAAGTTAACACTTTACATGAGAACATGTCGCCGTTTTAACGCAGAACTGCCGCTGACGTCTCGCTGAATTAGCTAAGGTGCTAATTATTTAGGTTTGTGAACCTACATTCGTTCAAAATGTCTTTTAGAAATAAAAATAAAAATAAATCTTAGAAATATTGAAAAATCATGCATATGTACATCCGGAGATCTGGGATTTGCTATATTTTTACGAGTTTGACAATAACAACATTGTGCGTGTTGAATATCACAGAAATGATTATTGGCACATGCAGTGCTGCTTGAAAGTTTGTGAACCCTTTAGAATTTTCTAGATATCTGCATAAATATGATCTAAAAACATCATCAGATTTTCACACAATCCTAAAAATAAAAAAAAAAAGTAGATAAAGAGAACCCAATTAAACAAATGAGACAAAAATATTATACTTGGTCTTTTATTTATTGGAAATAAACATATCTGTGAGTGGCAAAAGTATGTGAACCTTTGCTTTCAGTATCTGGTTTCCGGTAACTGTTGATCGGTCCTGCACATCGGCTTGGAGGAGTTTTAGCCCGTTCCTCAGTACAGAACAGCTTCAACTCTGGGATGTTGGTGGGTTTCCTCACATGAACTTCTCGCTTCAGGTTCTTCCACAACATTTCTATTGGATTAAGGTCAGGACTTTGACTTGGCCGTTCCAAAACATTAACTTTATTCTTCTTTAACCATTCTTTGGTAGAAGGACTTGTGTGTTTAGGGTCGTTGTCTTGCTGCATGACCCACTTTCTCTTCAGACTCAGTTCATGGACAGATGTCCTGATATTTTCCTTTAGAATTCACTGGTATAATTCAGAATTCATTGCTCCATCAATGATGGCAAGTCGTCCAGGCCCAGATGCAGCAAAACAGGCCCAACGTGAGAGAGGCCTTTAGTTGCTTAGAAGTTACCCTGGGTTCCTCTGTGACCTCGTGGACTATTACACGTCTTGCTCTTGGAGTGATCTTTGTTGGTCTCCACTCCTGAGGAGGGTAAAAATGGTTTTGAACTTCCTCCATCTGTACACAATCTGTCTGACTGTGGATTGGTGGAGTCCAAAACTCTTTAGAGATGGTTCTGTAACCTTTTCCAGCCCGATGAGCTTCAACAACTCTATTTCTGAGGTCCTCAGAAATCTCCTTTGTTCGTGCCATGATACACTTCCACAAACATGTGTTGTGAAGATCAGACTCTGATAGATCCCTGTTCTTTAAATAAAACCGGGCGCTCACTCACACCTGATCGTCGTCCCATTGATTGAAAACACCTGACTCTGATTTCACCTTCAGATTAACTGCTAATCCTAGACGTTCAAATACTTTTGTCCTCACAGATATGTACTATTGGATCATTTTCTTCAATAAAGAAAATGACGGAGTATAATATTTTTGTCTCGTTTGTTTAATTGGGTTCTCTTTATCCACTTTTTTTTTTATTTTTAGGACTTGTGTGAAAATCTGATCATATTTATGCAGATATATAGAAAATTCTAAAGGGTTCACAAACTTTCAAGCACCACTGTATACTACAGAAAAACTTTTTTTTTTTTTTTTTTTTTTTTAAATCGTAGGCGTGGCTTTAAACACCATGACGGTAAACACTGTAGGTTTTGCAGCTGAGCAAAAATAACATATTACAAAAGAAAAAAAATTCTGAAGCAATTAAAAACTATTTTAACATCCCAAAAAAAAAAGACATCGTAAATAGAAACACACAAAAAAAGTCTTGTTATAAAAAGTTTTTAAAAAAAACAACAACGACACGACGTAGCCACTTTAAAAGAAGCAACAAAACTTCAGAAATTTCCGCCCAGTCCTGCGCTGGAGTCGAATTCGGCAGTGTTTCGTTCCACCAAGTCAGTCAGAAAAGTGCGAGACTTAGGCATCTTCGCACGCTATTTAGTGCATAACGCTGAGATAAATCAGGACAAGGCCGATTGAGGACCTGAGGAAGGAGCCGCTTACAAACCCGGCGGCCATTTGTACGCAATGTTCTTCACGAGTTTTGGTGTTAGGATCATCCCTGACGTCCGGCTCGTCCTTTACAGAGCTTCTCTCTCAGCGAAAGTCTGTGAGAGTCTCAAAAATGTTCCATGTTTGAAGAATCAGAGACTGGAGTTCTTTAAACCCAGTACACACACACAGACACACACACACACACACACACGTGGATGTGGGCTCTGCTTGGAAAACCTCACACGCTGTAAATAACGGCTAGTCACCAGAGTCCTGGCTGTCCGACTGAGGAGAATATTTGAGACGAAACATACCTGTAAAAAATAATAATAATAAAATAAAATGTCGTATGTTAGCACCATCAAAAAAATTATTGCTATAGTAATAATACTAATAATATTACTACTACTACTACTACTAATAATAATAATAATGATAATTGATGCTGCAAGCAGCATTTTCGGGGGCCAAGCACCCAGACTCGGTGAGCCACACATTCACAGACACTCTACAATTGCTGTATGATTGTTGTATACAGCCGTAACTATAGCCAAAGGGATTCAAGAATGATTCATAGTTTCACGAATTTGCCAGTCCGTTATGGGAGAACGATTTTGAATATCAGAGTTCCTTTGATGTCTTTTGTTCAGACAGGTGTCCAGATGACGTGAGCCAAATTTGGTGAAGATTGGACAAAATTTGGAGGAGTAGCAAAAATGTTAGATGTAACATAGATGTAAGATAGATTGTCGGCATGTTATTGCAACCTTTGACCAGTAAGTGGTGCTGTCACAAAATTTGTTGCATAGTCTCAATTCATGGTCCTGAAGATGCCTACCAAGATTTGTATCAGTGTGCAAGGTCGTTGCTGAGACACATCCTCACTTCCTGTTTGGCGGCTTTGCCGTCAGATTCGTTCGCCCGTTACAGACAGACCGTTTGGAGTATTCAAAATTCTTTTGATAACTTTTGTGAGGCTTACTCTGAAGATGCTGTGTGCCAAAATTGGTGTTGATGGGACAAAATTTGTAGGAGGAGTAGCAAAAAAAAAACAGTTTTTGAAAAATCCAAGATGGCGGAAAATCTAACTAGGCGGGTATTGATGTCACAGGGTGCGTTGAACTCGTCTCGACCCGGGGAATCCAGGAATGCCTTTTAAATTTGGCCTTTAAATTTAGGTCACACGGTTCAAAAGTGATGACCATAAACATACTTCTAAATTAGGCCCAAATTTGACCCGATGGTGGCGCTAGAGCGTTGGCAGACCCAAATTTGGTCAGAATGGTCCTTAGACCCTCCCCAATCAGTGTGCCAAATTTCACAACTTTTTACCAGACGGTTCTATGGGCTGCCATAGACACCCGAGCCAGAAGAAGAAGAAAAGGTAGAATAACAATACGGTGCCTACGCACCTTCGGTGCTTGGCCCCCTAATAATAATAATCATAACCATAATAATAATTAGCATACTACTTTAATAAAAAACATACAGTTTGGAAATATGCTATATTATTTATATAGACACATTTTATTTTAGTTTTGTAAGAATTCTGTCACCTTGCTGAGCCGAATCCATCGGTGGCTGTTTGCAGTCGTGCGCTCGATGGCCGCTCAGCCCGCAATTGTAGCAGGAAATGTTTCCTGCCTTCTTTTGCACCGCGCCTCCGTTTCCCATCATGCCATAGGGCTGGTACACGTTAGCCCCGCCTCCTAGAAAGCCCTGCATTGGGGGAAGGACAAGGTTCTGCTGTGAGTCATGCGACAGGCTGCTGTTGTACATGGGCGGGGCCACAATCGGGTACGAGAACGGGGAGGCGGAGCCACTTCCTGCGAGGAGCGGGCTGAAGTGGAGCAGTGGGCCGAAGGTGAACAGGGACGTACTGGAGAACGGGTGCGGGAAGTAGAACGATCCGCACTTTCCGCTGCAGCCGCATGAGCTGCACACGCACGCTGTCGTACCGTTGGACTGGGCGGAGCCGTAGCATGCTGTTTCCGTTGTGATGGGACTGGTGGTGGGCGGAGCTACTATGGACGCGCTGTTGGCGCTGTAGGTGTTTCCGGAAACGGCCGCCATGGGAACAGCGCTGATGGGCGAGAAGTTGGGTTTGGAGGACGAGGAAAAGGAAAAGGAAGATGACGAGGAAGAGAAAGAGGATGAGGAGGAGGAAGAGGCAGGGTTTGGGTACTGAGCCAATCGGGCGTGGCCGGGCGTGGCTGACACCTGGAAGTGTAGCGTTGGATGTGAGACGTGATGGAGGGTGCTCGAGGTTGCCGTTAGCGATGTGCACGTTTCTGCTTCCTGGTGCCCTGGGGGAGGAGCTTCCACACCCATTGCAGTGCAGAGCAGGGGTAGGCGGGGCTTGCGGGAGGCGGAGCCGAGTCCTCGGCCCTGGGCCAGCAGTGGGAGGGAGGGAAGGGTGACGCTGGGGTGAGACGGACAGATGGAGGGATCGTTCTGCACCGGGAGAACCTGAGCCGTGGGACGACTCGGACCGGAACCTGCAGTGCTGAGCAGGAAACACACACGATCTTTCTCTACACACTCCACGTCGGCACCTACACACACACACACACACACACACACACACACACACACACACACAACAAGATTGCTCAAAATCAGCTGGAATCGCTCACTAGTGTGTGTGTAATGTGAGAAAGGTGCTGTTAGAATAGTGAGTGTGTGTGAGTGTGTGTGTGTGTGTGTGTGTGTGTGTGTGTGTGTGTGTGTGTGTGTGTGTGTGTGAGACATAGCCGTACGTCTATGAGTCTCTTTCAGAGGAGTCATGGGACTGGATGGAGAACTGGAGTAACCCGATGATGAGCTGCTGTCCCTGAGAGAGGACAGAGAACCGGCCTCCACCTCCACACGCAGCTCTGAACACACACACACACACACACACACACACACACACACACACACACACACACACACACACACCTCATTTGTAGTGATGATACACCAAACATTAAAACTCTTTAAAATAAATGACGTAGGATTACATGATTGTTTTTATTCCAATTGTCAGATTATAAACAGAATGGATAGTAAGTGTGTGTGTGTGTGTGTGTGTGTGTGTGTGTGTGCGTGTGTGTGTGTGTGTACCTGTGTTACTGCTGCTGCTTGAGTGTGTGTGTGTTATGGGGCCGTTGTAAGTGGAAGGCGTCACTCTTGCTACTCCACCACAGGACACGGGGAACTGAGACATCGTGTATCTCTTCTCCAACTTCTCCCTGAAAAGGAAAAGAAGCTAATTAAAAAATATATAAATACAGAATAACGTACACATCTATTACTAAAATACATAAAAGGTCGCTGAACAATAAACTACGTATTATGGGTTTAAACCTCAGGCTTCCACATGATATGATTTCGTTTTGTAAGACAGCAATTCAATATTTGACGATGCCACTGAATCTGCTGCTGTGCGATACAATACGATACGAAACGATGAGATGAGACGAGACGACATGAGATTAGGCGATACGAGGTGAGACGAAACAATACAAGATGACACGTCACGATACGAGATGACGACATGATACGAGATGAGCTAAGCCAATACATGATGATACAATACAAGATGACACGAGATAACATGAGACGATACAATATGACAGTACAATACGATACGAGCTTAAACGAGATGATACAATATGACACCAGTCGATATGAGATGACATGAGACGATGCAATATGATACAAGATGACATGAGACGATACAATGCAATACGAGACAATACGAGATGATACGAGACGACACAAGATGAGCCAAGATGATACAATACGTGACAATACGAGATGAGACAATAAGAGACGATGAGAGGAGACATATAATACAATACGAGATGATACAATAAGATACAAGATGAAATGAGACGATACAAGATGAGATGACACGATACAATGAGACGATACAAGATGATACGAGACGATACAATATGATACAAGATGAGATGAGACGATACAAGATGATACGAGATGAGATGAGACGATACAATGAGACGATACAAGATGATATGAGACGATACAATATGATACAAGATGAGATGAGACGATACAAGATGATACGAGATGATACAATTCGATACAAGATGAGATGAGACGATACAATGAGACGAGACAAGATGATACGAGACGATACAATACAAGATGAGATGAGACGATACAAGATGATACGAGACGATACAATATGATACAAGATGAGATGAGACGATACAAGATGATACGAGATGATACAATATGATACAAGATGAGATGAGACGGTACAAGATGATACGAGATGATACAATTCAATACAAGATGAGATGAGACGATACAATGAGACGATACAAGATGAGATGAGACGATACAAGATGATACGAGACGATACAATACGATACAAGATGAAATGAGACGATACAATGAGACGATACAAGATGATACGAGACGAGACAATAAGAGACTATACAAGATAAGACGATACAATACGATACAAGATGAGATGACACGATACGAGACAAAACAAAACACGAGACAAGACGCTAGATGAGATTAGATGAGACAATGGCAGATAAGGCAAGACAATATGATATGAATCAATACAACATGATTCGAGATGAGAGGATGCAAGACGACAGGATACGACATGAGACGAGGCGATATGAGACGATAAGATGTGATATGCTCCGGTCAACATGTGACTGACTCTGTTCAGAATCCGTGAACGATGCTGAGGCAGAGAAGGACTAGTTTAAAAGCGTCAGAGTTACGGCTAAATCACCTCACTAGCTTATTCAATTATTTACACCCCAGTTTGTCCTTTTTTGCTAGAAATCGATCTATGACTGTTGCCTCGATTCATTTCAATCTTTGTCTTTTTAGTCGACGCATCGATCCGAAACGTCCCATCGTTACACCCTGATTATGTACTATATCAAAAACTACGCAAATTAATAACGTAAAAAAATAACTAATGCAAAAACAGCACATTTTCTCCATCGTAGCTACAAATTTACTTTGTACAAATTTACAAAGTCCCATTTATATTCATGTACAGATACATGTAGTAATAGGAAGAAGAAGCAGAAGAAGAAGAAGAATAAACATGAATATGCATGTTTATATAATATTATATGAGGTAAAACAGATAAGCAAACTATAAAGTGATTAAAATAAGATGTCAGTAATTTGTCTGCATCAAAAATAATCGTTTCTAGTGTTTCCTGATGATGATAAACTGAATACATAAATGTATTTGTTTGTGATTATAATATAATATAATATAATATAATATAATATAATATAATAAATGTTTCCGGTACATGTAGCACTTCCACTGCTGACCACTAGATGTCAGAGTGTGTGCACCGAATCCAGCTTTCTCTCAGCAGAACCGGACTGAAACACAACCAGATGGAATAACAAAACTCTAAAGTGAACATGTGATAAAATGTCTTTTTTATTTTTTTTAAAATATCATTTTAAATGCTAAATTTAAATCGGAAATTTCCGAGTTCGGACTACGATGGATTGCAGCATCATTTTACAACGTGCGAGTTTTCTCTGAGGAGTGAAGCCGGCTTTACTTAGTGAAGTCTGACTCGTGAGTGAATCGTTCTTTTGAACCGATTCATTAAAAACCCGGTTCACAAGTCCACCTGAATCACACTTTGTGTGGTGTCTATTGGTTTAACGATTCTAGTGCAAATCTAATAAGATTTTAAATTTGAAACTTATTAATTTGTAAAACAAAAAATCATCACTGCTGTACGCGAGTCGGCTCGGGGGTGGGGGGGGGGATGAGCTGGTAACATGCACGGGGTGAACCGAACGTCATTGTTCTCATCCACATTCGACGAAATGAACCGGGAATCGGAACCAGAAGAATCCAAGATTCGTCGTGATGGTTGATGAACGTATCTCCTTAACCCATTCACAATCGGATTCTTTTATGATCAGTGAGTCGATCCCACAAACCACCGTGGTGCTAGTGTGAGAGTTTGTTGTAAAGGCGCCAGGCTGATAAGGAATCATTCATTAAAGAACAAGACGTCATACTTTTTATCCGTTTGTAGTTACCTTCGACGTTGGGGGACGTCCGTGAAACAAGTTATTTCCTGTCCTCGCTAATCTACATCTAAATCTCCATCTGTATCTCGGTAAAGCTGCTTTGTGCTTCGTGAAGGTCTGCTGTTAAAAGCAACTGAATCAGATGTTTGATTCGTCGAAAACATTTCCATCGTTAGTGTTACTAAGGCGAGTGTGTGATGATTTAGATGCTAAATAGTTGAACAGAGATTTGTGTGTGTGTGTGTGTGTGTGTGTGTGTGTGTGTGTGTGTGTGTGTGTGTGTGTACACTTACACCAGTAAACACCCTTATCGCACACCCCTGTCAGCCAAGCTTGAATGGAAAACAGATTAAAACACAACGTGTGTGTGTGTGTGTGTGTGTGTGTGTTTCATTAGTTTTCTTTTAGAGCTAATCTATGATCAGTCTGAAACAGCGTCAGGGAAGACACACACACACACACACACACACACACACACACACACACAGAGACACACACACATAGACGTAACACACTTCCTAGCTTCAGGCAACAATCAGCATGGACAGCAGTTTATCTAAAAAAAAAAACGAGATTAGCCGCTGATCCAAACAGCTGTGAGTTTCTCTCGACGTCACACTGAGTGACGCTGCAACCTGAGCTGGGTGTGTGTGTGTGTGTGTGTGTGTGTGTGTGTGTGTGTGTGTGTGTGTGTGTTTGTTTGTCTGTCTGTCTGTTTAGCCGTCAGTCTATCTGTATGTATGTCTCTCTGTATGTCCTTTCTGTCTGTCCAACTGTCTCTCTGTACGTCCCTCTGTCTGTCTCTCTGTATGTCTGTCCGTCTGTCTCTCTGTATGCCCGTCTGTCCAGCCATCTGTCTGTCTCTCTGTATGTCCTTTCTGTCTGTCCAACTGTCTCTCTGTATGTCCCTCTGTCTGTCTCTCTGTATGTCTGTCTGTCCGTCTGTCTCTCTGTATGCCCGTCTGTCCAGCCATCTGTCTGTCTCTCTGTATGTCCTTTCTGTCTGTCCAACTGTCTCTCTGTATGTCCCTCTGTCTGCCTCTCTGTATGTCTGTCTGTCCGTCTGTCTCTCTGTATGCCCGTCTGTCCAGCCATCTGTCTGTCTCTCTGTATGTCCCCTTGTCCATCTGTCTGTCTGTCCGTCTGTCTATCCGCCTGTCTCTCTGTATGCCCGTCCGTCTGTATGTCCCTCTGTCTGTCTGTCTGTAAATAAGTGCTCCCTCTAACCCAAACACTAGCTCAAAAACATCAAAGATGAAAGATGGAGCTTAGACTGTTTGTATCTCCATTTTTATTGTGTGTGTGTGTGTGTGTGTGTGTGTGTGTGTGTGTGTGTGTGTGTGTGTGTGTGTGTGTGTGTGTGTGTGTGTCTAAAACTCACTTCTGCAGCTCCAGCTGGGTTTTCAGCTTCTTCTTGGCTCCCTGAGTGAGGTCGTACTTATTCAGGTCCTCTTCTGTCAGAGCAAGGAACTGTGGGAAATCAAGTTCACAGTTAGTAAATAAATCATTTAGATTTAGATCCGTAACGATGAGGAAACACTTCCTGAGGTTGCACTTTTCACGCTGTACCTCTTCCATGGTGAGCTGCTTGAAGACGGGGTAGTATTTGTGGAGGCGGAGCTTACGCAGCCAGTCCAGGATGCCGTTCTGCTCGGGGCCGGGTGGGTGTGGCTGGTGTTGTTGTTGGTGTTGTGATGTTTGAGGCGAGTTGGTTTCTCCTATAGTGGGTACAGCGGGGCTCGGGTGGAGGGGCAGGATTGGCGGAGGGGGCAGATGTGCAGGTGAGGGCTGGGGAATCGGGGCAAGAACATTTACCACTGGCTGAACACTCGCGACACCACACACCGCCCTGAATATAAAAATTAAAAAAAGAAGAAGAGAAAATTAAATGAATTCTGGATTGTGATTGGTCAGAAGCAGATCAATATATCCATCAACACTTTAATCAACAGCTTAATGTGAGATGATCCACTCACCTGCTCGCTCCTCTGTACTGAAGCAGACAGCTCAGATCTGTAATATAGAAAACACAATCTTCATCATCACCACCATCATACCCATCACTGCCATCACCATCACTGCCATCACCACCATCACCATCACCATCACAACCACCATCACCACCACCACCACCACCATCATCATCACCACCATCACCACCACCACCACCACCATCAAAATCACCACCACCACCATCACCACCACCATCACCACCACCACCAAAATCACGACCACCATCATCATCACCACCATCACTATCACCACCATCACTATCACCACCATCACTATCACCACCATCACCATCACCACAATCACCATCACCACCAAAATCACCACCACCACCATCATCACCATCACCACCACCATCAAAATCACCACCACCACCATCACCATCACTATCACCACCATCACCATCACCACCACCATCACCACCACCACCACCACCATCACCACCACCATCACCACCACCACCAAAATCATCACCACCACCACCACCACCATCATCATCACCACCACCACCACCACCACCACCACCAAAATCACCACCATCATCATCACCACCACCACCACCACCACCATCATCACCACCACCACCACCACCACCATCATCATCACCACCACCACCACATCATCACCATCACCACCACCACCACCATCACCACCACACCATCACCATCACCACTCTCTCTCTCTCTGTCTTCCGCTCTTTCACATTTGGTCTCTACCTGGTGCTCTCTCCCTATATCTCTGTCAGTCTCTCTCTCCCTTTGCCTCTCACTCTATCTGTCTCTCTGCCTTTCTCTCTGCCTCTCGCTCTGTCTGTCTTACTCTCTCTGTCATTTCCTCTGTCTGTCTGTCTGTCTGTGTCTTTCATTTTGTATCCATCTGTTGGTCTCTATTTGTTTCTCTCTGTCTATCTCTGTATCGATCTATCTGTCACTCTCTCTCTCTCTCATTCTGTCTGTGTTTCTCTGTCTCTCTGTCTCTGTCTCTCTGCTGTAGATGTGATATCAGATCAATCTTAATAAAGCTTATAATCCTTTGATTAAAAACCAACTAGCATGAAATACAGCTGTAATAACCACTTACGAGAAAACTGATGAGAGAAAGAAAGAGAGAGACAGAGAGAGAGAGGGAGAGAGAGAGAGAGAGAGAGAGAGAGAGAGAGAGAGAGAGGAATGCCCTACTCCATCACCAGTAAATGAACCCAGCCTCCTGCTACTGTTACTACACACACACACACACACACACACACAGACACACACACAGACACACACACAGACACACATTCTCTCCTGTGCTATTTACAGATGACTGGATGAGATCATTGCTTTCGACACCTCCACACACACAAACACACCCAGACGCGCACACACAAACACACCCAGACGCGCACACACAAACAAACAAACACACACACATACACACACACACACACACACATTCCTGCCTGAAACAGAAACACCTGGTTGACTCAGGAAGTTCTTTCAAACCTGCGTTCACTTTAAAGGCGACAAGTTGATGATGATGTCATGGCATGTTTGTCATGAATATTACAATGCCAACACATAGGCCATGCCTCCTTCGCTGTGACTGCCAGATACAGAGGCCACGCCTCCTTCGCTGTGACTGCAGATACAGAGGCCACGCCTCCTTCGCTGTGACTGCCAGATACAGAGGCCACGCCTCCTTCACTGTGACTGACATATACAGAGGCCATGCCTCCTTCGCTGTGACTGACAGATACAGAGGCCACGCCTCCTTCACTGAGAAAACTGAGTAGCCAAGTGTAAATACAGGACATACGAGTGGGGGGTCTGTGTGTGTGTGCATGTGTGTGTGCGTGTGTGGGTGTGTGTGTGTGCGTGTGTGTGTGTGTGTGTGTGTGTGTGTGTTCTTACTGGTAGGGGAGGGAGGGTGTTGGCTGGAGGATGAGCAGAAGAGTCGCACTCGCTCGTGTCGGAGAACATGAGCCGGGAGAGAACTCAAACACCTGAGAACATAAAGTGGACATACAGAATAAAGTGTGTGTGTGGGGAGGGGGGGGGAGTGATAGAGGAAGAGAGGGTGATAGAAAGAGAGACAGAGAGAGAGAGAAAGAGAAAGAGACAGAAAGAAATACAGAGAGAGAGAGACAGAAAGAGTGAGACAGTGATAGAGAGACAGAGAGAGACAGAAAGCGTGAGACAGTGATAGAGAGAGACAGAAAGAGTGAGACAGTGATAGAGAGAGGGAGGCAGACAGAAAGAGTGAGACAGTGATAGAGAGAGACACAAAGAGTGAGACAGTGATAGAGAGAGACACAAAGAGTGAGACAGTGATAGAGGGAGGCAGACAGAAAGAGTGAGACAGTGATAGAGAGAGACAGAAAGAGTGAGACAGTGATAGAGAGAGACAGAAAGAGTGAGACAGTGATAGAGAGACAGAGAGAGACAGAAAGAGTGAGGCAGTGATAGAGAGACAGAGAGAGACAGAAAGAGTGAGACAGTGATAGAGGGAGGCAGACAGAAAGAGTGAGACAGTGATAGAGAGAGACAGAAAGAGTGAGACAGAGAGAGACAGAAAGAGTGAGACAGTGATAGAGAGCGACAGAAAGAGTGAGACAGTGATAGAGAGAGACAGAAAGAGTGAGACAGTGATAGAGAGAGACAGAAAGAGTGAGACAGTGATAGAGAGACAATAAAATAAGACAGAAGGAGATACAGAGATATAGACAGACAGAGAAACAGACAAAAAGTGATAGAATTTAAATAAATAAATAAACAAACAAACAGTATTAAAATAAATTTTACATTTCTGAATATAATAAAGTTTTTGATCGCTGCTGTTGTTAAAGTTACCTCAGGTCCTGCTCATGAGGGTCAACACCAGGTTGGGGCAGGAACTTCTCCAGACAGTCATCAGGAAAGAGCTGGGAGAGCTACACACACACACACACACACACACACACACACACACACACACACACACACACACACACACACACACACACACACAAAATCCAAATCCAGGAAAATAATCAGCAACAGCATGGTGTGATGGAGCTGTGTTACTGTCACCTCCCTGAAGCTGATTAGTTTCCTGTAACAGCACGTCCCCAAGTGTTTTATTCCTCTTACACACCAGCAATTTATCAACACACACAACACACATTTATTAAAGGACGACACATCGTACTTTTTATCTGTTTATGGTTACGTTTGATGATCAGTTTATCTGGAGCATCTGCTGTAATTCATCCTGTGAATGAGCTGTTACTATAGAAACGGTAACGTATCAGAACGAGTGCATTAATATAAACCTGCGCTACCTGAACATCGCTGACACACACACACACACACACACACACACACACACACACACACACACACACACACACACACACACACTCACCTGGGACACCAGCTCCATCACTTCCTGGGACGTCTTGCTAACGATCGACAGCGTGGAGTCGGACCACATGACCTGAGAGAGAGAGAGAGAGAGAGAGTGAGAGAGGGGGCGGGGTCCAATGTGTCCATCACCGTGAGGTGTGTGTGTGTGTGTGTTCAATAACTCACCTCCAGTGTGTATTCTGTTGATGTGTCCACTTTGTGTGTGACTCCCTTCAGCTCGATCCTTTCGACTCGAACTGAAACACACACACACACACACACACACACACACACACACACACACACACACACCAAAGCTCGAACTGAATCATAACGTTTCCTTTATCCTCTTTTTTTCTTTTTTTTAGAAGCTTGACATCATACATAGCAACAGTAACCAAGTGTGGGCGGGGCTTGGTCCATTTTAAGTGCAAGAAATCTCAAAATCTGACTCCGCCCACGTCAGAGTGATCAGTGGGAGCATGTAGGTATACTGGTGGAAGACCGTGGCGAAATGTTTTTTTTTTTTTTTTTTTTTTTTAATATATACGAAATCATTTTAAAAGACGCAGGTTGTCATGTTGATCGCTAACTAGCCGAGCTGAGCTGACAGGAAGCCACGCCCCCATACACATATTTAATGTGTTTCAGGATGGACATATACTCTGCACATCAAAGCAGAAAAATAAAAAAGAGTAAAAGATTAAAAGAGAGAGCCGGAGAGAAAGACACACAGAGAGACGGAAAAGGAAAGAGACAGATAGAGACAGAAATAAAAGAGACAGAGAGAGAGAGACAAACAGAGAGACAGAGAGAGAGACACACATAGTGACCGAGAAAGAGAGAGACAGATGGAGAGAGAAAAATAAAGAGACAGATGGAGGCAGAGAGAAACAGACAGAGAGAGAGACAGAGAGAGAGACAGACAGAGAGAGACAGACAGAGAGAGAGAGACAGACAGAGAGACAGACAAAGAGACAGACAGAGAGGAAGACATTAAATGTATGTACTGTATATTTATATTTATATACTCATGTACACACACACACACACACACACACACACACACACACACACTAGTGTGTTAAATATAGCCTGTCAAGTCAGCACTTCCTGTAGTGTGTGTGTGTGTGTAAGAGAGAAACAGAGAAAAGTCAATAAAGTAAACCCCCCTTTTCCTCTCTCCCTCCCTTTCTCTCTCCCTCTCCCTCCCCCTCTCTCTCCCTCTCCCTCCTTCCCTCCCTCCCTCTCCCCCTCCCTCCTTCCCTCCCTCCCTCTCACCCTCCTCTCCTTCCCTCCCTCCCTCTCTCACCCTCCCTCTCTCCGTCCTTCTCCTCCTCTCACCTCCCTCTCTCTCCCTCTCCCTCTCCCTCCTCTCACCCTCCCTCTCCCTCCTTCCCTCTCACCCTCCCTCTCCCTCCTTCCCTCCCTCTCACCCTCCCTCCCTCTCACCCTCCCTCCCTCTCTCCCTCTCCCTCCTTCCCTCCCTCTCACCCTCCCCCTCCTTCCCTCCCTCTCACCCTCCCCCTCCTTCCCTCCCTCTCACCCTCCTCCTCTCTCTCTCCCTCTCCCTCCTTCCCTCCCTCCCTCTCACCCTCCCTCCCTCCCTCTCACCCTCTCTCCTCCTCTCCTCCCTCCCTCTCTCCCTCTCACCCTCCTCTCTCCCTCTCCTCCCTCCCCTCTCCCTCCTCCCTCTCTCTCTCCCTCTCCCTCCTCCCTCTCACTCCCTCCCTCTCCCCCTCCCTCCCTCCCTCCTTCCCTCTCACCCTCCCTCTCCCTCTCCTCTTCCCTCTCACCCTCCCTCTCTCCCCTCCTTCCCTCTCACCCTCCCTCTCCCTCTCCCTCACCCTCCCTCTCCCACTCCCTCCCTCTCCCCTCCTTCCCTCCCTCACCTCTCCCCTCTCTCTCCCTCCCTCTCTCTCTCCTCCTCTCCCCTCCTCCCTCTCTCCTCCCTCTCCCTCCTTCCCCTCTCACCCTCTCTCCCTCTCTCCCTCCTCCTCCTTCCTCTCCCTCCTCCTCTCCCTCTCCTCTCTCCTCTCCTCTCTCCCTCCCTCTCTCCCTCCCTCTCTCACCCTCCTCTCCCTCCTCTCTCTCTCCTCCCTCCTCTCTCTCTCCCCTCCCTCCCACCCTCTCCCTCTCCCTCTCTCCCTCCCTCTCCCTCCTTCCCTCCCTCCCTCTCTCCCTCCTCCCTCCTCTCTCTCCCTCCCTCTCCTCTCTCCCTCCCTCCCTCTCTCCCTCCCTCCCTCTCTCCTCTCTCCCCTCCCTCTCTCTCTCTCTCTCCCTCTCCCTCCCTCTCTCTCCTCTCCCTCTCTCCCTCTCTCTCCTCCCTCTCTCTCTCTCCCTCCCTCCTCTCTCCCTCTCCCTCTCCCCTCTCTCTCCTCCTCCCTCTCCCTCCCTCTCTCCCTCCTCCCTCCCTCCTCTCTCCCTCCCTCTCTCTCCCCTCCCTCTCTCTCCCTCCCTCTCTCCCTCTCTCTCTCCCTCCCTCTCTCTCTCCCCTCCCTCTCCCTCCCTCTCTCCCTCTCCCTCTCTCTCTCCCTCTCCTCCTCTCTCTCCCTCCCTCTCCCCTCTCTCTCCCTCCCCCTCTCTCTCTCCCTCTCCCTCCCTCCCTCTCTCCTCCTCCCTCCCCTCCCTCTCCTCTCCCTCCTCCCTCTCTCCCTCTCCCTCTCCCCCCTCTCCCCCTCCCTCTCTCCCTCCCTCTCCCCCTCCCTCTCTCCCTCCTCCCCTCTCCCCTCTCCTCCTCTCCCTCCTCCTCTCCTCCCTCCCTCTCTCCCTCCTCCCCTCTCCCTCCTTCCTCTCCTCTCCCTCCTCCTCTCCCTCCTCTCTCTCCTCTCCCTCCCTCCCTCCCTCTCCCTCCTCTCTCCCTCTCCCTCCCTCTCCCCTCTCCTCCTCTCCCTCCCTCCCTTCCCTCCTCCTCTCCCTCCTTCCCTCCCTCCTCTCCTCTCCTCCCCTCCTCTCCTCTCCCTCTCTCTCCTCCTCTCTCCTCTCCCTCCTCCTCCCTCTCCCTCCCTCTCCCTCCCTCCCTCTCTCCTCTCCCTCCTTCCCTCCCTCCTCTCCTCTCCTCTCCCTCCTCTCCCTCTCCCTCTCTCCTCTCTCCTCCTCCCTCTCCTCCCTCCCTCCCTCCTCCTCTCTCCTCCTCCTCTCCCTCCCTCCCTCTCTCCTCTCCCTCCTCTCCTCCTCCCTCCCTCTCTCTCTCCTCCTCTCCCTCCCTCTCTCTCCTCTCCCTCCTTCCCTCCCTCTCCCTCTCCCTCTCTCTCTCCTCCCTCTCACCCTCCCTCCCTCTCTCTCCTCCCTCTCTCCCTCCTCTCTCCCTCCTCTCACCTCCCTCCCTCTCCCTCCCTCTCTCCCTCCCTCTCCTCCCTCTCTCCCTCCTCTCTCTCTCTCTCCCTCTCCCTCCCTCTCTCCCTCCTCTCCCTCTCTCCTCTCCCTCTCTCCCTCTCCCTCCTTCCCTCCTCTCCCCTCCCTCTCTCCCTCCCTCTCTCCCTCCCTCCCCCCTCCCTCTCCCCCCCTCTCTCCTCCCTCTCTCCCTCCTCCCTCTCCTCCCTCTCCTCCCTCCCTCCCTCTCCCCTCCTCTCTCTCCCTCTCTCCCTCCTCTCTCCCCTCCCTCCTCCCTCCCTCTCTCTCCCTCTCCTCTCTCTCTCCCTCTCTCCTCCCTCCCTCTCTCCCTCCCTCTCTCTCTCCCCTCTCCCTCCTTCCTCCCTCCCTCTCTCCCTCCCTCTCTCCTCCCTCCTCCTCTCTCTCTCACCTCTCTCTCCCTCTCCCTCTCCTCTCTCCTCTCCCCTCCTCTCCCTCTCCCTCTCCTCCTCTCTCCCTCCTCCCTCTCTCCTTCCTCCCTCCTCCCTCCTCTCTCCCTCCCTCTCTCTCCCTCCTCTCTCTCCTCCCTCCTCTCCTCCTCTCCTCTCCCATTCCTCCTCTCTCTCCCTCTCTCCTCCTCTCCTCTCTCACCCTCCCTCTCCCTCCCCTCCCTCTCTCCCTCTCTCTCTCTCTCCTCTCCCTCCTTCCCTCCCTCTCTCCCTCTCCCTCCTCTCCTCCCTCTCTCCCTCTCCCTCTCTCTCCCTCCCTCCTCCCTCTCCTCTCCTCACTCCCTCCACCCTCCCTCCCTCCCTCTCTCTCCCTCTCTCCCACCCCTCCCTCTCCCTCCCTCTCCTCCCTCCCTCTCTCCCTCCCTCCCTCCCTCTCCTCTCTCCCTCTCCCCCTCCTCCCTCTCACTCTCCCTCTCTCACCTCCCTCTCTCCCTCTCCCTCCCTCTCTCTCTCCCTCTCACCCTCCCTCTCTCCCACCTCTCTCCCTCTCCTCTCCCTCCCTCTCACCCTCCCTCTCTCTCACCCTCTCACCTCCCTCTCCCTCTCTCTCCTCCCTCCCTCTCTCTCTCTCCCTCCTCTCCTCTCCTCCCTCTCTCCCTCTCCTCTCTCCCCTCCTCCCTCCCTCCCTCTCACCCTCCCTCTCTCTCCCTCTCCCTCCTCCCTCTCTCTCCCTCCCCTCCCTCCTCCTCTCCCTCCCTCTCTCCACCCTCTCTCCTCCCTCTCCTCCCTCCCTCTCTCTCTCTCCTCCCTCTCCCTCCTTCTCCTCCCTCCCTCCCTCTCTCCTCCCCTCTCCCTCCTCTCCCTCCCTCCCTCCCTCTCTCCTCCCCCCTCCCTCCCTCCCTCTCTCCCTCCCCCTCCCTCCCTCCCTCTCACCCTCCCTCTCTCCCTCCCCTCTCTCCCTCCCTCTCTCTCCCTCTCACCCTCCCTCTCTCCCACCCTCTCTCCCTCCCTCTCTCTCTCCCCTCACCCTCCCTCTCTCCCACCCTCTCACCCTCTCTCTCTCCCACCCTCTCACTCCTCCCTCTCTCCCTCACCTCTCTCTCTCCTTCCCTCCCTCCCTCTCCCTCCTTCCCTCCCTCCCTCCTCCTCCCTCCTCCCTCCTTCCCTCCCTCCCTCTCCTCTCCTCTCCCTCCTTCCCTCCTCTCCTCCCTCCTTCCCTCCCTCTCTCTCTCCCTCTCCCTCTCCTCTCCTTCCCTCCCTCTCTCCCTCCCTCTCTCCCTCCCTCTCTCTCTCCCTCTCTCCCTCTCTCCCTCTCACCCTCCCTCTCTCTCTCCCTCTCTCCCTCCCTCACCCTCCCTCTCCCCCTCTCTCTCCCTCTCTCCCTCTCACCCTCCCTCTCCTCCCTCCCTCCCTCTCCCCCTCCCTCTCCACCCTCCTCTCTCCCTCTCACCCTCCCTCCCTCCCTCTCCCCCTCCCTCCTCTCCCTCCCTCTCACCCTCCCACCCTCCCACCTCTCCCTCCTCCCTCTCCTCCCTCCCTCTCACCCTCCCACCCTCCTCCCCTCTCCCCCTCCCTCCCTCTCACCCTCCCACCCTCCTCTCCCCCCCTCCCCCTCCCTCTCACCCTCCTCACCCTCTCCTCCCTCTCCTCTCACCTCTCCCACCTCTCCCTCTCCCCTCCCTCTCCTCCCTCCCTCTCACCTCTCCCCTCCCTCCCTCTCCCCTCCTCTCCCTCCCCCCCCCCTCCCTCTCACCCTCCCTCCCTCCCTCCCTCTCCCCTCTCACTCCCTCCCTCTCACACCTCCCTCCCTCTCCTCCCTCCCTCTCCCCCTCCCCTCTCCTCCCTCCCTCTCACCCTCCCTCTCCCCCTCCCTCCCCTCCCTCCCTCTCCCCCTCCCTCTCACCCTCCCTCTCACCCTCCCTCCCTCCCTCTATTCCCCCTCCCTCCTCCTCCTCTCCCCTCCCTCTCCCCCCTCCCTCTCACCCTCCCTCTCCCCCTCCCTCCCTCCCTCCCTCTCCCCCTCCCTCTCCCTCCTTCCCTCCCTCTCCCTCTCACCCTCCTCTCTCCCTCTCCCTCTCACCCTCCCTCTCTGCCTCCCTCTCACCCTCCCTCTCACCCTCCCTCTCCCGCCCATTCCTCTTTTCTTCTTTCTCTGTTTGTCTTTCCTTCTTTTTCCCCTCTCATTTCAATTCAAGTCCTCTTTCACTCTAGCTTTCCCTTTCTCTTTTCATTTCTCCCCTCGATCTACATTTCTCTCATCCTCTCTTTCCTTCCCTCTCTGTCTCCCTTCATCTCTTTCCCGTTCTGTCTAGTTTCTCTCTCCATCCTCCTTCTCCTCACCTCTTTATTTTCAACCTGTGTGTGTGTGTGTGTGTGTGTGTGTGTGTGTGTGTGTGTGTGTGTGTGTGTGTGTGTGTGTGTGTGTGTGTATGGCGGGCGAGTGTGAGCCCATCTGGAATGTTTCGGAGAGCAGGAAGCACTTTCCCTCGAGTCGACGGCCCGCTCCACCCTCAACGCCCACACAACCCCTCATTACACTCTGTGTGTGTGTGTGTGTGTGTGTGTGTGTGTGTGTGTGTGTAAGTAAAAATGGACCGTGAGGATAGTGAGAGTGGAGCAGATTTCAGAGAAGTGCATGTAAATGATGCTAGAAACCAGAGCTGGCGCACACACACACACACACACACACACACACACACACACACACACACACACACACACACTAAACTTGCACTCCATCACCACAACACATCTCTTGCTCACCGCCCAGAGGCATTGTGGGTAACCACCTGCCACTTCTCCCACACAAAGCCAAAGTGTGACAAAGCACTACACACACACACACACACACACACACACACACACACACACACACACACACACACACACACACACACACACACACTCTTCTATTCACACCCTGAGGCGTGCAGCTGCTGCATACCTGACGACTAATGTGTGGAATTCTGCTGTTCCTTTGGCTTTAGTTACTTACTCACACACACACACACACACACACACACACACACGTGCATTATGTGAGTTAGACTACTACACAAATTTGTGTAACGCAAATGAATTAAACATTAATAATAGTTTATGTGCAACATAACATGCAGCCACGTTCTCTTACTGATAAAACTGAGTAACTCTTTACGCCGTTATAACACGTTTATAAGCACTGAATAAATCTTTAATAAAGCAATTTTTGTATAGACTTTGTACAGACACTTGTAAATATGTGCTCTCACGTTAAACATGAAAACACTGCTGCTGTGTTGCTGTAGTTTGATTCTGCTCATATAGAGGAAGTGAAAGAGTACAATGACGTACGTACGTGTGTGTGTGTGCGTGCGTGTGTGCGTGCGTGTGTGTGTGCGTGCGTGTGTGAGATGTTGCTTCTTTGAAAAGGGTGTTGGACAGGAAGGAGATGGAGGAGACGGAGATGGTGTCACATCTTCATCCAAAAAAAACTGCATTACCTCATACACACGCGCACACCTGTCATCGTAACGTCTCATGTGTCTCACACACACACACACACACACACACACACACACACACACACACACACACATTCCGGTGCTGACACCTTGTTAACACACTCGTCTAGAGTTTTTATAAGAAATATTAACAGCCAACAGGTGTGATAAAGAACAGGTCATCATTTTTAAAACATTACATCGCAGCGCTGTTGAATCCTGGATTCTGATTGGTCAGAAAGTGTTGATTAATTTTCTATAACATGCAGCTCTGACAGCAGGGCAGGTTTATATCATATATCGCGCTCGTGATAATCGATACACACAATACTGAGGAAGTGCCCTAGATGCACAGCTAAACATGTATGTATGCATGTATTCTGTACGTGTATGTAAATTTATGTAAATTTATGTAAATTTATCTAACATGCTTTATTCGAAGTCATGAAACGAGCTTCAAGATGGCGACTGGGAATTAACCCGCGAGGGAAATAACAAAGTGAAGTCATCGAGAGTATTATAAACGATACAGGAACTTTCATTCGGTCTCGTCGTTGTAGCGTTTCTTCAAATCAGGAAAAAAAAAAGATGAAGCACAAAATCAGGCTCGATTTACTAAGATTAATTTCAAACAAAACCCAAAAAAAAAAAAAAACCCACTTTCACCGTCACTGGATACGCAGGACGCAGAAACTGGGATCCGATTCAAGCGCCACTTCATGCAGACGTCCCGCCCGTGTAATTACATGATTACAGACCACAAAACCATTTCGAAAAATATCCTGAAGCAGAAACCGCGAGCGCTCTAATGACTTCTGTTTGGATCCGAGTCTTTTTTTTTTTTTTTTTTTATCCTGTACAGGTTGCAGGATAAAGTTCTGATCAAGTAGCATTCATGATTGAAACATTAGCACTAGCCTGGTGCTACCTGTGAAACCATGGCAACCGATATTCTCTAAAATAAATAAAGTCAAGACACACGAAAACACGACCTGTGTCACGTCACTACTGATTATTCACCTCATGTCACTCTGATCACATCATGCCGGTCACCAGTGGGCGTTCCTATCTTTACTTTACTGCCGGTTGCCATGGTTACACTTGTAGCATCTGTGTATTGCAGTGCAATGTGATTCGAACTCTAACGGGATTCAAATTCTAACAGGATTCAAATGTGATTCAAATTCTAACGGGATTCAAACTCTAACGGGATTCAAATGTGATTCAAACTGTAATGTGATTCAAAGTCTAACGGGATTCAAAGTCTAACGGGATTCAAACTCTAACGGGATTCAAACTCTAACGGGATTCAAACTCTAACGGGATTCAAACTCTAACGGGATTCAAATGTGATTCAAACTCTTACGGGATTCAAATGTGATTCAAACTCTAACAGGATTCAAATGTGATTCAAACTGTAATGTGATTCAAAGTCTAACGGGATTCAAAGTCTAACGCGATTCAAAGTCTAACGGGATTCAAACTCTAACGGGATTCAAATGTGATTCAAACTCTAACGCGATTCAAACTCTAACGCGATTCAAATGTGATTCAAACTGTAATGTGATTCAAAGTCTAACGGGATTCAAACTCTAACGGGATTCAAACTCTAACGGGATTCAGACTCTAACGGGATTCAGACTCTAACGGGATTCAAACTCTAACGGGATTCAAATGTGATTCAAACTCTAACGCGATTCAAACTCTAACGCGATTCAAACTCTAACGCGATTCAAACTCTAACGCGATTCAAACTCTAACGCGATTCAAACTCTAACGGGATTCAAATGTGATTCAAACTCTAACGGGATTCAAAGTCTAACGGGATTCAAACTCTAACATGATTCAAATTGTAATGGGAGTCAAACTCTAACATTATTGGAACTTTAGTGTGTTTCAAACTCTAGCGTGATTAGAACTCTAATGTGATTCAAAGTCTAAAGTGACTCGAACTCTAGCGTGATTCTATAGCATGAGTTGAAATCAAGCATAAACCAACTGCAGTGAGAAGCTGATGTGACTCGATCAATCTGCAGGAAAGTGGAGTGTATTTTGGGTTGGCTGTGGATACTGTACATTTTCAGCCCCGCCCCCTCTCACACATCCCTCAACTACTGCTTCTTTCATTTTGATTCATAATTATGTGGCGTGTGGTACCAAACCAACTCAAATAGTGAATGAATCAGAAGAATCAACTTCAGTTTGATTCAGATTCAGCAAACGGGCTAATAGGTGACCAAACCACCAAATCATGACAGGATGAGTGATTATAACTGTAAAAAAAAAAAAACCTCAGAGACAGAATGTAAACTATGTGAATGAAAATATTTACACAACACACACACACACACACACACACACACACACACACCTTTTTATCAGTTTCTTCATACAGCTGATTGTTTGTTTAATCCCCACACAGATTCACATGTGGAGGAAAACAGAAATCAGACTGATTTATTTGCTTTGGCTTGATTCTATCTTGATCACGCCGATAAAAAGCTCGTTCGGAGTTTGAAACGCTCACGACTCCCCGCCAAATACAGACTTCGCAGGCTTGTGAGAAAAGCATGCGAGACATTCCTGAAGCTCCTCGCATGTTCTTTCGTGTTCCATCTCTCTACTTTCCGCTTCTTCTCTCCTGCCTTTAATATTTAACCTGAGGTGTGTTGTTGTGGATCCATGCTCACCTTTTCCAGGTTTCCCAGCATGCATTTTCATGGGCAGCTCCTGGCAAGAAGGAGCAGGGGTCGGGGACATGACCTCTGACCTTAGACCGTCATCCACGGGGCCTGTCGTCACCTCTCGGGGCACGGTCTAAAAAGAAACGAGGTCTGGGTTAAAAAAAAAAGTTACAGGTGAGATTTAAAAGGAGACCTTTTTACAGAAATGGCTAACAGCTAAAACGTTGGCAACATTAGAGACATTAAATCTGTTATTAAAAAATGGACAGGATATGGAACACCAGTGGAACAGTCAGTGACCGGGTAAAGAGGTCGTTAGAGGAGCAAACAAGAGGCCAGGAGTAACTCGCAACATGATGCTACCACCACCATGCTTCATAGCAAGTCTCCTCATTAGCATCAGACTCAGGCAGGAGGCGTGGCCAAAAATGTAAACATGATTTGGAGAATATTATATTAATGATTTAATTTGTGCATTTATTTTTAATACA
The DNA here is from genome assembly GCA_023630585.1 of Cranoglanis bouderius. Classification (NCBI taxonomy): domain Eukaryota; kingdom Metazoa; phylum Chordata; class Actinopteri; order Siluriformes; family Cranoglanididae; genus Cranoglanis; species Cranoglanis bouderius. Next base: position 1,791,362 of record CM042561.1, read on the forward strand.
GATTTCTATTTTATGCAAATGAGCCCTACATCACTGCTAAACAGTGGGTGTGTGTGTGTTTACACTGGTGGCTATCAGTTTCCATTAGCTACATTAGCCTCGAAGCGCCAACGCGAAACTAAATACGTAAACACGTCTCGGCTGATCGACTAGGTTTGGTGTAAAATCGTATTTTTAGCCAAATCTTTTTTTCTCCGTTGAAGGACCAGCAGTGTCCATCACTCCTTCAGTGCTACAGCACGGCTTTTTTCACCACCCATGATGCAATTCTACACAATAAGAAATAACAGAAAACTGTTAGCATCATTTAGAATAAAAAAAGCACGTCATAATATATTAAAATGGCTACATTTCTGTCAATCCAATTGAATAAATGATTGGAAAACAACAACATTGCATGTGAAACATGGTGAATGCTGAAACCATTTTATCTTTATCGCATGAGTCAACACTATTTGTAATTAAAAGCACATGGAGAAAAAAAGGATGGCCTGAAATAGTGAGTGGGAGAGTGGGGGGGGATTTTTGTTTTTACGAGTGAATCATTCGGCAGTAATAAATTCACTTTGGGCAGTGTGGTAACTCGGTGCTTTTCCTTTGTACATGCAGTAAAATACATCTGATTGGTCTATACGGCTGATCTAAACCATGCTCCTCTTCTACACCAGAATCAGAAACAGATCAGAATCAGAAACAGTGTTCGAGTCAGTATTATAGACCTATCAGATCAGAATCAACAAGAGATCAGAGTCAGGACAGGAACAGGGGTCAGATCAGCAGTATACACCAATCAGAATCAGAAACAGGATTCAGATCAGTATTATAGACCAATCAGATCAGAATCAATAAGAGATCAGAACAGTAACATGGCTCAGATCAGCATTATAGACCAATCAAAATCAAAATCAGAATTAGATTAGAAAGAGAATCGGAATCAAAACAGGGTTCATATCAGCAGTCTAGACCGATCAGATTAAAATCAGAATCAGGACAGGAAGAAGTTGTCTGAATCTGTAATCTTTATTGGTCTATACGGCTGATCTGAGACCTGTTCTGTAATCTGATTGGTCTATACGGCTGATCTGAGACCTGTTCTGTAATCTGATTGGTCTATACGGCTGATCTGAGACCTGTTCTGTAATCTGATTGGTCTATACGGCTGATCTGAGACCTGTTCTGTAATCTGATTGGTCTATACGGCTGATCTGAGGTCTGTTCCTCCTCCTTGTTTCAGCTGTGTGTGTGTGTGTGTGTTCAGTGGTGTGAAACGAGCACAGATCTGGGATCGGTTCCTCACGGCTCATAAAAGTCCCATATGTGAGTTATAAACTCCACTGTGTATCTGTTCTTCGTTGGTGTGAGCTGAGAGATTAGTGGCTTCTGAAGCTCTGAAACCAATCAGGAGCTCCTTCAACAGTCCACTGACACACACACACACACACACACACACACACACACACACACACACACACACACACAAGCACTTGAGTTTCTCCAGGCTGGCATCTCCAATCATGAATCACTGCAACTGTCAGTGTAAAGCTTTCGTTTTAAAGAAACAGTTTGGTAAACTGTAAAATGTTCACAGTGTAATTGAACATGAAGACGTGTTCGACGTATAAAGTTTGCTTCTCCAGTTTTGCACTGAAGCTGTGAGACTAATATCTCATGGGGTTACACTTTTCATATTTCGCTTCAAACGACTTTTTTTTTTTTTTTTTCCAAAAAGCCACATTTAACACAGTTTATACCAAATATAAACGTAAAAAACATTACGTGTAACCGAGTAAAACATAACCCCGACATACTGCTCCACTCTCACTATACGTGGAACAATACTAAAAAATATTAAATTTCCATCATAAAATGTTATGTTTTAAGCTCAGTGTCGTTAATGAAAATGGAAAACTGGGACGGTTGTACCTCAGCGGTTAAGCTTCTGTGCTAATGACTGGAAAACTGAGAGCTCAAATCCCAGGACAGACAGACAGACAGACACTGTTGTGCCCTTTAAGACATAAAAACATGACCAAGTCTTCATATGCTGTACCTTCTAAAAAAAAAAAGGGGGGGTGTGGAGGTTACACCAAAATGTGACGCGAGAAATTATTTAGATTATCGAACATAACTGTCCAAAGAGCTGCTGTATCCAATCAGATCACAGTTTCTTACCCCAACGCCACTGTAACCAATCAGATCACAGTTTCTTACCCCAACACCACTGTAACCAATCAGATCACAGTTTCTTACCCCAACGCCACTGTAACCAATCAGATGACAGTTCCTGTCCAAAGAGCCACTGTAACCAATCAGATCACAGTTTCTTACCCCAATGCCACTGTAACCAATCAGATGACAGTTCCTGTCCAAAGAGCCACTGTAACCAATCAGATCACAGTTCTTGTTGAAACAGTTGCTGTAACCAGACCATAGCTCCTGCCCACAATGCCACTGTAACCAATCACACCACAGTTCCTGTTCAAAAAGCCACAGTAACCAATCAGATGACAGTTCCTGTCCAAAAAGCCACAGTAACCAATCAGATGACAGTTCCTGTCCAAAAAGCCACAGTAACCAATCAGATGACAGTTCCTGTCCAAAAAGCCACAGTAACCAATCAGATGACAGTTCCTGTCCAAAGAGCCACAGTATCCAATGAGATGACAGTTTCTGCCCCCAACACAACTATAACCAATCAGATGACAGTTCCTGTTCAAAAAGCCACTGTAACCAATCAGATGACAATTCCTGTCCAAAGAGCCACTGTAACCAATCAGATCACAGTTCCTATCCAAATAGTTGCTGTAAGCAGACCATAGTTCCCACTTAAAATTCTACTATAACCAGTCAGACCACTGTTCCCACCCACAATGCCACTGTAACCAATCAGACCACAGCTCACCTGATAAAATCCTGGCGTTTAAGCAGAGTGTTTAACACTAGGGTGAACACTAGGGTGAACACTAGGGTGAACACTAGGGTGAACACTAGGGTGAACACTACGGTGAACACTACGGTGAACACTAGGGTGAACACTAGGGTGAACACTAGGGTGAACACTAGGGTGAACACTAGGGTGGGGTTAAACATGAAGGCTGTAAATGATTTTCTCTCTCAGAGCGTCGCGGGAAGGCGGAGTTAACGAGACACAGCTGTTTTCATGTGAGAAAACAGTTTCCACTTCGCCGGACTCGGACGATCGAGGACGTCGGATTCGGCGTGGCCGGCGTACACGGCCGGCCCGTGTGTTTGTGTTGACGTCCGGCTCTCGTCTGACGCCGCTGTCTGACTTCCCCGGTGAATCAGAGCAGAGTGTGTGTCACGCAGAGAGCTGACTTCAGCCGGCAGAAATGTGCTGAGCCCAACACGACTCGAGCCAAAGCCAACAAAACCCTAAATACAGCCGTCTTTTCTCCGCCTGCAGCCGGTACTTTCCCCTCCCACACACACACACACACAAACATTAAAACACTGTGTGTGTGTGTGTGTGTGTGTGTGTGTGTGTGTGTGTGTGTGTGTGTGTGTGTGCATGCGTGTCTCCCGACAAACTCTGGTTTTATGTTACGGCCATGATTGGCGTAACGGGGCCTTCCGCTGCCTCTGATTCGCAAACACGGCTCTCGGGCAAAATGACCTCAGATCCACTGCTGAAAGCTCGACTCTCTCAAACACACACACACACACACACACACACACACACACACACACACACACAACATGTGTAACAGATGAAACACAGGCCATGCGGAACTTCATACCTAATGTACTGTAATGAACTGAACTGTAAAGCACTTTGAGCTGCGTTTTAATTGGATGAAAAGTAATATATTTATATATATAAATTATAATATTAATAATATTCATTATTAAATATTTATATATTTAAATCGCTGACCTCATTTTCTTCTTGCATTTTTTTTTTCTTTCTGTTTACTTTAGACTAGAAGAAGTTGCAGCGATGCTGAGAAATTGCCGGACGATTCGAAAAACGTAAATTCACGCGCATCGTGTAAGACACGCAAGTCAGGCCACGCCCCCAAACCTACAGCACTATACGGCATGACAGCTGATGGAGTACTACTCTCACAGTATGCTAGTATGATAGTATACTATAAGGAGATAACAGCGCTGGGGGACGGATTTATGAATATTAACGATGAGGGGGCGGGGTCAGTGAAATGAGACGCTGAGTTGGAGAGGTGGAGAAAGTAGTACAGCTAGGAGAAGTACAGCGTTTTAACACAAGTATGATTTATACGAGTAGGAAATACCACAAGCTGCGTCTCGTAGAAACAAAAGTATATACTATAAAATTTATAAACGTTACCTGATTTAAATATCTTATATTATCAGGAAAACATGAGACCGTTGTCGCGGAGACGCTGCTGTGAATCACGACGCCGTGAAGACGCTAATGTGAAGTTTTCTGTAACGAGACACTTATGGAAGGAGTCTCCAGTTTCAGCCTCAGGATGGTATCGGTAACGTCACCTGACCACACCATCCTGCCGTTGATTATTTTCCTACGGTGTAACTTTTCATTAGAGTTAGATCGTAGTTCGAGAGAGAGAGGTTTCTAAACTCCACCACACGTCACGTAAACGTTTATTAAATTACGGACACCGTGTCCCCGGAGGCTTTGAGACAGACGTTGGTGTTGCAACGGTAAACAAAGTCAGATTTTCACGAGCTGAGTATTTTTTTTTTTTTCCGAGAAAGACTCCGACCTCAGATTGTTTAAAAGTACACGTCGTCAAGACGCGCGCCTTCTTTAAATCTGTCTCAAATCCATCTTTCGTTCGTTTCCCATCCCAGAACATTAAACGAACACGCAGGGTTTTCGCTAACCTCCACCATGTTTCATTCATTAGAAGATGTTATGGTTGGAAAGCTGATACACGCAGATATATGAAAGATAAATTCCTCACGGCTGAGTGTACGCGCGCGTCTCTCCTACGGCGGCGATGGAGACGGAGTCTGTGCTTCTGAGACGACAGCTGGATCGAATAATCGTATCCCGTAACTAAAACTCGAACGCAGACAGCGTGTGGTTATTCTGCGACACACAGCCGGGGTCAGACGAGGACGACTGACTGACTTACGTTATGTTGTGTCGTGTTTTGTTTCCCCCCCGACCCCCTCCCCCCTCCCCCTCCCCCCCCCACCGTTCTTGTTGGCGGGAGTTAAATAATGACACCAGCTCCGGGGATGAATAAAGTTTAACTCGGCTACGACTTAGTCATGGATTTAACATTAACTGCAAGTCACAGGATTCAAATTAAAACCTGACGCAGATCCTTTAAACAACTTCCCTGACCACGCGCGTGCCAGAGTGGAAAATACGTTAATCGTAGCACCGTTGAATCTGGAATCTGATTGGTCAGCAGCTCTGACAGCAGCCCAGCTTTATATCAATGCGCTCGTTCTGATACGTTATTGGTTTCCGTAGCAACGGCTCGTTCACAAGGACCTGTACGGCGGAAAAGGTTTATTTATTTATGAAAAGGAGTCTCCGGTGTCAGCACTGGTTTTTTTTTTTTTTTGTTTGTTTGTTTTTTTGTCTTATTAACTTTGAAAAAGAGAAAAATGAGAGGCTAGTGAAGGAAAGACTGTTTATAGCTGCTATAAAGTAAGTGAAAACAGGAACGCAAAATTACAATCGTTAAATAAAACCGAAGAGGAAATAATAATAACAGTTCAGTTGAACACGCCACCCTTAAGTTGATTATTTTCCTGTAACAGCATGACACCGAGTGCTTTATTCCTCACTTAAGCGATCATAATGAGAAAAAAAAAATAAAAAATCAAACATCATGCTGGATGAAGGTGATATAATTGCATCTTGGCATAGAAATCGAATCGTACGGTGCCTTGAGGGTCCTACATCCTCAAAGTAAAAATAACTAACTGATCTAATACGGCTCGGCCCAGGTGTGGATAACGCCGTTCGTGAGCAGGTGTGTTAGAGCAGGAGAAGGACCAAACTGTGCTGGATCCCGGATTATTTAGGATAAATCCAATAAACAGGGAAGTCCTGCAGTCCTGCACTCGGAGCTCCGGAATCCAGCACAGTTTGGTGATGCGATCAAACAAATGCAGATGTTTGGAGTGTTACGGCAGCTCGGCTACCTTCGTGCAGCAGGTAAGATGTGCAGGTGCGCTGATGTACGTGGGCATTGAAGTAGGGACAGCGGGTGATCCGGTGTTTCCTCCGTGTGCCGTGTCGGACCCGTTGGACTGCAGGATCTCCTGGATCTGTGCGAGCTGCTGTCTCAGAACCTGCTTCTGGTGGAAGCTGAAGGCCGGGTGATTGGCAGCCATGGTGAAGAGCAGCAGGAACTGCTCGCCGGTCCTCCCGTCGCTCAGCCGCAGCCCGTAATCGTGGATGATGGCATCGACATGCGTGAGCGTCCGGAAAAGCACGCCCGCCGCCACACGGTTGTCTGAGCCGAGCAGCGCCAGCGAGACGAGAAGCTTGCTGCGTACCACCTCGTCCGTCATGTTGGCCAGGAGCGCCAGGTCGGCCGGGTTGTTGGCCTTGATCTCGGCGTCCCTCAGAGAGTGGTAGTCCTTACGGGCCAAGTCCTCCAAGCAGGACCCGAGGAAGCGCAACTCCACCGGAACGCAAAGATCCAAGAGTCCGCACAGGAACTCGGCCCTCTGAGCCGAGCTCAAACCCGAGAACCACCGGTACACCCCCTCTCTCTTAAGGCAACACCTATTCTCCACCATTTTGAACCTTTTTTTGGAAAGAAACTCTGGGAGAACCGAATCCACCGAACCCAACAAACTCCAAACTCTTTCATCAACCTTCATGAACTTCTCAAGTTCAAGTTCAACATCTTGACACCGGTAACGGTGGAGAATAACAGCACTGTTTCCTCCTTATTTTATGCACAAAGGGTTGCATTATTTTATAATTGCTGAAAGTGACGGGAAAAAGTGGAAAAGTGGAAGGAAGACAGGAAGGAAAGGAAAGAGAGAGAGAAAGGAATCCGTGTGGCTGCTGTAAGTATGTCCAGCCTCGGCTCTTTCCACCATCTACCGACCTCCTGCTCAGCTTTCAGACAGGAAATACTGCACAGAGAATCTCTGAAACCCTGAGAAGAATTCAGTCCTGCTTTTCCTCCCTCTCAAATAGCAATTTTTCCTCCAAACCGTCCAGCCAGTGATGGACCCGAACCGATAAACAATCCCATCCAAGTCCAGCACACACTTCGCCCTTAGAGTTGCACTGTAGGAGCAAAACAGGCCACAAATTCCACCTTGTAATCCCTTATCGAGGTTTTAAATGTACACCTGACACTCATCTTCCTCCTTTTCGATTAGATTGTAATCCAAAATCGTGTCAATAAACTCAGATTTTCGCTCCTCGGATTTATATCCCGTCGGGAAGTCGACTAAAAGGCAGGAACGTCTCTCTCCAAGCCCTGAACCCTCGCACACAAGCCCCGCCCACTCCATTTCTATTGGTCGCTCAGCCTGTCAGTGACGCCGCGCTGCGGCTCGGATTGGTTAAAAACGCCCCTCGAGCAGCTGCTCAGCTTTCTATTGGGTCTGTAAGGCTTTTTTAGCCATGGATTAGAGTAAATTCATACCTCAAATATGAAATATAATACATCAATGGCCCATACATATTTTAGTCTTAAAGGTATACAAAACAAAAAACAAACAAGCAAACAAACAAAACAAAAAAAAGTACAAAAATAAAAGTATATATATGTATACACATAATTCTATATAGTCCAAACTATACAGTAGTATTGTGTATATAATATAGCATGGTAACTATAAAACAATAATATGGTATAAAATACAAATAACTAAATGACATAAAACAAACATAATACTATAAAACTATATAACACTACATAATAAAAAAATATATAGAATATAATATTTAGAATATTTAACTAACTTCATATATAATCTAATTAAAAAACGTCTTAACGGTATATAAAACTAACAAAAATAAAATAGTACAAAATTAAAACTATACAATAGTACTGTATATAGATATAGTTTTTTTTAAAAGTACTAGGCCTATATAGTCCAAACTATAGTATGGTGTAAAATGCAAATAATTAAATTCAATAATACATATGTTATACTACATAATATATAATATACTATATAATGTTTAAACTTAAATTATTTATGATCTAATTTTAAAAAATCTTTTTTGCTTTTAAAATACTATGCATTTGTAAAATTTGCAACAACAAAAAAATGCACAAAAAACCAAATACATAAATATGAAATACTTTTTTGACTGAATTTATTTTAAATCAATCGACAGTTCAAATCAGTGTGTGTGTGTGTGTGTGTGTGTGTGTGTGTGTGTGTGTGTGTGTGTGTGTGTGTGTGTGTGTGTGTGTGTGTGTGTGTGTGTGTGTTGTAATTAAGTCCACATGATGGCGCTGTTTTATAAAAAAAACAGTGTATCTGTATTTCTTACTCTTAAACAATAATCATCGGTTAATTATTTATGCTTAGATGAACTTTTTTCAGTTTATTTGTGAGCATTATGTTCTTACACATTTCCCATAATTGTGAAAACAGAATACTTAAATTATAGTAGCTATTTCAACCACTACAACAGATTCACTACAGTTTACTGTATTAAACCCTTTGCAGCAAGATACCTCTTCAACTAAAAAAAAAAAACAAAAAAAAGGGGAAAAAAAAGAAAATTTATGTTTTTTAGTTTTAATACAACTATTGAAATATTAGACACGTTTATATATGCACTATAATACTGTACATTTTTGTCAAATTACTGGAGACAGAGAGCTTTCTAATTCCTGAACGCTCCACTCACACGTTGCCATTAGATTCAAGTTATCATCAACCTAAGATCAAATTCTTCTCATAGTTATGCGGACCTCCGTGCTATGTTTCAAGAACCATTGTGCTTTAATGCTTACTTTATTTTTGATATGAAGGAAGGACCCTCGGTGTATTTGTTTTGTTTTTTCACCACTTCACAATACACCCTCAGAACTAAGCGTACCTGTAACTGTAGCTTTTCTTGTTGCTCATGTGGTACCATCACGTGGTACCTTTAGTACGGTTACAGAGTACGGTCTTCTTCAGAACAAAGTCAGTAAAGTGTGGACCTCAGATAATAATACTTGTTATTATTTGTATTTTAAAGCCACTGCACTGTTTATACTTTACCACTAGAGGGCAGCATTAGCTTTCTATTGACCAAAACCCACCTAAGTAGAACTCAAGAGAAGGTGCCATTTTTGTTTCTTTTCTAAATTTGCATCATCTACAACGTTAATCAGTAAAGTTCGAAGATGGAATCCATAGTCACTTCTTTGTACATGCATATACACCAGTGTGTTCCTGGAGGTTTTTCTGAGGTTGTTTACATCTGTAATGAAGCCCCTTTGCCCCCTTGAGATAACATGGACTTGGATAACGTGGATTTCAGACCATGGACATTTAGAATCAGTGACTTTCCATCCAAAATGTTTGGAAACCGGGTCTTTCCCTTGACACTGGAATACGTTTAACTTACCACCTGCATGGTGGCACAGCTCCAGGGTCCCCAGTTCAATTCTGAGCTCAGTTTACTGTCTTTGTGGAGTTTTGCCTGTTCTCCATGGGTTTCCCCAAGGTTCTCCATCCATCCATCCATTCTCTGTAACGCTTATTCTACACAGGGTCATGGGAAGCCTGTAGCCAAGGTGGGGGACACACTGGACAGGGTGCCAATCCATCGCAAGGCACAATCGCACACATTGCGGACAATTTAAAGATGCCAATCAGCCTACAGTGCATGTCACTGATCAGCACTGTTCCCAAAGACCAATTACTGAACACCATTGTTCCCAAAGACCAGTCACTGATCATCATTGTTCACAAAGACCGATCACTGATCATCATTGTTCTCAAAGACTGATCACTGAACACCATTGTTCCCAAAGACCAATCACTGATCAGCCTTGTTTCCAACGGCCGATCACTGATCATCATTGTTCCCAAAGACTGATCACTGAACACCATTGTTCCCAAAGACCAATCACTGATCAGCCTTGTTTCCAACGGCCGATCACTGATCATCATTGTTCCCAAAGACTGATCACTGACCACCATCGTTCCCAAAGACCAATCACTGATCAGCCTTGTTCCCAAAGACCGATCACTGATCAGGACTGTTCCCAAAGACCAATCACTGATCAGCCTTGTTTCCAACGGCCGATCACTGATCAGGACTGTTCCCAAAGACCAATCACTGATCAGCCTTGTTTCCAACGGCCGATCACTGATCAGCACTGTTCCCAAGAACCGATCACTGATCAGCACTGTTCCCAAAGACCAATCACTGAATACCATTGTTCCCAAAGACCAATCACTGATCAGGACTGTTCCCAAAGACCAATCACTGATCAGCACTGTTCCCAAAGACCAATCACTGAATACCATTGTTCCCAAAGACCAATCACTGATCAGGACTGTTCCCAAAGACCAATCACTGATCAGCATTGTTCCCAAAGACCAGTCACTGATCAGGACTGTTCCCAAAGACCAATCACTGATCAGCACTGTTCCCAAAGACCAATCACTGATCAGCACTGTTCCCAAAGACCAATCACTGATCAGCACTGTTCCCAATGACCATTCACTGATTACTATTATTTGTCCCACATTTGTAATTTGATATACAAATGATCAAGATGAATCAATGATTATGCAAATTAGTCTATGATGTCATTTAGTGACCTCTAGTGACTTTTTGATCATGCTTTAGCTACTTTCATCTGAAAAGAATTGGCAACATTGCCCGTCAGTGATTTTGAAGTTTACGACAGGGTTTGAAAGGTTCAGATTTTGAGTAGCCCTGCCTTGTCTTGACCTCAGTGTTTGTTTGTACAAGTAATCTATTATATTACTAAACTACGGCTAGCTCTAGCTTGCAAGGATGAAACTGCAATACAGATTACACAAGAAATCAACAGTTCAACATTAGCATAAAAACAGGTGGACAGAAAACCCCAATGCAGACTCATTTCCTATGTTCTGTTGTTTAAAAGAGCGTTTCATGATAACACTCTCTTCTTAAGGAGACACCTGTCGTGCTTCACAACCTCCTCTGCATTACCACTCTGGTCTCTCTCTCTCTCTCTCTCTCTCTCTCTCTCTCTCTCTCTTTCTCTCACTCCTACGCTCTGCATGCCTCGCTGTGCTCAAAAGACCGACCACACACACACACACACACACACACACACACACACACACACACACACACACACACACACACACACACACACACACACACACACACACACACACACACACACACACACACACACACACACACCCTGTCCTGCACTAATGCTAATGAACAGTAGGCTTGAGCTAAAGTGGCGACATCAGCTAAACCATCTCCTGCAAAACTCATCTGTGTCTACCATAGAACATAGTACCAAAACATTAGCTAAGCATAAAACTGAGGATTTCTGAGAGGATTTTAAGTCATATTACCTATTCATTTAGCTGATCTTCATGGCTAATCGTAGCTAGCTGGTTAACACGAGCTACATCTGACAGGATTTTTGAAAGGATTTTTAATATCCACCGCCAATTCTTTAGTCTGACAAACTAAAAAATCAAGCAGTTTCACTGCTAAGGCTAGTTGGCTAACATAAGATAATCTTACAGGATTTCTGAGAGGATTTAAAGTCATATTTACAAGTGCTCAATTAGCTAGTCTTCACTGCTAATGCTAGCTAGGGGGATGATAACCTGACCTTATTGAAATGTTATTTCATTATAACAGTATCACAATCGTAACACAATTTAGTTAGCTAATATGATATAATCTGACAGGAATTCTGCGAGGATTTTAAGTTATATTAAATGTTCAATTAACTGATCTTCACAGCCAATGGTAGGTAGCTGCCTAACATGAGCTAACTCCGTCAGCTAAATCATATTTATAGATGCTTGTAATCTTCACTCCTGTAATGCACGGTTTGGGGGATAAAGTTCACCTTATCGACATGCAGGAACATGATTTGGTAACTCTCATCTTCAACAAGTTGAGATTGACACTGCAATCTTACTTGAACAAGTGAGGTTGTGTGGTTTGCAAGGAAGGGGACTGTGGCAGCACTGGAGGGGCTGGTGGTGAGACACAGGGACGTAAGAGTATGGCAGATGGAACTAAAGGGGCACAAGGATGCTGTGGAGCCATGGGTAAATTGGGCCATAGTGGGCAAGTCAGGGGGCTGGAGTAAGCAGGGAAATTGTTTGACAGGGTGTGTGTAATTGGGCCATGAGGACTAGGGAAGAAGGGCTTGACGTGATTGTTGTGAAGGACTTTGGGCTTATTCAATGATGGTGGCAGGTCACAAACCTGGAAATCAACAGGGAACAATTGATCCACATTGGTGACAGGGTCTAACATTTCATAAGGTCCAACCCACTATGGTGCAAGCTCGTTATTTTGTTGGGCCAGGTCATCCACCAGGCCCAAATCACCTGCCTTATGAGGGGCATAGCTGAGGTGGAAATTGTCATACATATGCTGGTGGTCCTGAGCCTTGCCCTGAAAGCTGTAACTGACTTGTTGCCTTGTGAAAGGTGCATACACAGTGAGGAGGTATGTGCAGCTGGAGTGCTGGGGGTCCCTGAGGGGGATGTGTTACACGTGTCAAGGAGAGTGTCCACTGGGACCAGGGATTCCTGGCTGTGGACCAAGAAGAAAGGGGTAAAACCCATATTTGTATAATTGTAGTGATGTATGCTAGTGTGATTGTCCCATTCTTTACCCAACTCAAACAGGAACTAGACTAATTCCTCCTTGAGAGTGCGTTTGTGTCACTTACATTTACTGCATTTAGCAGATGCCCTTATCCAGCGTGACTTACATTTATCTCATTTATACATCTGAGCAGTTGAGGGCCTTGCTCAGAGGCCCAACAGTGGCAGCTTGAACTCATGACCTTCTGATCAGTAGCCCAACATCTTAACCACTGAGCTACCACTGCCCTATTACACTGAGCATGATAAGGTGAAGTATGGAATTTGTGGATGGAGATGAGGTTGCAGATGTGCTTTATGAGATCTGATCCAATTCAAATTGCCATCCCTGATTGGAGTTTAGAGCCTCTGGAACACCATGCAGAGGAATGCATTGTTTAAATATGCAATGTTACACTAAAACAGCAAATTATGTCTGTAGTGTGTAGAGGTTGGCCAATTTTGTATAGAGATCCATCAGGACTAAAACATAGCAGTTATCCTTAGTTGAAACTGGGAGCTCTCTAATGTTCATGGCCACTATTTGATATGGCCACTGAGGTGAAGTGGGAACCAAGGGGAGCCTGAGTATGGGGCACTGGGGAGGCAGCGCATTGGAGACAATGTTGGGAAATGTCTGATGACATGCAAGGCCAGTAGAAAGCACATGTAGGCCTGTCCATAGTCTTAAGTCATAAGAAAACGGGTGATGCACCAGTCTACATAAGAGACCATTGCTTATTTTGAGGTGAGGAAACTGAGACAGAAACTGAAGATGGTGACAGTTTTGACTTTCCAAAGTGGTGGTCGTCTGCCATGTTGTAATCAGTCAACCATGTGTGTAAGGTCAGGATCCTTCCTCTGTTGAAAGAACAGGTCCCAGTCTGTGTGACCATGTAGTGCATTTGTGGATGTGTTTTACATGAATTGGACTCGTCTGGGGTGGTTGAGAGTTGAGGTTGTGTGTGTATGTGTGGAATATAAGTCATTTGAGTTGCAACTGTAGTTGGGAGGGGCTTATGAGTTGTCCCAGTGTCTGTCCCAGTGATTGCCTATCCAGTTGTGAAGGTCCAGTTCAATTGCCCAGCGTGCAAATCTTTTGGCTGGATCTTGGTCCAGTGGGAGCTTTTTGACAACCATTACAGGTTTGTAGTCTGTAAAGATGCTGAATGAATGGATTGCCAAGTATTGGCGAAAAGTGATGGGCAGTCCAGACAGTGGCCAACAATTCACGGTGAAATGTCAACCATTTCCTTTCTGAAACTGTGAGTGCATGACTGGCATATGCAATGATGTGTTCTCTACCAGCTATCTTTTGGGAAAGGACACTTTCCAACAGAAATGGGACAGATAGATCTGGAGAAGCTAAAACACAGGTGCATCTCAAAAAGTTAGAATATGGTGGAAAAGTTCATTTTTTCCGTAATTTAATTCAAAAAGTGGAACTTTCAAATTTCAACCTTTTTTAGTTTTAATCTTGATGATTACGGCTTACAGCTCATGGAAATGAGATACTGGAAAAATCCAGTATCTCAAAAATATTAGAATAAAGAATTTATAATCCAGCAATGTTGACCTGAGAAGAGCTCTAATTAGCTAATTAACTCAAAACACCATTGTTCAGTGGTCCAAAGTCCTCTTTTCGGATGAAAGTAAATTTTGCATTTCATTTGGAAATCAAGGTCCCAGAGTCTGGAGGAAGAGCGGAGAGGTACAGAATCCAAGTTGCTTGAAGTCCAGTGTGATGTTTCCACAGTCAGTGATGATTTGGGGTGCCATTTCATCTGCTGGTGTTGGTCCACTGCGTTTTCTCAAGTCGTGAGTCAATGCACCCGTCTACCAAGAGATTGTAGAGCACTTCGTGCTTCCATCTGCTCACAAGCTTTATGGCCTGCCCAAAGTGCCAAAACTACTAGTAACTGGTTTGCTGACCATGGTATTACTGTGCTTGATTGGCCAGCCAACTCGCCTGACCTGAATTTTGTCAAGAGGAAGATGAGAGACACCGGACCCAACAATACAGATGAGCTGAAGGCCGCTATCAAAGCAACCTGGGCTTCCAGAACACCTCAGCAGTGCCACAGGCTGATTGCCTCCATGCCACGCCGCATTGATGCAGTAATTCATGCGAAAGGAGCCCCGCCCAAGTATCGAGTGCATAAGTTAACATACTTTATTCTAATATTTTGAGATACTGGATTTTTGATTTCCATGAGCTGTAAGCCGTAATCATCATGATTAAAACAAAAAAGGCTTGAAATATTTCACTTTATGTGCAATGAGTCTAGAATATATCAACGTTCCACTTGAATTAAATTAAAAAATGAACTTTTCCACGATATTCAAATTTTTTTAGCTGCATCTGTAGGTGGTCAGATCAAGGCACATTTCAGAGTGTGGATGCTTCATCCACTTGTGAGGACCATTCAAAGGGCACACCTTGGTGAGTAAGGCATGGGAGAGGTTCAGCAATGTGAGAGAACTGCTTTATGAATTGCTTAAATTAGGAACAGAGAAATAGAAATATCCTCTGCAGCTTGCTGTTCTGAGCATGAGTCGAATAATGGGTGTAGAGAAAGGTCAGGGTCAGTAGCAACAGTGTTGCAGTAGACCAACTGGGAAGTTTTAGCTGACATTTGTCCCTCATTGCCAGCTTCTAGCTGGTTCCTTGACCTGAGGGTGAACCCTTCATGAAGGGAAAGTGTGGTACGGTCGATTGGGATGGTTATGTGAGGGAAGGAGAGGGAACGACAGATGGCCTGGTTTTGAATGATGCATACTGGAGCAGGTGTATGTGTCCATCAACCAAGCCAGACTTGGGGAGTGGCTAAATTCTAATTGAGCCCACTGGATGACAACAACTTGGTGTGTGAGCCATTTGAGGTCACTATTCACGTGCCGTGACTTTGAATGCTTTAGTGTTTGCAGCTCCATTCTGAGGTCAGCAATAGCAGTGGTTAATGTCGTTATTGGGGACTTATGGGAACTAATGTCTATTTGTGGTCATACGGTCACTGGCATGAAAAAAGTAAGCACTGCTACAGCTAAAGCTAACTGAGCCCTTTCGCCACACTCAGAGCAACTTCTAATATGACAGGATTTCCAAGAGTGTTTGTAAGTCACTCTTTTAAACATTGAATGATTAGCTAACATAAAATAATCTGACAAGACTGCTGAGATGATTTTAAATCATATTTATAAATGTTCATTTAACTAATCTTGACTGCTACTGTTAGCACTAGCTAACTGGGTAACATGAGCTAACCTGACAGGATTTTTAGATCATATTCATTAAAGGTAACAATCTTTACTATAGGTAGTGTGTGTGATGCTGGGAGAAGCGTATCAGGTATCACTCAGTGTAGATATATCTGATAAATAAACTGCCATCTCAGTGTATAAACCACTTTCATAAGATGTGTGTGTGTGTGTGTGTTTGTGTGTGAGAGAGAGAGAGATAAAGGAAAAAATAAACAGAGGCATCTTCCGACCTGTGGAAAGCGAGCCGTGCTAAAGACTATCATTAGTCTATGTGTTATTTCTGTGTGTGTGCTGAACATTAGAGAGAGAGAGAGAGAGAGAGAGAGAGAGAGAGAGAGAGAGAGAGAATAAACCTGGCAATTAAAAAGGCAATCTCCCTGGGGAGAGAGAAAAAAAAAGAGAAAATGGTGCGTATTAGCAGAGTGTCTGTCTCTTTAAGTGTAGATAGATAGATAGATAGATAGATAGATAGATAGATAGATATATAGATAGATAGATAGATAGATAGATAGATTGATTGATAGATAGCCACCAACACGCCAAATGTGGATACACATTTTTGACTCGAACTGCTCATTACAGAATCATCATTCCTTAGGTCATGATAAGGACATTTCCTGTTACAAATTTTCCTAGTCATCGTCAAACTTACTCAAATGCTTTGAGACTGGGTTTAAGACCACAGCCTAAAGATCACCAAGAAACCTTCATCATGGTTTTATTATTGACCCAAATGTCCTAACTTCCACAAGGCTACAGTCAATCACAGCGTGCTTGGACCCCTTAATCACTGTTTGTGGCAATGTTTATTATTCATTCATTTGAGGAAACCGGAGAACCCGGAGGAAACCCAAGCAGACACAAGGAGAACATGTTAAATTCAGCCTAGACAGTAACCTAAGCTCAGGATTGAATCAGAGGCTATCTACACATCTACACTTCATTCCATAATCAATCACACAGAATTGAATTGAACTGAAAGGAGGAAGAGAGAGGTAGTGATTTGTATTAGAGTAGTATCTGTGTCTTTAACTGGAGAGAGATGAAGAGGGAAAAAAGAGAGGGAGGGAGGGAGGAAGGAAAGAGAGAAAGAGCGATAAAGGGAGAGATGTGTGGTGTCTCTTTAAGTGGAGGTAGAGAGTCAGTGTGTGCGGGGGAGGGGAGATGAGGGGGGTTTGGCTGTGTTGGAACAGTCCTCCTGTAATGAGCAGATCTGAGAGAGAGAGAGAGAGAGAGAGAGAGAGAGAGAGAGAGAGAGAGAGAGAGAGAGATTCAAACACACAGACAGTGGAGGTAAACGATAAGAAGCAGCGATACGAGCAAACCAGGCACACACTCTCCCTGGATACACATCAGAAGGGAAGGCGCTGAACCTGGATTTATCACTGATGCGCAAACATTGGATTGTGATGTGGACCTGAAAGAGCGTGAGGAGAAAGAGAGCAAGATAGATAGACAGACAGGGAGGGAGAGAGAAATAGAGAGAGAGAGAGAGAGAGCGCGCGTGAGAGAGAGAGAAGGGGAGAGACAGCGACCATACAACGGATTAATAATGCTGGATTGTCTGCTGCCCTGCTGATCCATCCGTCTCCTGTTACCTAAACAACAGCGTTCACACCTAGCAATCACACGCCTCATGTTTTTTTTTCCCTTCATTCTTCTCTTTCTTTAATCTCTTCATCAGCAGCATCATCCGCAGCGTGATGATGTCGGGCGGGGGGTTTGGGTGCTGACGCTTGTACAACAAGACAAGAACCTCCTCCGTACACTCTTAGAAAAGAAGGTTCTTGGGTTTATCCCCCTGGAGGAACGCTTAAAGCTGGAATGTAGAACCTGACAATACAAGTTGAAACCATTGAAAAGCAAAAGCCGTTAACCATCCAAAGAACCCTAGAGGAACCCTTTTTTCTAAGAGTGTAGAGTAGGCGTGTGTAAATGCTGCACAAACGCTTCCTCCACCGAACAGGTTTCTAAAAAGGTGGAGCCTCGGGGAGCCGAGGATCGGGGCCTGAGAAGCCCTGCACATCCGAGTCGCTGTGCTCGTGTCGCCCGGCGCGTGATGGCTGGCGTGGGCCTTCCGCTGTGTCCGTCTCCGAGACGCAGTCGCCGGAGATCTGCTCAGGAATAATAACCTCTCTCTCTGGGAGCAGGATGGTGTGAGCAACATCCTGTTTTATTTTTTTCTTTCAGCCTGTTTTTCCAGTTTCAGTTGGTGTCATTTTGTGCAACTGTTGACTGACAGGTATATTTCCAGTTTGAGCAACGTCTTCCACTCTTGCTTTCGTACCCCCCACCCCACCACCACCACCACCCACTCCTGATCTTTTCTTTCACTTCATTTTTCTTTTTCCGAGATTTGTGGACTTTTGCCAAGCCCTATTTCATGCATGTCCACTGGGGGCAGGTTCAACTTTGACGATGGGGGGTCTTACTGTGGCGGGTGGGACGAAGGCAAGGCCCATGGCCACGGCATTTGCACGGGGCCCAAAGGCCAGGGCGAGTACGCCGGTGCGTGGAGCCACGGTTTTGAGGTCCTGGGTGTATACACGTGGCCCAGTGGCAACACCTTCCAGGGTACATGGGCGCAGGGCAAACGCCACGGCATCGGCGTGGAGAACAAGGGCAAGTGGGTGTACAAGGGGGAGTGGACGCATGGATTTAAGGGGCGTTACGGAGTGCGGGAGAGCACCGGTGCCAGCGGCAAGTATGAGGGTACGTGGAACAACGGGCTGCAGGACGGATATGGGACCGAGACCTACTCGGATGGAGGTAAGCGCGAGATTCATGTTTACCTCGACGTACTCAGTTGGCAAATAGAGTTAGCAAGGTTGTCTTGTACTAGAGTTAATCATTAAAGGAATAGTTTCGCTATATCCAATGAAATTTCCATAACGTCCCCCCCACCCCCAAGTGTTGGAACAGCTACTACTAGTTTAGCATAAATGTCAAACATCTCTAGGCCAAGTAACATTTCTATATTTGTACAATTTCCATAAATTAGCCAAATAAGTTTGTCTTCAAAAAAATAATACAAATTAAATGAGGTCTATATGTAGAACTCCATCTTCAGACCTTCGGTCACACTTCCTACCTGAGTCTGATGCTCTGGAGCTTCAAGATAGAGCTACAATGGAACTCCACAGTCTTTTAAGGCAACATAAAAATGCAGCAATGCAGATATAATGTGCAATGCTAAATTGGAGGCATTACTTGTTAGCTACATCTTGACCTTGATTTAAGACAAAAACTGTGGAAGCTACATTTCATTTTTATCTGCAATATGGCTTTAAGATACTGTATATGGCCAAAAGTTCGTTTGTGGAGACCTGACCATCACACCCATACGTGCTTGTTGAACATCCCATTCCAGATTTAGTCCCCCTTTGCATTGTCATGATGGAACAGGTTCGGGCCGAAATTGCAATGCTACAGCGTACATAGACTTTCTATACAATTGTGGTCTTCCAAGTTTGTGGCAACAGTTTAGGCCCACATATGGGTGTGAATAGCTACGTATGCTGCAAAAAATGTAATATCTACATAATATGTACGTACGTATTAGCAGGATTTTTAAAAAAAGTGAACGTACACACTAGCATCGCGTGTCCTGTGGAAACAAATTGTTACATATGTAGTTAAATTTGCTGTCAATCACCACACAATTATATCACTACATACCGCTTAGCAGAAAACGCTGTTGCTAATTACACTACATGATAATTTAGTATTTTAGTATTATGGATTATGTTTCAACTACAGTTGTAGCCAGGTTTGCTATAAAGTAAGAACATACTAAGCAATATGTATAGTATAAAAATCTAAAAATAGGTGTTGCAAAAAAAATATTTAGTATGAACCAAATGAACTTATTAAAGAGAAAGAGAGAAAGAGTGGTAAAGTACGGAAGCATTTTACTGTTCAAAATGTTAAAATATATTATTTTGAAAATAAATTTGCGACAAGGGCAACTTTGTTCTATTAACATTAGAATCTATGACTTTATTTCTCAAAATGTTACTACTTTATTTTCAAAATCATGTATTTTCATCTATTCTTTAACAGTGACACTAAAACACCATTGTAGTAAAGGAGCAATTTTTAAAAAAAATTTTATTAAGCTTCATTAATTTTGACTATTTGTTTTGAAGAACTTTGATTGCATACATTTGGTTCTTTACCCGTTTACGTTTTTCCATGCATTCCTGCTTAATTTTTCTTCTTTTACTTAGTAAGCTGATTTTTTTTTTTTGCTCTCCACATGCAGTGAAGGAAGACAGATTTAGAGGCCCAAATTAAGGCCGTTCGGAGCAGACTGTGCTAGTCCGCTAACCAGAGAATAAAAACAAATTGACTCATTTAGCAGAAATACAGCGTAGTGAGGGCAGTCAGATTCACCCACATAAGCGAGTGTGTAACGAGGTCTCGGCATGCCGATGACCCGGGAGCGGAGCGCTGAAGCGAGGGAACGTAAGTGACAGAGAGTGATGTGTGTGTGAGAGAGAGTAACCGGATTACAGGCCTATTTAGCCTGAGTTTACATAACACAAAACAGCAGGGCTTTACACAGCACCAGCAGCCTAACTCCCAACACACGCCCCGCTTTACCTCCCAACACACGCCCCGCTTTACCTCCCAACACACGCCCCGCTTTACCTCCCAACACACGCCCCGCTTTACCTCCCAACACACGCCCCGCTTTAACTCCCAACACACGCCCCGCTTTAACTCCCAACACACGCCCCGCTTTAACTCCCAACACACGCCCCGCTTTAACTCCCAACACACGCCCCGCTTTAACTCCCAACACACGCCCCGCTTTACCTCCCAACACACGCCCCGCTTTAACTCCCAACACACGCCCCGCTTTAACTCCCAACACACGCCCCGCTTTAACCCCCAACACACGCCCCGCTTTAACTCCCAACACACGCCCCGCTTTAACCCCCAACACACGCCCCGCTTTAACCCCCAACACACGCCCCGCTTTAACTCCCAACACACGCCCCGCTTTAACCCCCAACACAGAAACACACTCGGCTGTAACACTAAAACACACTCGGCTGTAACACAGAAACACACTCCGCTGTAACACAGAAACACACTCGGCTGTAACACAGAAACACACTCGGCTGTAACACAGAAACACACTCCGCTGTAACACTAAAACACACTCCGCTGTAACACAAAAACACCCTCCACTGTAACACCAAAACACACTCCACTGTAACACTAAAACACACTCGGCTGTAACACAGAAACACACTCCACTGTAACACTAAAACACACTCGGCTGTAACACAGAAACACACTCGGCTGTAACACAGAAACACACTCGGCTGTAACACAGAAACACACTCGGCTGTAACACAGAAACACACTCCACTGTAACACTAAAACACACTCCACTGTAACACTAAAACACACTCGGCTGTAACACAGAAACACACTCCACTGTAACACAGAAACACACTCCGCTGTAACACAGAAACACACTCCACTGTAACACTAAAACACACTCGGCTGTAACACAGAAACACACTCCACTGTAACACAGAAACACACTCCGCTGTAACACAGAAACACACTCGGCTGTAACACAGAAACACACTCCGCTGTAACACTAAAACACACTCCGCTGTAACACAGAAACACACTCCACTGTAACACTAAAACACACTCGGCTGTAACACAGAAACACACTCCACTGTAACACAGAAACACACTCCGCTGTAACACAGAAACACACTCCACTGTAACACTAAAACACACTCCGCTGTAACACAGAAACACACTCCGCTGTAACACTAAAACACACTCCGCTGTAACACAGAAACACACTCCACTGTAACACAGAAACACACTCGGCTGTAACACAGAAACACACTCCACTGTAACACTAAAACACACTCCACTGTAACACAGAAACACACTCCGCTGTAACACTAAAACACACTCCACTGTAACACAGAAACACACTCGGCTGTAACACAGAAACACACTCCGCTGTAACACAGAAACACACTCGGCTGTAACACAGAAACACACTCGGCTGTAACACTAAAACACACTCGGCTGTAACACAGAAACACACTCCACTGTAACACAGAAACACACTCCACTGTAACACAGAAACACACTCGGCTGTAACACAGAAACACACTCGGCTGTAACACAGAAACACACTCGGCTGTAACACAGAAACACACTCGGCTGTAACACTGAAACACACTCGGCTGTAACACAGAAACACACTCGGCTGTAACACAGAAACACACTCGGCTGTAACACAGAAACACACTCGGCTGTAACACAGAAACACACTCGGCTGTAACACAGAAACACACTCGGCTGTAACACTAAAACACACTCGGCTGTAACACAGAAACACACTCGACTGTAACACAGAAACACACTCCACTGTAACACAGAAACACACTCGGCTGTAACACAGAAACACACTCCGCTGTAACACTAAAACACACTCGGCTGTAACACAGAAACACACTCGGCTGTAACACAGAAACACACTCGGCTGTAACACTAAAACACACTCGGCTGTAACACAGAAACACACTCGGCTGTAACACAGAAACACACTCGGCTGTAACACAGAAACACACTCGGCTGTAACACAGAAACACACTCGGCTGTAACACAGAAACACACTCGGCTGTAACACTAAAACACACTCCGCTGTAACACTAAAACACACTCGGCTGTAACACTAAAACACACTCGGCTGTAACACAGACTCCTGTGGTCGTAACACTGTAACACACTTCGCTGTAACATTAAAACACTTCATAACACCAAAACTGTTGCATTATTAAACATTTACCTTTACATTCATGGCATGTGGCAGACTCTCTCATCCTGAGCGACTTGCTTTGAAGTCTATCAGTAAATACTTCAGGATACAGAATACATAGTACAAAAATATAAAAATGGATGTTGGAACTACAAATTGTATGAATTATAAAGAAGTATTAATAAAGAAATTTATTGAAATTTGAAACAAATGACAAAAGTTGAAGGAGGTAAAAAATACTGATGGTGTATTAATGCTGAAGTTCGTGATTTGTTCGTGTTAAATAATGTCAGTTAAGGGAACTTTAATGTACGGCTGTAATCATGCTAATGCCACAACTGATCTAATCGATATCCAGAGCTATTTAATATAATCTTAAAACCATCAGACTTGTTTTTGTCCGACCTAAAATAGCCCTTGAATCAATTGTCATGGCTCTGTAGCTCTTGGATGAGACTGAACTCGCTGTTAGTTCGTCAAGATAATACTGTAGAGTCTTATGCGTCCATTTTCTTGACCTCCATGGTTTCTCCCAGGAGCGACCGAAAACGGAACTTTTTTTTGTTTGAGATTAAAAACATGCAGAAAGGGCTAGCTCTGTGAATGATCTGTATTTTCAAATGCATCTGATGACGTAACACTGCTTCGACCTTGTGGTAAAAACGCAAAAGGCTGACCATCTTTAGACGCGCTAACAAAGCTCACGCTAACAAAGCTCACGCTAACGAAGCTCACGCTAACAAAGCTCACGCTAACAAAGCTCACACTAACAAAGCTCACACTAACAAAGCTCACAGAGCAGAGATTTAAAATATTGTGGATAATTCAAGGCTCAATTGTACATCACAGTCTGTGGCTGTTACACTGAAGGTCAGTTCACACTGAACGTGTCAGTGACTGGGATGTTTTAGTCGTCTATTTCACACGTTTCCTGAAACAGACACGTTAACATTTTAACCGACATTTCATTCCACGCCAACTTTATTAAACACGCAACTTGTGTGTGTTAGAATGCAGCGCTGAACTTCCTGTTTGTTTCTGTTCTAAAGCTTAAAGCAGAAGCACCACTGAGATCCCTTTACTTGATATGAACTTGATATGAAATCATCTACACCAGAGCTGCACCAGTATTTTGTTGACATGTAGAACATGTCAGAAACGTTTACTGAAAAGTTCACTGAAAGATCGTAGCATCTCTGAAAAACAGCCAAAATTTCCCACAACTCTGAGAAACTCGTCCGCTATTTTGGTTTAATGGAGCACGTTTCTGTCCTGACGTCTCTTCAAGTAAAGCTTCAGCTCGTTCCGAATGCAGCAGCCTGCTTTCCATACCGGGGAAAGAAAATCAAGGCTAATTACACCCATCTTATTCAAGCTACACTTGCTCAGGGGTGGAAAAGTACTGAGAAACTGCACTTAAGTAAAATAACGGGTACTGCGTCAAATTAAAAGTAGGTGTACGGATCCAAAAATGGACTTAAATGAAATCAACATTTCAAGTTTTTAAGATTAAAAGTCAAACATTTTAAAGTCCCCATGAAATCAGATTTGACGTTTTGTGGCTTTTAGTATGAATATGTCAGCCTTAAGGTCATCTATAAGCCACTGCGCTCCAAAACAATGACAAAATTCACATTTAGAAGATATATACATTCAAAATGTACAGTCTCTCTCTACCACTAATACGGATCAACAGTTGTGATGACGTCATTCTGCACTTCAGCTTCTCATCAGATTTCTTGTCCAATCAAATGCTCTCTAGAATCTGAAGTGTCCCGCCCCCAACCTTATAAACATCACCTTGCTGAAGTTGCTGTTGTTGAGCGAGAGAAACCAAAATGTGTGTTTGGCTGTTCGAATGTGTGTTTTATTCAGTTTTCCAACTGTAAGTCGGTTAAGAAGGAAATGGGCTCGCTGTCAAGTACGGCTTAGCCCGGGCAGGTAAGCTAGACGCTATTGGTTATTTAAAAAGGCGGAGGAGCTACTCGATAATGTCCCGCCCTGACTTCCTGTTTCAGTGGAAACATGAATGCACCTCCGAAGGGCACTTCGGAGTGAGAACAATCATGGCCGCCATACTGAAGGGTCATTCCAAACCGGAGTGCTCAAAACTGGCCACTTCGAAGGGCCCTTCGGAATGAAGGATTTCGAAGGGTACACCCGATGGACCCTTTGCTCCCATGATTCTTTGCGCAGGTTTCATTTGTTTGGCACGAAAGTGTGTTCCAAGGAACAGGTTTTTTTTTTGTCCCCTACACCCTTCATCCCTTTCAAGCTCTCAATCTAGAGGGTAAACCCTTCGAATGGGATTAGGGCATAGGGATGAGCCCTTCAGAATGGAACACGGGGTACGTCAACGCGTCGAATAATTCAAGGCACTTCATGGGGACTTTAACTGATTGAAAATAATTAACAACTCACTGGACAACAATCGAGTCTCGGCGTGGGGGGGTTATGCCTCAGCGAGGTACACTACATCTTTTCTCTAGCATAGATGCTGAACCCCTTAATGCCTAAACCTGCCACCAATTACAAACTATGTAAGCTCTCAAATAAATTCAGTTTCTCTAAGCAGAGTGGTCCTGACTCGAGTACAGTTGTGTGCGGTTTCATTGATGTGGATTTGATTAGATCTCTATTTTAAAAAAGTAAAATAATGAAAACAATAAATGCTGGGTGCAGCAACTGAGCGAGAGCAACATGGAATAAAACTCTCATTTCTATCTAATGGAAATTGTTCGAGTAATTTGAAGGTCACAATGGAACTGTGAGGAGAAAGAAGCATGTTTCTTTCTTCTTGTAAATCTACCGGAGTAAAGAGTATTCAATTTCATTAATATTGAGTAAAATACACATCTAACAAAATAACACTCGGGTACAGCAGTTCAAGTATTTTCTGACTGCATTGATTACAAACTCCTGATGATGAATCATAAAGCTCTGGATGGTTTTTAG
>CM042561.1:1822141-1847141 GCA_023630585.1 Cranoglanis bouderius
ACTCACTCACTCACTCACTCACTCACACACACTCACTCACACACACTCACTCACTCACAGATTCCAGGTAAAGACGGGGAACGATGGAGCAGGAAGGTAAAAATATTGTTTGTGTTCAGAAAAATGAATTGTTTCTAATCCCTGGTTCAGCTGGCTTCATGGAGTTTACACATTGCGGTTTCTCAGTAATGTGACAATGAATAGCTAATTAATATGGTTTTATGACATGACCTTTGACCTTTCGTGCTCATTAACCACACAATAACCTGTGTGAGCACAGAGAATAACATCAGCTCTCCGTCAGTATTTCTCTTGCATGTGTTTTTTCCCCCCCACAGGCTCATTTTCCTGCTAAATTCAATCAGATGTTCACTGATTCTCAGAAATGCTTTGCTAGGAACTGATTATATTCGCACTCGGGTCGCTCGTCACACACGTCCTTATTATCATTATCAGTGTACACTCGGTGCGGGAATCTGAATATCATTTAAGCTAACTTGAAAGAGGGATCGTCTTACTCACGCTATCGCTCCATAGTCTCGGATGAGTCAGCCATGATTCTGTCTTTCTCTCTCTCTCTCTCTCTCGCTCTTTCTCTCTTCCTGTTAGCATGAATTTATTTCATATTGGTAATTGGTATATTCCGGTAATTAATGTTTGCCTCTTTAATATTCATAAATAAACTCACCCCAGTCGGTTACACAGAGTTAACGGACATTTTGTTTTTGTTAGATTATTAGCTCTGTTACTGTTGTGCATGTTCTGAAATAACCTCGCAGGTGTTACCCTATTAGGATCACATTTTACATGAGTGTATTTTTGTGAATAACATCTTTTCTGTTAGTTGCCTTTAATCACTGTTAAGACATGATGTTATTCATGCTAGAGCGCTCGGTAATGTTAGGCTAGCGACACCCTGGGGAGAAAAACAGCGCATATAACTCAGACACATTTATAGCTAAATTTGTGATGGTTTGTAAACACACTGCTGCTCCATGCAGTCTCTGTGCAGTCTAGAACAGAATTACGACAAATTGCAGCAAAAACTAAGTACAGTAAAAATAAAAAACAACCCGTATCCGCTGTTTCAGTTACTGCGGTTTCATGTAACCACGGTCTGAAAGAATTTAATAGAAAATTCCAGAAATACAGTAAACATTCATAATAGCAGCCGCCTCAGTTATCAGATCAACTCTCATGGTATCACAGCGTTTGTGTTCAAGTAACCCTTACTTTGCTTAATAATGGACCCAAAGCCCAAGAGTAGTGCTGCTGGTAAAGTGGTAAAGTGCTTCCTTCAAGTGAGAAGGTAAAAAGTCTCGATTTAATAGGGAAAGAAAATAAATTGTATGCTGAGGTTGCTAGGATGTACAGTATATATATATATATATATACACATACAGGACTGTGCAAAAGTTTTAGGCACCCTATTTGATTTAGTATAACCTTTGTTATAGATTTTTTTATTTGATGACGTCTACATGATCAAGTCAGTACAAAAACATTTTCGATTCCCAGACATTAGTTTTCTAGCACAAAATTAAATGTTACAGAAAAATGTTTGTATGTCATTAAAGAAAGCAGCGTATTACGTAAGAGACACTTTTCAGACAGTAAACACAATGAAGGCTGCTGGGTTTCACTGCAGAAATAAGAAGCGAGTGCGAAAGTCAAAGTGTCCAGAAGAACTGTGTCTGGTTCTGCAAGATGCTCAATAAAACTTACCAGCTCATTTCCTTATAAAACTGCACACATTGTACCGGAGACTACTATTTTTATTTTTATTTTAATAGTTTTGTCACAGCAAATATCGACTTTGTTTCATTTACTTCTGTTTACTGCTCTTTACTGTATTTTTTCTAATAAATGTAGAAACATTTCATTATTTTGAAGGCATCTTTGCTCCACAGCATTTCTTTGCATGTGCCTAAAACTTTTGCACAGTACTGTAGCTTTCAATACCTGTAATACTACTATTACTAATAATAATAATAATAATAATAATAATAATAATAATAATAATAATATCAGTTCGAAGAGGGTTTTGGCTGAATGTGTGTTGTGGTGATGTCACATGATGCGTCTTGGCCCAAATCTGCAGAAAATCTGCAGTAATTTTGAAAAATTTCAAAATTTTCCTCAGAGTATTGCAGATTTTGCATTCATTTCGGCGATCGCAAAATCGTGAAATCCTGCAGGGACTGATATTATGCAAGGCAGCTCAACAGTTGGGTCATTTTTAACCCAGTAGGCTCAGTAGAGAAACTTATCAAGTGCACAGAGTTAAAAATAACCCAAGGCTGGGATGGTGCTCTATCAGCCCTCAGATGTGTTAGTAATTGGCCTGTTTAAAGCCAACATTTATTTTTACAGTGTAGACATTTTTTTACAGCTCTAGTGGGAGATCATTTTTCGAATTTTAAGCGTTTATTTCTAAAAAGAAGGAAAACTATGTATTCAAACAGAAGAAGAATATTTAAAGCTTGAAATGTGTAAAATCATCTAAAAACATTCCGAATAATCTTATATTTGTTTCATAATAATCTCATAATATGAATTATTAGATACATTTGCCCACATTTAAGATTTGTTCACTTATTAATATTTAATTTTTTGTAGTATACGTTCAGCTGTTTTTATTCATTCTAGTGCTAGTTGCCCTTTTAGCGTTAAAACAGCGACTCGATCTCGAGAGCGAAATATCCCGAACTTCACCTGTAATTTCATCCGATTTTCACACGCAAATGAGTAAATCAGGGGCTTATCCTTGAAATCACTCACACAGGTTGTAATTATTGAAAATCCACCCTTTAGAGGTGTTCATTCAGTGTGTGTGTGTGTGTGTGTGTGTGTGTGTGTGTGTGTTGCTGTTGTTGCTGTCGGTCAGAAAGTTTATTCTCCCAGTGCTGTCGAACGTGACCTCATACATGAGGTGCACCCTTACTGCAGCTAAGAATACACACACACACACACACACACACACACACACACACACACACACACACACACACACACACACAATATGATTTTCTTCATTCATATTATTCTACAGAATCACTAGTTAAGTGCATTGGTGTTTTATTTATTTATTTATTTATTTTTTTTACAATCTACAGTACAGTGTGGAATTAACTGAATTTAATTCATTCTTATAGGTTTTAATTAGCGTGTCCAGTTTGGAGCTATAGTGTATTAATATCTACACTAATGACTTAACATCTACACTGTAGAATTAACATCTACACTAATGAACTAACATCTACACTGTAGAATTTAAATCTACACTAATGAATTAACATCTACACTGTAGAATTAACATCTACACTGTAGAATTTAAATCTACACAAATGAATTAACATCTACACTAATGAATTAACATCTACACTAATGAATTAACATCTACTGTTACGTTTCCTCTTCTCCAGCCCTCGTGACGCTGCAAAGTGTGACGAGTTTCGGGCTTCCGCATTCCAGCGCTATTCGTTCGTGGACTCATGTTTTGTTTACTTTTTCCATGTGCGTTTGTTATTGTGTTGCGTCATGTCTCTGCCCCGTTTCCTCACTGGTTCTCGTTCTAATATAATTATCATGTCCAGGTGTCTTTAATGGTGTCTGTGAATTAGTATGTGTTTAAATACGCCACTCCGTCTCAGCTTCAGGGCGGAGTATTATTATGGCTTAGATTCCGTGCACTTTGTTCCAGTGATTTCCAGATCACCCTCCGAACGTTAGGAAAGTAGATTCTTGTGTATTAAAGTTTAACCTTGCGATTTGTTCCGTGATTTCCAGATCACGTTTCGAGCGTTAGTTTATCGTTGATGAGTTCATGTACATTTATGTTTATGATTATGTTGATCAAAGTCCTTTATCTTTTAGTTTTTACACTGTACCTAATAAACTGAAGAACTTTCTCCTGCGATTGCATCCTGCTCATCCCTTTTACCCTACGGGTCGTAACATGTACATTAATGAATTAACATCTACACTATAGAATTAACATCTACAGTGTAGAATTAACATCTACACTAATGAATTAACATCTACACTGTAGAATTAACATCTGCACTGTAGAATTAACATCTACACGGATAAATTAACATCTACACTAATGAATTAACATCTACACTAATGAATTAACATCTGCAGTGTAGAATTAACATCTACACTAATGAATTAACATCTACACTGTAGAATTAACATCTACAGTGTAGAATTAACATCTACACTAATGAATTAACATCTACACTGTAGAATTAACATCTACATTAATGAATTAACATCTACACGGATAAATTAACATCTACACTAATGAATTAACATCTACACTAATGAATTAACATCTGCAGTGTAGAATTAACATCTACACTAATGAATTAACATCTACACTGTAGAATTAACATCTACACGGATAAATTAACATCTACACTAATGAATTAACATCTACACTAATGAATTAACATCTGCAGTGTAGAATTAACATCTACATGGATAAATTAACATCTACACTAATGAATTAACATCTACACTGTAGAATTAATATCTGCACTGTAGAATTTAAATCTACACAAATGAATTAACATCTACACTGTAGAATTATCATCTAAAGTGTAGAATTAACATCTACACTAATGAATTAACATCTACACTGTAGAATTAACATCTACACTAATGAATTAACATCTACACTGTAGAATTAACATCTACACTAATGAATTAACATCCACACTGTAGAATTTAAATCTACACAAATGAATTATCATCTACACTGTAGAATTAACATCTACACTAATGAATTAACATCTACAGTGTAGAATTAACATCTGCACTAATGAATAAATGTTTCTACTAATAAATCAACATCTAAACTGCCGAACTAAAATCTACACCGAATATCTTCACTCATATCGAAGCTGTTCAATCATCATCTGTGTTGTAGAATTAACATGAATTAGATTGAACTAAACTGTTGATTTAACATCTGCACCATAGAATTAACAGAGAAATCTCAGGTGTGAACCACACACAGGTGATTTTAATATCCTGAATGTGCGTGACGCGACTCTGAGTTAAATATCAGTGTTGTTTTTCAGGAGAGTTGATTTGTTCGAGGGATTATAACAGAGAAAAACAGAATATATAATACATAAATAAATAAAAAGAAGAGTAGAAATGGATGCTATTAATGGATGCTAGTTAATATCGGTTCCTAATGGAGTCTGGTGGTTAAAGAAAGTCTTTGATTTTTCATGGTTAAACACGAGAACATGAGAACATGTGCTACGTCGCAGACTCAATGATGCAGCGTGAGACCGAACACACACTGCTCTGATCGTATCTCTGTAAGATTAGTTCCACTAAATGAAGGAGATTATTCTGGAGCTTGTTGAGGCTTTTCTTTTCTGTACAGTGGAACTGAGTCGCCATAAAACCATTAAGCAGCCTAATAACATTTAAAGATTTTTTATTTTTTTTTTAATTACAAAAACAATAAAGTATTTACGTCCCGTGAATGTGTCCACATTTTGTAGGGTTAGTTTTAAATACGAAATATTTAGTAATATTTTATACTATATATTTTTTTAAAATATTGTAAAATAGAATAAAAACAGTTTTTACACATTTCTCTGTCCAGCTTTTTCAGTGTTCTTCTTCTTCTTCTTCTTCTTTTTTTTTTACATAGATTTTTATAAATAAAAATGTTTACGTTTTTACCGAGTTTTCTGTACAGATTTTCTTTTTCTTCTTATAAACAAAAATGTAATTATTTTTAAATGCAAAAGATGAAAACACATTTATTTTTGTAGACGTCAGATAACTTTTTTGTGCTGAATCTACACACGATAACTCATAACTCACTCGACTTGATAAGAAATCTCAAAAATCAATCTAGTTTTGTGTTTAGTGTTGATAATTGTTGTGATTGCATAAGTATTCACCCCCCTTTTTCTCCCAAGTAAAACGGGAAATTACTGTTTACTGTGAACTGCTGCAGAATCACCTGAAAATCCACTCGAGTTTTTTGTTTTTTTTTTGCAATTGCCGCTGCCACCAAGCAGCTCCTGACTGCACAGCTGATAATATTATTACACCCTACCCTACTCTCTCAAAACCTGAAATGTTTAAGGAAATGCTTATTTTCTTGTTTTTTAGGTTACTGTATTGTTTATTGCAATTTAAAAAAAATAAATAAAAAAAAAAGTTAAATCATGAGCAGGGAAAAATCAATATCGCCTATGAGAACTTTAGGATTTTATGTAAGTTACAAGCCGTAGCCGCACAGCGGTGACCAATCGAACAAAAAGACATCTTTCCATTGTCTCTAAGCAATTGTGTTCATTCGCATTGTACTGCCTACATCCTGTAGTTCATAGTCACAGTTATAGCAGGCTAATACGTATCATTTTGTTGGTAAATAGCATAGACAAGTAATGTTCTTTTAAATAGCAAATCTAAGCTGGAATGCGTGTCATTGGATGTTGCTCTAAATAGACAAAATAAATAAATAAATAAATAAATTCCTGTCATACTTCACAAAATATTTAGGTCAGAATGTGTTTTTAAAACATACAAATTTAGCCTCTATGCAGGAAACCAGTGCCGTGTTTAGTTCCGTGGATTTCTCTGCCTCGTGAACCGACCAGCTTCGTCTACGAGATTCCCCACTGACACAGTGGCTGAGCTGAAATTTGCCGCTATCAGATGTCATTTTGTTTCATTTTATTGTTTTCTATGTTTGAAATAGTGCACCTTTATTTCACTAGCAGCCCAGACAGTTATTTAACACTATAGATAGTTAACAAACCGGTCATTTAGGATGCTAGCAATGTAGCTAGATAGTTAGTTTTAGTTTTTTTTTAAAGTAAGAGAGAAGAGAGAGAGAGAGAGAGAGACGAAAGAGAAACAGAACAAAAATTGGGAAAAACCAGAAGGAGGCAGCAGAACGGGGGGGATTAGAAAGGAGATGGATGGGGGGAAGAGAAAGAATGGAGAGATGGAGGGATAGAGAAAAAAGAGAAAGAGACAGACAGACAGACAGAGCGGTGTGTTGTTTACGTGTAAGGTGACTCCGGTAATAGCAGCATGTTCTAGAAGGCTGAATGAATCACTGTCGTGCTGGGATCATAATTACATCACACACACACACACACACACACACACACACACACACACACACACACACACACACACACACACACACACACACACACAGATAGGCAAAAATGATGGCACAGATCTAAATGATCCGAGAGAGAGAGAGAGATATATTGTCTGACTTTTCAGCACCATGGACAGCACCACTCTCTTTCAGCTTTTGATGACAGAACTACAATAAAATGAAACAAAATGTAACCCAAAACAAAATCTATATTAAAGTCTATATTATATAAAACAGGAATGACTCTGTCGTTCTGTTTTAGAGAAATAATCAGTGTCGGGACGGTGTGATGAAGCGGTGCTACTGTTACCACCCTGAAGTTGATTTTTTTACTATAACAGCAGTGTTTTATTCCTCTTATATCATAGCAATTTGCCAATGATTACTTTTTTTTCACTTTTTTTTTATTAAAGAGCAACACATTGTACTATTTATCCATTTATAGTTAAATACACAGTTCCCTCCACTAATATCGGCCCCCTCGGTAAATATGAGCAAAGAAGGCTGTGAAAAATGGTCTTTATTGTTTAACCTTTTGATCTTTTGTTCAAAAAATTCACAAACATACTCTGCTCTCATGGACAATTGCAAACAAAACACAGGTTTATTATTTAAAAAAAAAAGATCTTTGTTAAATATAGGTTTGCAACAATTATTGGCACCCGTATGAATTCATATGAGAAAAATATATTTGAAGTTTATTCCCACTGATATTTAACTTTTTTTTAGTACACCTGGTTGACTAGGAACATGAAATTGTTCAACCATGACTTCCTGTTTCACAGGGGTAAAAATATGAAGTAACACAGGCCAAATTCCCTTAGTCATTCATCATAATGGGTAAGACCAAGGAATATAGCTGTGATGTGCAGCAAAAGGTTGTTGAGCTTCACAAAATGGGAAGTGGCTATAAGAAAATAGCACAAGCATTGAAAAAGCCCATTTCCACCATCAGGGCAATAATTAAGAAGTTCCAGTCAACTGGAAATGTTATGAATCAACCTGGAATTGGACGTGTGTCTATATCGTCTCAACGCACTGTGAAGAGGATGGTTCGAGTGGCCAAAATCTCCAAGGATCACAGCTGGAGAATTGCAGAAGTTAGTTGCGTCTTGGGGTCAGAAAGTCTCCAAAACTACAATCCGAAGTCACCTACATCACCACAAGTTGTTTGGAAGGGTTTCAAGAAAAAAGCCTCTACTCTTATCCAAAAACAAACTCAAGCGTCTTCAGTTTGCCAGACACTACTGGAACTTCAAATGGGATCGGGTTCTATGGTCAGATGAAACCAAAACAGAGCTTTTTGGCAATAAACACCAGAGGTGGTTTTGGTGCACACAGAGAGGTAGCCATATGGAAAAGTACCTCATGCCCACGGTTAAATATGGTGGTGGCTCTTTAATGTTTTGGGGCTGTTTTTCTGCCAGAGGACCTGGACATTTTGTTAGGATACATGGCATCATGGACTCTATCAAATATCAACAGATATTAAATGAAAACCTGACTGCCTCTGCCAGAAAGCTTCAAATGGGCCATGGTCGGATCTTCCAGCAGGACAATGATCCAAAACATACATCAAAATCAACACAAAAATGGTTTACTGTCCACAAAATCAAGGTCCTGCCCTGGCCATCCCAGTCCCCTGACCTGAAACCCATAGAAAACCCGTGGGGTGAACTGAAGAGGAGAGTCCACCAGCGTGGACCTCGAAATTTGAAGGATCTGGAGAGATTCTGTATGGAGGAATGGTCTCAGATCCCTTGCCATGTATTCTCCAACCTCATCAGGCATTATAGGAGAAGACTCAGAGCTGTTATCTTGGCAAAGAAATGTAGCACAAAGTGTTGACTTAAAGGGTGCCAATAATTGTTGCACACCTATATTTAACAATGTTTTTTTTTGATAAACCTGTGTTTTGTTTGCAATTGTTTGATATCCATGAGAGCAGAGAATTTTTGTGAATTTTTTTAACAAAAGATCAAAAGGTTAAACAATAAAGACCATTTTTCACAGCCTTCTTTGCTCATATTTACCGAGGGGGCCGATATTAGTGGAGGTTTCTGTACGTTCCTGTTACAACTTAGTTCCTGTTCTCACTTATGATTTATCAGCTGTAAACAAATGTTCTCTCACCAGCCTCTTTTCAAGTTAACAAGACAAAAATCAATATGCGGCTTTTCAATTTTTTGCTACCGAAAAACTCCTCTGTCCTGAAGATGTCAGAAAACCTAAAGTTACAGCTTTACCTCTGACTGTTACAAAGCGCTGACACTGGAGACTCCTTCCGTAAATGTTAAAAAAAAAAAAAAAAAAAAACATCTCCTTGCAGAAAACTTCACCGTATGTACAATTTAAAAAAAATCTTTTTATTATCAGTGGAGCGTCCTACGTTTAAGTTCCTGTGAATGATCTGTTGCTATAGAAACGACAACGTGCTGTATTAGAACGAGCGCATTAACACAAATCAGAGCTGCTGTTATAGTAAACGAATCATCTCCTGACAGCCAATCACAATCCAGGATTCAACAGTGTTAAGTTAATGTTTAAACAAGGAACACTGAATGCAAAAATAGAACACGAATCGAGTATTTTGTTCACACATGAATTATTTTCCTGGTATTGAAGTCTCTCTCTCTGTTTTTTTTTTTATGTTATTTTATTTTTTTTTGCTTTTTTTGTTTTTTTTGTCTTAACTTGAATTAATTAGACTTCGCTGTCTAATGACCTGAATAAATATCGTAACGGCGCTAATCAGAGGCACTGAAATAAAGCCCTGATTCACATCTCTCTAAAAAAACAAAATTTAAAAAAGGAACTCTTATTACAGTCTCGTTTTACACCAGCTGCATGAAATGAAAGGTATTATAAAAGAAACACACACACACACACACACACACACACACACACACACACACAGCTCTTGGAATTAACCATCTGTGCATGAGAGTGGCCTTTTGGTGAGTCACGCTTTGTCCAACGGTTTTACGAACGCAAATGAAACCTGGGAGGTTTAAAAATATCGCCCTGGGCTTTTCAGCGTTGCCTTTTAATGCGAGTTTTGTGAGCTTTGTTAAAGAGTAAGCTGGAAAATGTCTGTGAAAAAAAGAATAAAGCATTCATTTAGACCCCAGTAGGACTGTGGCTAAGTGGCTGAAGTGAAAAGTCCTGTAAAAAAAAACAACAAATTTTTATTTGTTGCACGAATCAGTTTTCTTTAACAGCAGCTCTGACAGCAGCGCAGGTTTATATTAATGCGCTCGTTCTGATACGTTATCGTTTCTACAGCAACAGATCAGTCACAGGGACTTGCTGATACGGCGAAGTTTTCTTTTCTTTGCAAGGAGACTCTTAGTTAACATTTAAGTAAGGAGTCTCCAGTGTCAGCGGTTTGTAACTTTACGGAAACCGAGTTTACACTTTTTTGCGGTTTCTCGGCAACGAGAAACAACAAACTGCGTATTTTTTCTTCTGTCGTGTTAACATCGAGAGAGAGAAGAAAGACAGGCCGCTGAGGGAACGACTGCTCACTGGACATAGCTGCTGTAACTTGGTTTCTTGGACATGCTGAAAGTAACTAAAAGTACGACATTTCGTTCTTTAATTAATAAAAAAATTGTAAATGTTAGCAAATTGCTGTGGTATAAGAGTAAATAATAATAAAACCATTGGGGCGATGGAAAATGGGAAAATAATCAACACTCCGAAGTTGATTAACTTCCAATAACAGCACGTCCTGACGTGTTTCTCTTCTCGTTTACGTTAGAGTGACATCCAATGAATATTTTATTTGACAACGGATGTTATTTAACATTTGATGAACTCATGGTTAATAAACAAATGAAATAAAAACAAAATCAGAACAGCGTGTAACAATAAAATTAATTTTTACATCACTTTTAAGCCATAACGTCAATAATTAGCTTTGTATGCTGACTTGATGAATCTTAATGTGCTCCTAACACGACTTGTGTGAGTGTGTGTGTGTGTGTGTGTGTGTGTGTGTCTGTGTGTGTGTGAGTGCTGTGAGCAGATGATGGGTGATTGTAATGACTCAGGTTTGGTAGGACGCTTTACTGAACGCACATTATCCTGTTCTCAGGACTTCTTTAAACACGCAGTAATGCTGAGTGTGTAATTAGTGCAGCCTCCAAAGAAAGCTTTAATATAACCAGCACCAAGCTTTGTTTAAAAAGCACCAGCCTACGAAGGATGAATCATCAAAATCACAGATCACCTACGCCTCCTAACTCGCCGACTCTCTTCCCGAGTCCAGGGGAAACCCACACACGGTTTAGTGGTTTCCCGAATATACAGTAAGCTTGGAGAAAAGTCTGTCTTACTCAACATCCTTTCTATAAATATCTCCATTAACCCACATCCAGTTCTTCAGTTATAACTTACTGTCATCTATAAACTATAGAGCTGAATACTGTAACGTTATGGGGTCGGCCATCTTGATTTGCCTGATTTGCTAATAGGCTCTGTGAAACCGTATTATTGAGGTGACGATGCCGTACTCGTTCAGTCGTAAAAATGCTCCAGTACCGACATCCAATACTACAGGATACTATGCGGCGTATACTAGTGTACCTTTTTCCACTAAAGAACAGACGACACGAAACGGACAGCGGTCTGAACGTATTTCACGCAATCAGACTGTAAACTCTACAGTACAAGTCACAGGATAAAACATCTTTATGGCATTTAAACAACATGTTTCGTCTTTAAAAGGTATCCATGAGCGTTAAAGCAGTGCGAGCGCTTCACTTCTGCGAGCACTGAGCGCTGAGACAGTCTCTCTATTAAACACACTGTTTAATAGCGTTTGACTAGCAGCACACGACAACCAATGCAATCAAAGCTAAATAAAATGTTCCGTGATGAGAATAAAAACATGTAGTCATACGAACTATAAAGATTTGGGCCTGAATTTAAGGGAGCAATGTTTCTATTTATAACTGCGTTTGTAGAAAAACGCACATCAGTGGTTGTGTCCAGTAAAACATCCCTTTCTGACTTCATTGCATTTTTGTGTTTGCCCTCCTGCAGGTACATACCAGGGCCAGTGGGTGGGCGGCATGCGGCATGGCTACGGCATTCGGCAGAGCGTTCCGTACGGCATGGCGGCCGTGATCCGCTCCCCACTGCGCACCTCCATAAACTCTCTGCGCTCCGAGCACAGCAATGGCACGGCGGGTACGCCAGGCACGGGGGGTGGCATCAGCCCGGCGGCGTCGCGCGGTGGCTTCGTCCTGACGGCTCACAGCGAGGCGGAGCTTCTGAAGGCGAAAAAGAAAGGCCTCTTCTTCCGGCGCTCTCTGCTCAGCGGCCTGCGTCTGCGCAAGTCCGAGTCGAAGAGTTCGCTGGCCAGCCAGCGCAGCAAGCAGAGCTCGTTCCGGAGCGAGGCGGCCATGAGTACGGTGAGCTCTGCCGCCTCAGACGTCAACTCCACCATCAGCCTGGGCGAGGCCGAGGGGGAGCTCATGCCCACCAGCACCAACGCCAATGATGACGCCAACGAAGATGATGGCGTGGATGCTACGGCCACCGAGAGCTACGCGGGCGAGTGGAGGAACGATAAGCGCTCCGGCTGTGGCGTGAGCCGCCGGTCGGACGGTCTCTGTTACCAAGGCGAGTGGTTGAGCAACAAGCGCCATGGCTACGGCTGCACCACCTTTCCTGACGGCACCAAGGAGGAGGGGAAGTACAAGCAGAACGCGCTGGTCAGCGGCAAACGCAAGAATCTGATCCCGCTACGTGCTAGCAAGATCCGAGAGAAGGTGGACCGTGCCATCGAAGGCGCAGAGAAGGCGGCTGATATCGCAAAGCAGAAAGCAGAGATCGCTTTGTCCAGGTGAGTGTGAAAAGTGGTCCTTACATCATACTCATCACCTGCTGACAGTGGACAGGTGGAGGAGTTATTAACAGCGTTAGCTTGAACGTTAGGATGGTCACAGGGTTGAGTTTAAATCCCAGGACTGCCCTCTGCTGGTGAGTAACAACTGCAATCAAAACACCACCTGACCCCGCCTCCTCTGCTGAATTGTTTTTACACTTATTTTTTTTTAGCTGGGGCTGGAGCTCATTTCTGGCCCAGAAAAAAAGTCAACAGCAGCCTGAAACACAGAATCTAGTGAGACCCATTGCACTGCAATACTGCAAATCAGGTTTTCCAGGCTAGCTTTAAAATAATATGATTAAATATAGATCTAGAAACACTTTTTTAAAAATTACATACGGCTTCTTTAATCCTCCACTGTGCTCTGTTTTATGCTTGGACCGAGTTCTGGGTCACTTACTTGGCACTTGTCGATTGGTTGAGCATATATCTGGTGTGTCTTCTTGGAGTAATGTGGGTGTTAACGAAAAGTTGTCTGATTGGCTAGATCAGACCCAGTGAAAACACACACATATATTTGTGGATTGAACTGTGTGAGTCGAGTGAGAAACGTTTCAGAAATCCAAGAATAAATGCCACGTGATGCCACAATGGATCTTCTTTCACTTTTGTGGAACTCGTACAATTTATTTATAAGTTATGCAGCAAATACCTGTCCTTGTACTGGAGACTCCTTCCATAAGTGTTCAATAAACGTCTCCTCACAGAAAACTTCACCATATCAACGATTTTTTGTAAAAGTCAGTTTGTGTGGAGCATCCGCCGTACGAGTCCCTGTGAATGAGCTGTTACTATGGAAACGATAACGTACCTTCTGACCAATCAGATTCGAGAACTAAACAGCGCTCTGGTATAAAAACGTGACGCGTTACAGAAGCCGGGTGTGGATTTGGATAAATGGAGCTGAATGAGGCCGGTATGGATCGCTGGTGTATCAGCACACTGGCAGATGTGTGTGTCGATGTGTGACAGCAGGGGCTCGATCAATAACACGTGAGAAGGGTTTGGCGACCTGCCGAAGAAATAAACAGATATCTGAATCTCTCTCTCTCTCTCTCGCTCTCTCGCTCTCTCTCTGTGACGACATTCCACTAGATATTTGCATTACAGTAATATAAATACGTATGAATTAAGGGTGAGATGATACACTGTACTATCAGTACATAAACGTTACAAACAATTTTATTGTGAATATTCATCTACACTCATTTGTTTAAATGCTTATCTTCTCTTACAGGCTCATTCTGAGTATAAAGATTGGGGCAAATTTGTTAACGTAGCATGAAAGTCACATTTTTTTTCAATCCAAGACAGACTATTTAAGTAGTTCTGGGGGCGGAGCACAGTTTGCGATGTCACGTTTGGTTTGAACCAATCGTAGGACTTGGAAATGTTTATGTTAGCCGGCTAACTTAGCTACTGTAACACTGCGGTCGTTATATTTATAACGTAACGTCATATTTACACAGCTTTGGGTGCTTGTAAATAAATCGCCGAGAAAACGGTGACGCAAATCGAGAGGCTGATTCCGAAATCACACTGAAATGCGAGCTAGTTACATCTACAAACCGCTAACTAGCCGACTAGCCACGTGCTAACGTTTCCCAGGTGTGAAGCTGATTATTTTCCTGTAACAGCACCCAGGTCCCCTCGCAAGTGTTTTATTCCTAGTATACCACAGCAACTTTCCAATGATTACAATTTTAAATTTATCAAAGAACTTTTTATCTGTTTATAGCTACATTTAATGTTAAGGAACATCCAGCTATAAACAGTCGTTCTCTCACCAGCGTCTGTTTTTTCTCTCTTTAGAAGTTAATAAGAAGGGGGGGGGGAATGTTTGGAAAACTTAAATTTACAGCTTTACTTCCGACTGTTACAAAGCGCTGACACTGGAGACTCCTTCCAGAAATGTTACATAAACATTTCCTTACAAGACGGAAAAAATCACTATATCGACAATCGTGTTAATCCGTTTAAGTCCCTGTGAACGAGCTGTTACTATAGAAACGATAATGTATTAATTAGAAGGAGCGCGTTAATATAAACCTGTGATTTGCGGTTCTGGTTGTAGAAAATCAATCAACACCTTCTGACCAATCAGAATTGAGAATTTAACAGCGCTGTGATGTAAATGGTGTTTAATATCGGTCCAGTGTGTGTGTGTGTGTGTGTGTGTGTGTGTGTGTAAACGTGCAGAGGTATGCATGCGCTATATCTAGATCATCACTCACCCTTCAAATCCCATTGACCTCGTTTTAGAGCGAGCGATTACCGGCTGATCTGTGCACTGCTTAGCCGTGTCCCATCCCAGTGACCCATCGTGGTTTTATAATAACACAGATATTTTATTATGTTTTATTATGTTTTAAAATCCCCTACACAGACAGCATTGATCGAAACGAAGCCCTCAGGTATCCCGACTCGTTATTTGTCGATTTGTTTTGTTTAAAAATGAACAGAGTACACGGATAAACACGGGTTTTCTCCTCAGTGAAGTCTGTATGAACAGAGTATATTTTTTTCTCGTCATGGCCGGGTGACTGGGTAGTGATGGTAGTCTATAATCAAACATGACTCACACCTAAATAAATAAATGTGCTGTACACAAATCCAGAAGAGTGACACATTAAATACATCACAAGTCACCTCAAATGACCCTGAAACTCATTTTACTGCCTCTCTCTCTCTCTCTCTCTCTCTCTCTCTCTCTCTCTCTCTCTCTCTCTCTCTCTCTCTCTCTCTCTCTCTCTGTGTGTGTGTGTGTGTGTGTGTGTGTGTGTGTGTGTGTGAGTGGTTGAGTGATTGGATAAAAAAAAGAAATAAAACAAAATATTTCACATTCACAGGAACTTGTGTAACAGACGCTCCATATAAACATATTAAAATAATCATTGATATGGTGAAGGTTTCTTTGTCTTGTAGGAAGATCGTAACATTTAACTTGAAGTTTTCCGACATCTTCAGGACAGAGGAGTTTACACGTTGCGGTTTCTCTGTAACACGCCGCGAAAAACGTGTTAAAAGCGCGTTCTCGGAAACACTGCGTTTTTTTTTTGTTTGTTTTGTGTCTTATTGTGTCTTGAAGAGAGAGAAAACGAAGAGAGTCTGGTGAGGGAACGAGCGTTTATAGCTGCTATAACGTAAGCGAGAACAGGAAGTAACCTGAGACCTGAAGTTTGTTCGGCTGAAGGATACATCTGAGGATTCATCATCTATGTCATCATCATCATCATCATCATCATCAATTTGCCCAGAGACAACATGTACAGCAGAGCTCTGCTCCCCAAAACAGACCCCTCAACGGTCTCTCAGTGGTCCTTAAGGTTTAATTATGTTCTTTAAACAGGTCTTACGAGTTGCCCTACGTCCTCTAGATGCTCTAACTAGAGTTACAGAAGACGTCCCCTTGAGGGCACCACCACAGTGACAAGCAATTAGCTCTGAAAGAAACGGTTTAGTAACGTTCTGAGAGGGTGAAGTTCTAAACTCCGTCTCTGTGGTGGATACAGGAGCCCTGAGGGATGAAGGAGGTCTGGGAGGAGAAGTGTGGAGTTGGTATTACTAATGAGGAATGGGAATTGATCTGAGATCGGACAAGACAAATACGTACTGTATGTTTTTGTAAGCATCGGCTGCTTATTATACCTCACGTTACAGACAAGATGGATGGACGATTTACAAGATATAAAATTACTCAGGCAGGAAATACAATACGTGTATTATTAGATTTATATCTGGATATTGAAATAATTTTTTTGAGGCATCCATAGTAGAAGAATGGTAGATAAAAATGGTAGAAGAATGGGGAAAATGGTTATTTCAATAGTCTTGGATCATTCGTTCATCTTCAGTAAGCGCTTCATCCTGGTCGGAGACACGGAGAATCCGGAGCTCATCCTGGGAACGCAATGCGACGTGGGAAAACACAGTGGATTGGCAACCAGTCACGCACTCATTCACATCTTGGGGAAATTGTGTGTAGCCAGTTCTAGTTTTAACATGTTTTTGGGAGGTTGGAGGAAACCAGAGAACCCACACAGACACGGGGAGAACGTGTAAATCTGTACACAGACAGAACCTCAAGCTGGAGCGCCAGGAGTGATCTTTAGTTCGATATTTTCCTCAATTCTATGCAAATGAGGTGATGTTGTAAATGGCACATCCAAAGAAATGGCTTGAATGATTCTTCGGACCAATTGTGTCGCGCGCGTGGTCCGAGGTTACCTTCGATTGGTTCCTATTTACTGTTTGACGCACAAAAATGGTAGAAAAACTACTTATAACAGTAGTTTCGTCTTATCCTCCCACATGGAAAAGTACTATAGTATTTTAGAGTAAATTTACTATAGGAAATGTAGTAGAATTCCTGTAGTAAAATACTATAGTGTTTTTGAACCTTACTATAGACTATAGTAAAGATACTACAGTAAAGTGCAGTGGTATGTGGTCATTTGTTGAGGTAATTCTACTATAGTTGTTGTGGTAACTACTATAGTAGTATATATATATATATATATATATATATATATATATATATATATATATATATATATATATATATATATATATATATATATATATATATATATATTTTTTTTTTTTTTTTTTTTAAAAACTAGTCATTACTGTAGTAAATTTTCTACAACTGTACCATACTGTACTACAATATATGACAACCTTCACAGCACAAGTGAATGTTGTAAACCTTTGTAGTACATTATAATGAACACTAGAACACACTGTAGTATCCCATAGTATTCTGTAGTAACTCTAATATTTAAAACACTGTTTACCAATTCACTACAGTCATTTCTACAGTATGCTGTAGTATATATTAACAAAGTGTAGCAAATACTGTAATATACTACATTATCCTACAATCTACTACAGATTACCATAGTAAATATTAAAGTATACTACAGTATTTATTACTGTTTATCAATTCACTACAGTCATTTCTACAGTATGCTGTAGTATAACATTAGCAATTTGTAGTAAATACTATAATATACTACATTATCCTACAATTTACTACAGTTTACTGTAATAAATTCTAAAGTATACTACAGTATTTTTTCATGTGGGCTGTCATATACAACCTCTCATAAAATGTGTGTAGAGACTAGGGTTGCACGGTATACCGGTACTATGGTAGTATCACGATAGCTTCAAAATACCTATATGGTCGTACCCTAAGTAATGTTGTATGTGCAGCAGTTGCTTGCCAACTGTATGATTGTCCTTGAGTTTTTTTCCACAAGCCACTTATTCGTTCTCATTGATAAAGGTTTCAGAGGAAAATCTGGTTTGTCTGTTTTCATTTATATCGACGTGTTTCTGTAAATCTGGTTCATTTCGTAGCTTTGAATTATGAACGAACACAATATTGCGTGGTGTCGTGATACTCCAGCTGGAATACTATCGTGAGATACGTTTACGGTATCGTCACAACCCTAGTAGAGGCATTACGAAGAAAAATAAAGCTAGTCTAATCTGTCATGTAAATCCGACAAACCGATTTGCGCGCGTTATTTAATTCGTCTTTAACTCCTTAGCTTTATATACAGTGCTGGTCTCCTTATAAGATCTTGTCCGTAAATCATTGATATTATGTTCAAACGTTGAATTTTATGAGACCACAGGTCTAATATAAAGCAGCATTATGCATGTGAATGGGACAGGATCTGTCTCTGAAGTAGCAAGTTCCTGCTAAAAAAATAAAAAATAAAAAAATCTACAGAGTCAGCCTCCATCTGGATGAAATAACATCACGTACTTTCTTTTCGGTAGCAGTACCTCACACGCTGTTTCATGGTGTAAATGCAGACTATGC
Source organism: Cranoglanis bouderius (assembly GCA_023630585.1). NCBI lineage: Eukaryota > Metazoa > Chordata > Actinopteri > Siluriformes > Cranoglanididae > Cranoglanis > Cranoglanis bouderius. The sequence continues at coordinate 1,841,033 of CM042561.1, forward strand.
GCAGTGACCCGCCATTCAGCTTTCGGTCAGACCTGTTTACAGCACAGCATGAATATTACAGCAAGGACACCAGGGAGAAAGTGACATTTTCAGCAGACTCTAAACAAGTGCTCTGAGGAACCGAGGGAACTATAACACTCTGCTGAAGTTCTCGGGATAGCGGAAGGCTAAGAAAATGTAAAGAACCGTCTCACAAACGGCGTAAACGCGAAACAGGGAAGGAAGAGAGGATTCTTCGTAGAAATATGCTATACATACTGTTTATATGAGCGTGCTGTGTTTTTATTTATTCGTTACATTAATCAAAATTACATTCCCTGACGGAAAGCTCTCCGTTTTCTCGGCCCGATTCTTTATTAATTGAACGGTATTTATCCTGGCTGATCGTACATGCTAGCATGGTAGAAATGACGTAAAACTCACCTACAGTAAGTAGGTGATGTTAGCTATAAGAGCTAGCTGTCAAAAAAACAACAACAACAACAACAACAACAACAACAAAAAGGAGTATCGTTTGGGACGGTGTTATACTGAATCACAAAAAAAAGTTGCATCCTAAAGCAAAAGATAAGAAAACATCAAAGCTTTGTGCTACTGTAGTGTATTTATTAGCTAGCTACAAGACAAGGAATGGACTAATTAGCAGTTACATGTTGGCTGTGGTATACGGCATTCTGATTGGTCAAAGGCATGGAGGTGTGTTATCGTAAAATTATATATATATATATATATATAGTGACAGTGTGGTGCGATGAAGTTGATTATTTTCCAATAACAGCACATCCTGAAGTGACTGATGTATAGTTCTCACTTACGTTATAGCAGCTATAAACAGCGGTTCCCTCACCAGCCTCTGTTTATTAGTTCGTGTTTGTGAATTACATACACCTCCACTTGTTCCCCAAAAAATCAGTTGAGCTCGTCATAAACAGACAAGAAAACGCAGTACTCCACTTCCACTTTAGAGAATTACAATAGCAGCTAAATTACTATTCTGACTCAATTTTCGATCACATTTTATCACTACTTCCTTGCTAAAGTTCGGTGACATGTAACCCAGATTCTTCCTGTTGTTTACGTACACTTCCTAAGAAGTGTACATGTAGATACTGTACAAATTAATCCCCTTAAAACCGAACACAGGTGTGTAACCTGATTGCATGGTATTATGCACCAGACTTAGCTCTTTAAAGCTCGATAATTGGATAATTTGTTGTGCCAAGAACATAAGAAGCGGCCCCAGAGCGTACAGTGTCTCATACAAACGTACAATTGAACTAAAAAAGAAATGAAAGTGCATGTTTTATGCCGTGGAGTAGGAGTGCCGATATTCAGTTCTCTAGGAGAGGAGTTCTTTTTTTTTTAAAGAAAATTTAAGAATGTGTGTAACGGGGGGAAAAAAGATTCGATTTGAATCTCACCAAAATGGTCGATCGCACATCATATTTGTCTGGCCTGTAGCGTATGAGCCATTAGGGGAAGGTGGGCAAATAACGTGCACAAAATGGAGCTGCGATTTCAGAGACATCTGCAGCGAAACAAGTGATTGAGATTTTCTCAATTCTACACAAATCAGATTTGACCCTGAAGCGACAAATCCAAACGACTGGCTTGAATGATCCCTCTGACCAGTCCTATGGTGCGTGTGGTGCAACGTTGTGCAACATTTATTCAGCTTCCCGCTCACAACTTTACTTCCTACGCTCATTAAATGTGTACTACAGAAGCCTGTTTCCGCCACGGAGAAAAAATAATAACAAAAAGGTAATTGCACAATTTCGAGTTCGTATCGCACAATTTTGACTTTGTTTCTCGCGATCACGAGTTTACATCTCACAATTCTGACTTTCTTCTCGTAATTTAGACGTCCACGTGACATTTTAGTGAGTTACAAAGAAAGCACCGACAGAGCATCAGTCATTCTCTATAAATAAGCGATATAAGAACAACACTCATCAGCTAGTTAGCCGGATTTCAGGTACTGCGTCAGGTGGTTGTCTAAACTGAGTAAAAAAGAAAGTCAGAACTGTGAGATGTAAACCCGTAATTGCGAGAAATAAAGTCAAAATCGTGCGATATGATCTCGCGATTGTGAGATAAAATGTCCGAACTGCGAGATGTTAACCCAAAATTGTGAGAAATCCATAGTGTACAGAGACATTAGGAAGAAAAATAAAGCTTGGAAGGAAGTAACACACTGATTAGTGCGTTATATAAGTTGTGTTTAACTAGTTAGCTTTAACTAGAAGCTTGGACGGGCCACGCCCACAAGACACAATCTACAAGCGGCTTGTGAACACGTGGTTAGTTTCCATGCCTTCGTCGTTATGCCAAATCTACGTACCCGAACGATATAATTACAAAATATATCGCATAGTTCAAACCCGATTGGTGTCCCTTGAATCGGCTTTCTTTGCCGACGGGTTCAGATTGTGGAATTTACCCGACGTAACACATTTTATCTGCTGCTTTAATGACCTTTAGTAGTATTTTCATACTAGTCATATTAATAGTATTTGATATTTCATAAACCATAATGAAAATGCTCATTATACTAGCATACAGTATATAATGTTTCAAACAAGTCACAGCGGTCCCAACCTGTGTGTGTTACAGATTAGTAGAGATCTGTCCAACAGAGACGAGCAGGATATGGGCTAGCGGCTAAGCCGATTAGCTTGTGGGTCATCGCTGTTAGACGCGATAAAGAAACCCAAACACCTGCTGATGAGGTAACACCGGAAATTAGCGTGACTCAGCGCTATATCAACGCAGGTTAGCGGTGTCGGATTAGAGCGACAGCGCCGGTGATTATTTTACGAAGAGTGCGTCAGGGTTTTCAGGGTTTTCGGGGATTTCCAAAGCCCTATTCAGACTGGATTAGTTATACACGTGGAGGAGGGTAATGAAATTATTCCCAGAGTATCACTGGGATTTTCATGTTGGTAAAGCTTGTGCTGTGTCCTGTAGCACTTTACACTTTATTTCATTGCATAATCATTTGAATGTGTCTTTTGTAAATACACTGCCACTCCTGTTAAAACCCACTGTATGCTCGCAGTGCATTATGGGTAATACATTAATGACTCAGTATGATCCAACTGAGTGATGCGATGCGTGTAAATTTGGGCAAACATTTTGATTTTAATCAGACTCACGCCTCCTTAAGTGTCACTGACAGACACAGTGGCCACGCCTTCTTCACTGAGACTGACAGGCACGGAGCCCACACCTCCTTCACTGAGACTAACAGACACATAGGCCACGCCTCCTTCACTGAGACTGACAGGCACAGAGCCCACACCTCATTCACTGAGACTGACAGACACATAGGCCATGCTTATTTTAGTGTTCATGACAAGCACAGAGGCCACACCTCCTTCACTGAGACTGACAGGCACAGAGGCCACACCTCCTTAAGTGTTACTGACAGACACAGAGGCCACAACTCCTTCACTGAGACTGACAGGCACAGAGGCCACACCTCCTTAAGTGTTACTGACAGACACAGAGGCCACGCCTCCTTCACTCTGACAGGCACAGAAGTTGCACCTCCATCAATGTTATTGACAGACACAAAGGCCACACCTCCTTCACTGAGACTGACAGCCACAGAAGCCACGCCTCCTTCACTGAGACTGACAGACATAAATTCCACACCTCTTTCAGTGTAACACTGAAGGAGGCGTGGCCTTTATTATTCATGGTTTGGTGAGAGAGCTTAATCTTCTACACTGAATCGTTTGACTGTGAATTCAATTCTGAATCATTGGAGTCGACTCTTGATTCACAAAACCTGGAATCAGATAATTGACTCTTTTGTTCTTTTTCTTTTTTTAACCTTTACATCTCTGTATTGTGTGTGTATCAGTGAGCAATCCTTTAAATGGGTAAGAACACTATATAGGCATAAATGTATACTCTCTCTCTATCTCTCTCTCTCTCTCACACACACACACACACACACACACACAAACACACACAAACACACACACACACACCTCCAGGAAACTGACTGAAAGTGAATAAATGATTTATCACGTCCACTCCTCTGTCTTTTCTCTTTCTCCTACTATCCGCCTGACTTTTCCTTTTTTTTCCCCGACCCAGCATCCCCTCTCTCTCTCTCTCTCTCTGTCTCTCTCTCTCTCTCCATCTCCATCCCTCACACTTTCTCCTGCCGTTGCCAGGACAACCATAGAGGCCTGTCCCACCTCGGCTCACCTCACCCTCACACACCCACCCACACACACAGTGCAGAGCAGCCGTCACATCTCAAACCCACTCAGCACAAATCACACGCTAGCACGCAGCATGCCCACACACACACACACACACACACACACACACACACACACACACACACACACACACCTGACCTGCTGCCTGAGTGAGGGGGGGCCTGGAGCGAAAAGAAAGAAGGAAAGGGAGGAAATCAATACGCAGTCACATGCAATACTGCACCAAGACACGTGTAAGGAATAAAACACCCGGTGTTGTGCTGTTACAGGAAAATAATCAAAGATGATCCACTCTTACCACCCCGAAGTGTTAACTTCGCTACAGGATGCACTGTTTTTATTTTCCTAACACGGTGTGTGAGGACGTGTTATATTCCTCTAATACCACAGTAATTTTCGAACAATTTTAAACTGTTTATTTATTGACGAACCTTACATCATACTCCTTATCAGTTACGTTTAATGTTGTGGAATGACTTCTGAGCGACGTGAGCTTTAAGGAGCAACGAGTTTAAACACCTACATCTTGTTTTTACTCTAATGCTGTGGTGGAAAGAGTACAAAACTCACTGACTGAAGTAAAAGTACTGCTACTGTAGTAACAATTCGCTTGAGTGAAGAGTAATTACCGTACAAACGAATTCTTACACGTCTATAACTGACACACGTAATCCGAAAATGTTCTATTTCCTATAATGTTATATACACAGGATATATTATAATAGCTAACATTGCTGTTGGGGTTGCAGTAGCTTGCTAGGTTTGTTAGCTAGCTAGCTAGTTCATGTTACTTCATATGAGCTATCCATATGAAAAGATTCATACTAATTCGAGGACGAGCGAGGACAACGTGTCTGGATTTTGTTCAGTTATACGCATGAGATATAACTGACCCGGGTAACTTTTAGTACGAACCGAGTCACGTGAATCTTTACGAACTTGCGGACGTGAGCCCGCGATGTATAGGAAATATTTGTCGTAAGCTAGTTAATGTCGTTCCTTCATTTTGTCGGACAAAAAAAAACTTTACTAATTTACTATCAATTTGACTTAAAATGCATTTTCTAGTTTTCATTTTTCTACTATTACCTGAACAGGTAAACATTAGATACTGTCGTATTTTTTTTTTAGTATTTTTTTAACGTGTCCATTTCTGACGAGGAATATTTTACAAAAGGACATCATTATAATAATTATTTATTTATTTATACATGTATACATTTATTTGTTCTTCTTTGTCCTCCTCTTCTTCGTCTTGTTCTGCCCCTCAGGACGGCCCATGCGAGAGGGAAGGCGGAGGCGGCCATGACGGCGGCACAGAAAGCGCAGGAGGAGTGCAGACTGGCCAGAATCGCAGCTAAAGAGTTCTCACCTTCGTTTCAGCATCGAGGAAACGGTGAGAAACACGAAAAAGCACAAACTGACACGGTTACACTTCGACGGGGCGTCAGATCACAGCCGAGCGGAGACGTGTAGCATCAGTGGGTGGACTGAATCAGTCACGCTAATTAAAATAAGCAGATATTAAATAAATAATACGCACTGTTTCTAAAGCTAAGTGGTTTATAACACAGCGCAGGTTTATATTGACGCGCCCGCTCTGATACGTTATCGTTTCTATAGCAACAGCTCATTCACAGGGACTGCTCATTTTAATAAACGGATTTTTAAAAAATCATCGTCGGTGTGGTGAAGCTTTCTGAGGGAAGACGATTATTTAACATGGAACAGTGAAAAAATAGAAAGTGTGTAAATGTCATTTTAATCTAAACCATTTCTCTCGATATAGTAATAATGATTATTATTCAGGCTGTAATGTAACCGGATGTTCACCTTTTTTGCCTGCTGTGGGTGGTACGAGGGAGCTC
>CM042561.1:1852141-1857141 GCA_023630585.1 Cranoglanis bouderius
AAGAAACGCCCCCCCCCCGAATGACCATATATGGTAAACCCTTTCACAAAGCCTTCACAGCCTGCACGTTGCACTGCTTGTTCCTGACAACATGGTGGATGACAGTTAGGTAGAGATAATGGTTTAAATTGGTTTATTTGGTACTTTTACCAAACAAGTGGTTTTTCTAAGAAATAAATATGATTTTTATTTTTTTTCCGTTTAGATTTTATGTTAGTGTATTCTATATTCTAAGGGTGTGTCTCGATCAGCTCCACAGCTCCGTAGGCAGCGAATCGGTATATGGTGTACACGAGTTGGGGCACTAAGGGCTAAGGACCCCGGCTCACTACACATTGGGACTCAATTTCCGGCGACACGGCTACGTGACTACGTGCTCACGTCGTAAGACGTCACCAGTGGCATTTATCAACAACAGGCGTATAAATCTGTTCGCTTAATCACACGCGTTTCTGTCACGGTACTTCGAGCAGGATCGTACGCTAGCTGGTGGATTTTACACTTAAAAGTCGTTAGACTCAAACAAACCGTATATAGAACGTCAAATAAAGTAAACCATCGCTGACGTAAGTAATCATTTGAGAGCCGCAACAACGATAACGGGCTGCTTACGTTTGTAGACGAATTCGGCTCAGGGTTCGTCCGCGTTTTTTTTTTTTTCCCCCGAGCTGAGAAGCTTCAGAAAACATGACGTCATTTCCAGTAAGTGACTAGTAACATATTGAGCATCGGTGCTCCCTGGTTTTTGCGGTGCATTGTGGGAACGTTCCAGTGCGCTGGAAGGATTTCGCGATTGAGACGGCCCTTAAAATGGCCGACGCCCTGATCCGGTGCCCTGACTACTGAACAAGGTAGCTGATCGAGACGCACCCTTAGAAAACCTGCAATGGCGTGAAAATCCCGCATCGCTGTTGTCTTTTCCGCTATTTGGAAACGCATTCTTCGGATCGTAGTCGGGCTGCACTTTCTCACCGAGAGACCGACTAAAATCTCACCGGATGTCCGTTTATCTGTGATTCCACTTCTCTACCACTAGGGGTACACTTCCTGCATACGCATGCTCAGGAGTGAAGCGTAAATACACACACCTCCACCTCCGCAAGAAGAAACTGATTTGTTGATAATGTCCTGTGTGTAGAAAACCGATAAATGAGACCCCCAGCTTTACAGAGTACGGTGTCATTTCCGCCGAATTACTAGCAAGTTATCTGAAATATTTTCAGCGGAACTGTCATAAAGGTATTTTATATCCTACGATGATCCATGTTAAAGTCCGGTTGATGGTAAATCGTCCACCTAAAATTTATCGCCGTGATATTATTTAGCAAATTTCCTCCTTTTAACCTAACAACCGGTTTCATTTTCAGCTCATTCTTATCAGTAGAATCACATTCACGATATTTCATCCATTCCTTTTTAGTTTCATCGACAGGCTTCATTGTTTAAACACCGTCTGAATGTTGGATGAGGGCTAACACGTGACGTCCTTGTAAGGTATTAAAATCCCGACGGGGCGCCATTAATTAACGAGGAACTTCGGCACCCGCTTAACCGCGCACACACCGAGGAATCCGCTGTCGTTGACCTGAGTGTCAGAGACTGTTAACGTTTTTTTTTTTGTTTTGTTTGTTTGTTTGTTTGTTTGTTTTTCAAAACTGCTGCTTTCAAAATAAATATTTATTGAAAAATTATTTAAAAAAAAAAAATTAAGAAAAAAAAAAAATGATTTTTTAGCTATTTGCAAGATGTCTGGGAAAAAATGCCGACTGCCTTGTTTTTTTAAAGAGACCGATTTGCATGCTGATGTATGGTTTAGTTTTGTAAAGCTACCTTCTGAGACAGATATAAAAGTCTTCTAGTTTTGGAAGCAGTATACGGTTGCTTTTTATTTTTATTTATTCATTTATTTGTGTTAAAAAAAAAAAAAAAATTATTATTTTTTTTTTCTTAAATCCTGACAAAAATAGCGAATCTCACCCCAGCACTGCAGTGACGTCTTTCCAACAACAACAACAACAACAACAACAAAAAGACAAACAAATCATCTTTCAGGAGGACCCAAACATCTGAGATGAACTCCTCATCGAACCAAAAGGGAATAAACACTCGAAGAGATGTTTATTTTATTTTGGGTTTTTTTTCTACCCAGCTCACTGAACTCAAAGACTCGGAGCTGTGTATGTGTGTGTGTGTGTGTGTGTGTGTGTGTGTGTATGTGTGTGTGTGTGTGTGTGTGTGTGTGTGGGTTTTGTTTTGGGTTTTTTTATAGCATGTGTGTGTATGGGGCCTGTATCTCCCGCCTGAGTCACTGATCGCTCACAGTTTGTGCTCTCTCCCTTTATCTCTCTTTTCCTCCGTTCTCCCACTTTTCACAAAGAAAAAAAAGAAGAAGAAGAAGAAGAAGAAAAAAAAAACGTGCGATGAAACGATGATGGAAAGGAACCGAAAAACAAAAAAGGTGGAAGCCAAACCTGCTGGAATCCAGCGCTGGTTTTAACACGCCCTCGTCCACAAGCGTCAGGGGCGGAAAATCCTTCAGTAATCGCACTCCGTTACTTTACTTAAGTGTCATTTTTGGCGTATTTATACTTTAATCGACTGTTACTGAAACCGAATTCACTTCTTACAGTTTTTATTTAGACCTCATTACGAATCTCATCTTCTCTCTTCTCATCCAGCCAGTGACTGTGTGCACGCATTTTATTTACTTCGGATTTTTGTCCGATGGCAATTTTATCAACATGAAGAATAAACTACACTGCCAATTCATCATCAACTGTTCGTCAGTTAAATAAAAAATATTTACTTTTTTTAAATTTTTTTTTTTTACTTTTTAACGCATTTAAACGTAGCAACATTTTGACTTGAGTACATTTATGGCTGGATTCTTCCATTTGTAACTGAGTAAAAAAAAATAATAATAATTTTTTAAAAATTCATACATTTCCTATTCTTCACTTAAGTAGGATTTCTCAGCGTACGATCCGACAGGCGTCCTCTCTCTCTCTCTCTCTCTCTCTCTCTCTCTCTCTCTCTCTCTCTCTCTCTCTCCGCCAGGGATCACGTAAACATCACGGTAGACGTCATTTACGTGACTCGAGCCGGCTTCACGCCTCACGATTGTCCTTTCGCAGACAAAACTTGCTGCGCCACGATGACCGAAGACGGCCGACGACATTTCTGATTGAAAATCTCAGCGCTGCTACGCGTGCCTCGTCGAAAATCCACCAATAGGAGGACGGCGATCTCACGGGACATCTACATATACGGTAGCGTCGGTACAGAAATAATACGAAACAGACCATGATAATGTACGGGGGGGGGGGGGGGATTCTTTATTACCACAACCTCACTCTGAATATTCTAATATTCGTGTTTACGCGAGCCAGCTGATTATCGGATCACGCCGACTGATGAACGTAAGAAAGTGATTTTCTTTAATCGCGTAGTCTTTTTCAAAGAAGCAAAAATGGCCAAAGATTTTTCAGAAGTTCAAGACTTCGTTCAAGTGATGACGTTGAGCTAACTACCTATCCAGCTTCAGGTACCCACGTTACATTATTTTATTGAATACTGTTAAACATTTTTTAAAACAATGAACAGTAAAAGTACCCTTCGGTAGCTAAGTCATAGTAAATACCTAGCTAACTACAAGGCTAGTTAGTTAAATATCAAGTTATGTACAGTATATAAATGACGTAATGCCAGCCAGCCTATTAGCCAGCTAGCTTTTTACATTTACCTCACGGCATCCTCGACCACCCCTCCCCCGCCCTAATGCTGGCTAGATTATTTACAAAATCAAGCCACTGCAAGATTTTTTTTTATCGTGTTAATACTTTTGTTTTATTTATCGAATACGACGGCCACGAGACACGACAAACCCGGCACGATGAAGATGACCACGTGAATGACTGAACTCTAACCTCGTATTAGCATGCTAGCTGCTTAGCACGCTGATATGACAACATACAAGTAAGATATACTACAGATTTCCAAGGAAATGGCTTCTTAAATAAGTATTGAATGTTTATACACATTTCCGGGTCTTAACAGGAAGTCGACGAGAGTGTGTTAAAAACAGCACTGAATGCAGGGTACTGGTCACATGATCTGGTATAAACGTTACAACTGGATGGCCCGGTGTACACACTCCATATGCTGTGTGTATTGTGTGTGTGTGTGTGTGTGTGTGTGTGTGTGTGTGTGGGAGATGTTGGGAGATGAAAACGAAGCATGCGGTGGCTGAAATCTCCTCTGTAACCTCCATCCTGCCCAGACGGACGCGTCACGACCCTGCGGTCGGCCATCGCATGCCCGAGCATGCCCACTTCTTTTACTCTCTTTCTCTTATTCCGTTCTTTACTTTTCTTTTTCCTGGGAGTTTGTTCGTTTTTTGAGTTATGTGGAGAACATAATGAAAGTGTTTGAAAGTAAGCTCTTGTTTTTGTGGTCATTTAAAAAAAACAACAACAAAAAAACGGGTCCTTATTTTATCACTGCCTTCTTTTATTAAACACTGATGAAATGATGTCTAAAATGTACGTAATGAAAACTACAGCTGATGGATCCACATTTTATTTTTAAACTACTGGAATTATTATTATTATTAGTAGTAGTAGTAATTTATTTACAGTATTTATTTATTTATTTATTTAGTTAGTTAGTTAATTTGTTAGTTAGTTAATTTTCGAGGTACATTTTCTTTTCTTTTCTTTTTTTTTAACCCAGAATCCATGAAGGTTGCAAAATTTTAACTCAAGAAACAAAAATACGCTAAAATTTAATTTTAAAACTGCGACTAAACAGAACCAAGAACACCTTCGCCTAAAAAGATGGGGGTGAAAACTAAAACATTTGAGGAGCTAAAAAAAAAAATAAAAAAAAAAAAAACTACAATTAAACAGAAAACTATGAAATGGCGGGAAAAAAAATTGTTTTTGTTTTTTTTTTACAGCTGAAACGCAAATTTCTGTTCTTATAAACTTAAAGCTCTAAAT
>CM042561.1:1859641-1902141 GCA_023630585.1 Cranoglanis bouderius
TCGTAGATCCACAGACTTTGGGAGGCGGGGCCTAAGAGGTGGAGCGAAACCAAACTGCTGTAAAGACGAATACGGTTCTCGTTATACAAAATGGCCGCCTCTATGATGTTCCAAGGTTTAGCTACACAGTGCAGTTTAGTTCATATTTAGCCATATAGCTACAGTACAAAAACTTCAAAAACCAATTTTACTGAATTGAGAAGTTCAAAGGGGGTGAATACTTACGCTACTTTTTTTTTTGTTTTGTTTGTTTAACCATAGGTGCGCTACTCTAGTAATTACGGTGGAAATGGCATTAAATAATACTAGCTGAAAAACGTCTAATTAAAAATGGTAAAATAACATGATTTATATTTATGTCTGAAAATATTGCTGGGCTCAAATTCTCAAAACACACACACACACACACACACACACACACACACACACACACACACCTCCTCTGACGTTTCTCTGACGACTGCCACTTCATGTGCCATAGGACGTCAGAGCTACAAAAATAGTCCCTTTTTGAGGTGCAAATATAAACCGAGTCTTTTTTGTTTTCATGAAGAGTTATGAAACAAAAAGGCGTCTCGGTGCATGATGATAGGGGGAGCAGTCGACTCGGCTCGGTTCGGCTGCATCATAGTAACCTCATCCATCTCTCAGCACTGTATTTATTATTCATCAGGCTTTCTCCGTCCCTCATTCTGCTCAGCCGGATGAAGAAATAGGTCAGGCCGTTTGATTTGGAGAAGCTGTGATTTCTAGAGATTCTGCAGCTCTACTGCTGTTCTCGGCATTAATCTGTGCGCTGATCTACACTTATCAGCTCACGTCCCACGTCTCATCTCAGGAGGCTTCGTTTTCTTCACTGCATGCGAAAAAGATATCCAAACCGGACAGTTGAAGATTAGAAAAAAAGTCACCTGGTCTTTTTCCAGTCTTCAGCTGTCCAGTTTGGGTGAACCTGTGCCCATGATTGCCTCAGATTCCTGTTCTTGGCTGACAGGAGTGGAACCCGATGTGCTTTTCTGCTGTTGTAGCCCATCCACCTCAAGGTTTGATGTGTTGTGCGTTCTGAGATGCTTTTCTGCTCACCACGGTTGTAAAGAGTGCGTATAGACTTCCTGTCAGCTCAGACCGGTCTGGTCATTCTCCTCTGATCCCTCTTATCAACAAGGCGTTTCGGCCTGCAGTCTCTCCGCACACAGGATGTTTTCTGTCTTCCGCACCATTCTATGTAAACTCCAGAGACTGTTGTGTGTGAAAATCCCAGGAACCATCCCATCTAGCACCAACCACCATGCCACAGTTACTGCATGCTTGCCACTTCCGTGTGTGGGTGTGTGTCTAATTTTAAAAATATATTATTAAAATTAGGGTTTAATGTTGATTGAAGTTTCGAATACAGACTTTGTAATTCACGATTTTATTTAATACTGTCACTGAGCTGAACTTTCTTGGCAGGAAGCAGACTTTAACAACAACAACAACAAATGGTAATTGTCTCACCATCGAATTTCATATTTTGAGGGGGAAAAAGTTCACAACAGACGGTTTTACGATGTGTTTCTGGTAAAATACATTCTTTAGCCTCCTTTCTCAACAGTACAGTGCTGTGAAAAAGTATTTTTCTTTTGATTTCTTCTGTTTTTGTGAATATCTCATTAAATTGTTTCAGAAATTAAAACAAAATCTAAGAGAAAACGAAGGCAACCTGAGCAAATGCAAAACACAGTTTTTAAATGATAATGGTATTTATTGAAGCAAAAAAAGTTATCCAATACCAACTGGGCCAGTGTGAAAATGTATTTGCCCCCATAGTTACTAATTCCCCAAATCTATGAAACTGCATTCATAATAGGGTTCAGCTGGACTAGACACAACCAGGCCTGATTACTGCAAACCCTGTTCAATCAAATCAACACTGTTCATGAACATTAAGGCTCATTTGAATTTTGCCAAAACACACCTTGATGATCCTCAAACCCTTTTGGGAGAATGTCCTGTGGATTGAGGGGTCGAAAGTGGAACTGTTTGGAAGACAGGGGTCCCGTTACATCTGGCATAAACCAAACACAGAATTCCACAAAAAGAACATCATACCTATGGTCAAGCATGGTGGTGGAAGTGTGATGGTGTGGGGATGCTTTGCTGCTTCAGGGCCTGGCCAACTTGCAGTAATTGAGGGAAATGTGAATTTTGCTCTCTACCAGAAAATCCTACAGGAGAATGTCCGGTCTTCAGTCCGTAAGTTGAAACTCAAGTGGAGTAATTCCACCTCTGGATGGCTCAAAAAAGCAAAATTAAAGTTTTGGAGTGGCCTAGTCAAAGTCCTGACTAACCGATTGAGATGCTGTGGCAGGACCTTAAACGGGCAGTTCATGATTGAAAACTCTCCATTGCGGCTGAACTAAAGCAGTTCTGCAAAGAAGAGTGGGCCAAAATTCCACCACAGTGCTGTGAAAGACTGATCTCCAGTTATCAGAAGCGTTTGGTTGTGTTTTAAGTTTAAGGGGGCAGTTAGTTTTTCACATGGGTGATACATGTCGGGTCACATTATTTATTTTTTTTTTTCTTCAATAAAAAAAAATAATAAAAAATTTAATAAAAACTGTATTGTGTGTTAACATGTATCTAGGTCTGCTAGCTAGCTGCTACTATTCAAATAGCTAGTCTAACACTACTAGCATTCCTTTAAACTAATACTTAACTGTTACATGTTATTTTCTGTCAGAGCTGCTAGTTGTTAAACTCATCATGTTTAACGTGGGGGAAAAATCTGGTATCTGGTGTGGTAACATCAGCAGCTAGCATGTTGACCTACTTAATTTTAACTATAACTAGCATGTTTCTGATGGTAATTTATTCACCAAAGAAACACAGCTCTCCACTAAATTTTGCAAAATTAACTGAGCAAGATGCTGTAAGAAGTTTGAGTTGGTAGCGACCACAAAACTAAGCTAACCTCTTAGGTCGTTTATGCTAAAGCCACCATAGTGTATACGGCTAGCTAGCTAAATTCAATTAAGCATATACTAGCTAGGTGCACAAAACATAAAAAGGATTATCAGATTTATGCTTATAAAACTATCAAAATCTGCTTTTAATTATACAGCATCACAGGAAGTTTGAGTTGGCAGGAGCCATCAATAATTAAGCTAGCTAGTTTGTCCTAAAGCCATTATAGAGACTGAAGCTAGCTAGCTAAATTCAGCTAAGTGAGAACTAACTAACTAACTAAGTGGACAAAACATAAGGATTTTAAATTTGCAATGTATATGTGGAAAGTATCTGGTATCTGGTGTGGTAATATCAGCAGCTAGCATATTGGCCTACTTTAATTTTCAACTGTAGCTAGCATGTATGGTAGTTTACTAGCTAGCTATTATTCAACTATATCCATATTAGTCGCTTCATCAAACCGTCCTCATTTTAACTGTTGTTAAATTTTATTTTCTGTCAGAGTTGTTCATTAAAACTTGTAATAGTCAGATGTTTTTTCTGATGTCGATGTCTTTGTCAGATATACATGTTTATTCACTAAAATTAACTGAGCAAGATGCTGTAAGGAGGTTCAGTTTGTAGCAGCCACAAAAGCTAGCTAGTTTGTGCTAAATCCACTATAGTGTACTGTATATAGCTAGCTAGATTTAGCAACCCAAGCACGAACTAGCTAAAAACAAAACTTGAGAATGATTATAAATGATTCTGCTAGCTTCAGTAAGCATTTACCTAATACTAGCTAGCATGTTTCTGACTGTAATATCTTTGTCAGATATGTAGGGTTGTTCACTGAAATTTGACAATTTAAAAATATATATATATTTATTAAATGTGCCACAAAATTAAGCTAGCAAGCTTGTGTTAAAGTGACTATAGAGCTAGTTAAATTCAGCTAGGTTTAGAATAGTTCAGCTAACTTTAGTTAGCTTACAACTATTCATATCTGCTTTTACAGAGATTTGTGTTGTGTGTGTGTGTGTGTGTGTATTTTTGTTTTAGGTTCAACTCTGGCGCATTTGCTTTATCACAAACTAAAGATTTTACAAAGAAAATTTTATATTCCCACATGAAATCATGAAACACGGGAAATAAAAGAGGCAAGACTAGAATAAAGCCTTTATTTTTATTTATTTATTTATTTATTGAGCAGAAATCCTCATATTTGTCAAAGAGAATTTAAAAAATGCTGCTCTTAAAACTCAATCACACATTTACAACTGTACACACACACACACACACACACACACACACACACACTTTCATTATATCATGAAGGTAATATTTCGACATGCACACGGACATGAATATAAACAAATGTGCATATGCACACATACAGATTTTAGCATTCACACACACTCTCTCTCTCTCCCTCACACACACTCCTTATAAACACCGTCTGCTATGCCTGATCCTCGAAGAACACCTTGGCCATGGCGAGCCCCACTTTGCTGACTTTCTTGTCCTTGGCGTCAGGGCCCATGTTGGAGCGAGCCAGTCGCTGCCAGTACGCCTCGGTCCGGCTCTGATACTCACTCACACTCTCTCCGGGCTTCACCGGGGGATGTTCATCCTCTGTAACACACAAGCGGGGGACATAGAGGAGTGTTAAGGATCACACTTTTCATTCCTGTGGCTGTTTAATTGCATTTTGAGGAGCCTCCAGTGGATATTTAAGCGCAAAACAACATCACTATAATTTACTCACATTTTCCGGACTGATTGATTGAAACTTATCAGAAATGGACGTGGGTGAGTCAAATGAAAACCTTAAAATTGCGAAAGCACTTAGAGAACAGGACATTAAATAGGACATTACATTTGTATTTGCAAAAGTGAAAATGTACTGCTGGCCCATTGTTCTCGATAGCCCCTTCTGCTGCTAACTGCATAATAAATTTGAAAAAATGAAGGTTTTCATTTGGCTCACGCTCGGATAGGTTAGAATTATCTTGCATTAACTAAGTGAGCTTGACGCCAACATTAACACTGAAAATCCCATAGCCATGCTAAAAGCAAGTTAGCCACAGCACATTTTAAATTTCACAAATCTGATTGGTCAGATGGTGTGCATTATTTCTGTATAACAGCACAGCTTGGACAGTAGTTCCGGGTGTTTAAATTAATAAAAAAAACATTAAATCTATCTATAAACCGTTAAAATGCGTAACGTGTCGTTCATCGATAAATTAAACGCTGTAAATCGTTAGCAAATCGATGTGGTATGAGCGGAATAACACACAACACACCGTCCAATCTGTGTTGTTTACTGTGTTTCACTGGACAAACAAATTGACTGACTTCTCTACAAACTGTGAGACGTTCATGAGGCTCATTAACGCCACCTGCTGGACAGAATCTCTGGAACGCCGCTTTTAAAGTTTGCTTTTTTCCTTGACTTTGTTATGGAAGTGACAAATACTCCAAAAAATCGTTTAAAACATTAATAACCTAATGTTTATTAATCGGTAGTTCACATAAATTAAAACTGTAGTGCGTTACTAAATTTGTTAATTTGTCTGCCACCTACCTGAACTCTAGGTGTAAATATTGGCACCCTCCATTCATTTTGTTTTGTTTTTTATTTTCTTAACATTTCCTGTATCTGCTTAATTAATATTAGCATAAATTACTTTATTAAACATTAAACATTCTGGCATTTTCAAGGCTGATGTTCATTTACATCGTTCGTTAATGTTGACTAACGAGGCTAAATAATGTTTGTCAAGGAAACTCTGTTGTAAAGAGAATTAAGCCAAGAAACATCAAAAAGAAACAAGAAAAAGATCTTGTACTCCTATGTTTTGTTTGTTTTTTCCAACTCTTACCACCTTCGTGATCACTCTCCTCCTTCTCCTCCTCCTCCTCAGAGGACTCTTCCTCCTCGGCCTCATCCTCGCCAGCTTTACCCTCCTCTTCCTCACCGTCGTCTTCCGACTCCGATTCCTCTAACCACTCTTGAGTTTCTGTAACGACGGCAGGAAATCATCTGGATATGTCTTTGGACACTTTCTCCTCATAGATTCAAATATCGAAGAAGAAAATTAACATCCTTTGGCACAATAAATGAGTTTCATATGCGTTACATAGTACTCATTAATTATTTAGAGGCGGAGCTGGAGCACGTAGCCGTTTTCAGCAATTGGCTAGTCAAAATATTCAAGCTGGCATAACATTAAGTAGCTAGTAGATAACGTTGTTATGTACGTTGATGTTACGTCGTGGTGTAGGATTTTCACACAAATATATTTCTACTTGTGTAGAAATTTGCAAATTAAAACAAAAACTTATTAAGCAAATTATATTGAGCAAATTATCTGGCTTAATGTGACACTGCTAGTTAAAAGCTAGTCAGTTTTCTGTGGCTGAATTTTAAATAGCGTTCAATATATTATACCCTATGTAGTGAGCACATATAGTGGATATGAAGTTATTTGGGAAAATAAATTCCTGGTATTCCATGTAAGAGACCTAAAAAGTGCCGTGCCACTAAAACAATAATATTTCGGATTAGTTTATATTTATCTACCCACAGTTAAATGTATGATAAATGATGATTTTGTTTCTTGGCTTGTTACACAGGTCACACATCCAATAATAATTTTCTTATCAATAAGAATTTTCTTATTTATCTAATATTTATCTTTATCTTAGCTAGCTGGCTTTGCTGGTGGTGCCTGTGGGAGTTTTATTTCTCAGGGCAGAATGGACTGTGATTGGTCCGATGAATGAAATGCCTTCGACAATATGATATTTTTGTCGCATCTCCCCAGCCCTGCGTAAACGTCTATAAAAACTATTGTTGACGTACTGGGGTCCATCTCCACCAGCACCTCCCACTGCTCCATCTTGTGCAGGTCGAGGCTGTACAGGTCGTTCAGAGTGAACTGGCGATCTCCCACCTCGAACATGCCTCCGTATAAATACAGCTTCCCGTGTTTTACCGCCGCCATGGCGTTCGACCTCGGGCACGGCTCCACCGACGGAGCGGCCGCACCTACTCCCTCCTCTTCCTCATCTTCCTCCTCCTCCTCCTCGCTCTCCTGGGCCGTGGGAATCGCCTGCTTTATGGTCATCACCGTTCCATCCTCGGCGACGATCTCCTTCACGATTTCCGTCGGTTGTTCCGCCTCTTCACCGCTCCCCTGCTTCGTTTCGTTCTCCTGTCCTCCATCTTCTCCTGCTTTCTTCCCCCGCCGGCGCTTTTTCTTCTCAGACTTGCTCCCCTGTGTTCACACACAACGCAAGTAATAAAGGCCCCCAAAGATGGACGTGATGTCGGGTTATTAAAAGTAAAAAGGTGACTTGTGAGCAGAGCGCTGCAGGATGTTTTGTACCTTGAGCTGTCCCGGGAACCAGCGGTTCTTGTTGATGTCGTACAGGTAAAGGTCGTTAAAGAAATCTCCCTCCAGCGTCTCCTCGTCTTCCTCGTCACACACTCCTCCGAAGAGGATCGATCGTCCCGCTGGCCCCACAGCCAGAGAGAAACCCGAGCGAGGAGGAGGCTTCACACCCGACGGGTTCACGCGACTCCACGACCACTTCTCTACACACGAACACACGGGTATTATTATTTATTATTATCATTATTACTTATTATTATAGTTACTTAATATAACTTAAATTCATTAATTATATCTGTTCTATAACTAATGTATATAACAATGTATCAGTGATTACTATTAATATTCATTACTTATTATTATTATTGTCATTACTTATTATTATTATTACTCATTATTGCTATTAACTACTATTACTTACTATTCATTAGAATTGTTCTGTAAAATTGTTTATAAACATTGTGTCAGTATTCATTATATATCAACTACTGTTCAGTAAACACTGTATTAATTACATATTAATTCTAACTGTTCTATAAAATTTATATAGTTATTAATTAGATTTTAATTATAACTGTTAAACCTTTTAACTTCAATGATAATATCTGTTATAACTGTTGTATTAATTTATAACTGTCATATTAATGTACAACATAATTTACATGTTACAACTTATTATAACTGTTATAGTACTTCATCTGACTTATTATAACTGTTATTACCGTAACTGTTATTTTAATTTATAACTATTATATAAACACTGCTTTGGTCAGTCTCATCAGTACTTTCAGTTTAGTTTACATGAGCGGAAGTTACCTTGCTCGTCTTTAATCTGGATTATGAGCAGATGTTACTTTGCTAGTCTTTAATCTGGATTATATGCGGCCGTTACTTTGCTCGTCTTTAATCTGGATTATGAGTGGAGAGTTACTTTGTTTGTCTTTAATCTGGATTATGAGTGGACGTTACCTTGCTCATCTTTAATCTGGATTATATGCAGCCGTTACTTTCCTCGGCTTTAATCCGGATTATGAGCAGACATTACTTTGCTAGTCTATAATCTGGATTATGAGCGGACGTTACCTTGCTCGTCTTTAATCTGGATTATATGCGGCCGTTACTTTGCTCGGCTTTAATCTGGATTATATGCGGCTGTTACTTTGTTTGTCTTTAATATGGATTATGAGCGGATGTTACTTTGCTCGGCTTTAATCTGGATTATATGCGGCCGTTACTTTGCTAGTCTATAATCTGGATTATATGCGGCCATTACCTTGTTTGTCTTTAATCTGGATTATGAGCGGACGTTACTTTGCTAGTCTATAATCTGGTTTATGAGCAGACGTTACCTTGTTCATCTTTAATTTGGATTATGAGCGGCTGTTACTTTGCTAGTCTTTAATCTGGATTATAAGCGGACATTACTTTGCTCGTCTTTAATCTGGATTATGAGCAGACCTTACTTTGCTAGTCTATAATCTGGATTATAAGCAGACGTTACCTTGTTCGTCTTTAATCTGGATTATGAGCGGACATTACTTTGCTCGTCTTTAATCTGGATGAGCGGACGTTACTTTGCTAGTCTATAATCTCGTTTATGAGCAGACGTTACCTTGTTCGTCTTTAATTTGGATTATGAGCGGCTGTTACTTTGCTAGTCTTTAATCTGGATTATAAGCGGCTGTTACTTTGCTTGGCTTTAATCTGGATTATGAGCAGACATTACTTTGCTAGTCTATAATCTGGATTATAAGCGGACGTTACCTTGTTCGTCTTTAATCTGGATTATGAGCGGACGTTACTTTGCTCGTCTTTAATCTGGATTATGAGCGGACGTTACTTTGCTAGTCTATAATCTGGTTTATGAGCAGACGTTACCTTGTTCGTCTTTAATTTGGATTATGAGCGGCCGTTACTTTGCTAGTCTTTAATCTGGATTATAAGCGGCCGTTACTTTGCTTGGCTTTAATCTGGATTATATGCGGCCATTACATTGCTAGTCTTTAATCTGGATTATGAGCGGACATTACTTTGCTGGTCTTTACCCTGGATTATGAGCGGACGTTACTTTGCGGGTCTTTAATCTGGATTATGAGCGGACGTTACTTTGCTAGTCTATAATCTGGTTTATGAGCAGACGTTACTTTGCTCGGCTTTAATCTAGATTATATGCGGCCATTACTTTGCTAGTCTTTAATCTGGATTATGAGCGAACGTTACTTTGTTCGTCTTTAATCTGGATTATGAGCGGACATTACTTTGCTGGTCTTTACCCTGGATTATGAGCGGACGTTACTTTGCGGGTCTTTAATCTGGATTATGAGCGGACGTTACTTTGCTAGTCTATAATCTGGTTTATGAGCAGACATTACTTTGCTCGGCTTTAATCTGGATTATATGCGGCCATTACTTTGCTAGTCTTTAATCTGGATTATGAGCGAACGTTACTTTGTTCGTCTTTAATCTGTATTATGAGCGGACGTTACTTTGCTGGTCTTTAACCTGGATTATGAGCGGACGTTACTTTGCGGGTCTTTAATCTGGATTATGAGCGGACGTTACTTTGCGGGTCTTTAATATGGATTATGAGCAGATGTTACTTTGCAGGTTTTTAATCTGGATTATGAGCAGACGTTACTTTGCGGATCTTTAATCTGGACTATGAGCGGATGTTACTTTGCAGGTTTTTAATCTGGATTATGAGCGGACATTACTTTGCTGGTCTTTACCCTGGATTATGAGCGGACGTTACTTTGCGGGTCTTTAATCTGGATTATGAGCGGACGTTACTTTGCGGGTCTTTAATCTGGATTATGAGCGGACGTTACTTTGCGGGTCTTTAATCTGGATTATGAGCGGACGTTACTTTGCGGGTCTTTAATCTGGATTATGAGCAAATGTTACTTTGCAGGTTTTTAATCTGGACTATGAGCGGATGTTACTTTGCAGGTCTTTAATCTGCATTATGAGAGGACGACACTTTGCGGGTCTTTAATCTGGATTATGAGCGGACGTTACCTTGCTCATCTTTGCCCTCTTTCTTCAGCAGGAACATATCTGAATGGATGGTCCCTTTATCCACGTCCTTCTTGGCTCTCTGGTGAAAGTGAAATGTTTAGTTTCAGCACTTACTTCACTTCCTGTTTTATTCTTTTCCTCACTAGCAGCGTTTGCTATTGTTTTTGTATCTAACGTGTAGATTACCATCACGGCATCACAATTCTTATCGACCATCAGTATGAGTGATATTCATAAGCTTCATATAATCCCAAACTTTTCTTTCTGTTTTATGTGAAAACATTTTTTTTACATAAACAATCACCTTGTATTAAACTAAAATCATAAAACACGTACGGATTTGGAGTAGCCTCCGTAGATGATGACCCCGGTGCCGTCGGGTGTGGCAGTCATGTGGCAGGCGGAGCGTGGCGAGGGGGCGGAGCCAGACGGGGCCAATCGGGACCAGGTGAAGGTGTCCAGGTTAAATGAGTGAACATCGTTATAGTAGATATAATCCCTAAACACGTTAACGTTTACACAGAGTTACGACATAAACATAATACGATTCAACATAATACGATTCGGGACACCGAATCAGGGCGGATAGTAGGCGAACTGGAACGCAGCACCAGAGCGCACCATGGCCAACAGACATGGCCGCCGGGGACTACAACACCCATCCATCACAAACTCTTTCGTGTTCACGTACTCCGTCATTCTGATTGCACACACATGGACTCAATCACAGCCACACTAGTTAAGGACTGTGAAGTACACGCTCAGTGTCACGTACCCGTCTATACCGAGCTTTATATCTCTGTGCTGTAGTGTTTATGGTCACGACTTGGTTTCTGGTTTATGTCTTTATCTCTAGCCCCAGTAAGTCAGAAATAAAGAAACAATCAGCAACTGCCAATGTCTCTGCCGCCTCAAGGCACTTCACGGGGAACTTAAATATGTTTTCTACCTTGCACTCTCGTGGAATCCTCCAAACACAAGCAGCTGCTTTTTACACAGCACCATGCGATGCCCGCTTCTGCCAGAGGGGGCGCCAGGAGCCCTGAACACCACATGAACATGAGGGAAAACACACACAAGGATTTAGTGACAAGTTTTCTAGCAGACAAACAGATTCTAAAAATCCACCCACTCCTTTTTTTATATTCCCCACAAATCATAAACAGTGTCTTAAAATGAGTCGTTCGCGTTTTCTGTCCAACGTGACGTCACGTCGGAACAGGCCCCGCCCACGACGGGTGACGGACTCTGCCCTATTATCATAGCTCCTCCCCTGAGTGAGCTGCACACAGTCCGCCATGTTCGGCTATAGCGATAAGAAGAATGTCTCAGCTTCGTAAGCTTTGTAAGTGTTCTGCTGTTGGCTGTAAGAATGAGAATAAGAGTCTTCATGTTCTCCCGGCATCAGAGACACCGGAGACGCAGTGGAGTCGTTTTATTTTTTACAAACTGTTCATGATCCAGCTTCATATTCCAGAAGACGCAAGTATCGCACTTTATATCGTGGATGTTTGCAAGCGGCCTTTCACGAGCTGTAAAGGTACAGCCCTCTTCTGGAAAGGGGGCGGGGCACAGCAGCGCATTTGCATTTAGAGAGACACACAAGAACAGCGTGTTTTTGCTTCCAGGGGCATTTACAGCATGGTGTAGTAAATGATCCGTGGGGTATTTTGAGCTGAAACTTCACAGACACATTCTGGGGACACCTGAGATTTATATTACATCTTGTAAAAAGGGGCGTAATAGGTCTCCTTTAAAGAGCTATTGCTACGATGTCTTTAAACAATTATATGAATTGAACTGATTTAATTACGCTAATGCAAAATAAATAAAAAAGTAAACAGTCGTTTTCTTGCCTAAGTAGCAGTATCAATAAGACCTGCACTTTTACATAAATAAATAAGAACAGCATTCGGAATTATTCGTTAATTAATAAACCAAGAGTTTATTATTAAATAACCCACAACAGATGTTTTGAAACATGCAGCTTAATCATTTTTTTTTAAATCAGATCAAAATGTTTCGAAACAGCTCCGAAAACCGTCTGTAATTAGACGGAAAATCACGTTATGGAATAAATTTTTTATTTTTTTTAATAAACAAGGGAGGAATAAATAAACCTGTCGGCCACTAGGATTTTCTAGATTTACTGTATTATGAAACAAACTGTATTTACCCGAAGATTAAACAACATTCTAACGTTAAAATGCTCCCAAATGTTCCTAATTTTTTGCTCACTTTGCCCGAGGGAGTGAAACTGAGTGGAGCTACGATCAGTTTTACGTATTTTAACTCATCTTGGTGCGCAGTCTGTTGATATTAATCTTCCTGCTAACGTATAAGGTGTAAAGCGTTTGTATCTTGTTACGTTGGTAGTTACGAATGAAGACGAGATCCTACGTAAAATTTAAAAAAAATTATTATTAATAATCTAATACATGATGCCTCAAAAGATACCGAGTGATTAGGGGAGGAAAGCTGAAGGGAACTTGTTTATCACATGGTGAAAGTGTGACGACTGAATAAATCACCAGGAGGGGGCGCTGTGCCCTACACTAATCACACATGAGGCTCAAGAACATTTAAAAGGAGCAAACGATCCACATGCGGCCTTGATGATGGTGCTGATGTGTGCTATGTGGGTCAGTTAGAACAGTGTGTGTGTGTGTGTGTGTGTGTGTGTGTGTGTGTGTGTGTTACTCATTCTTACTTGATGTGTTCCCAGGTGTGTGTGTTGAGGTGAAGAACCCACAGGTCTTTGTAGTGATAGAACTGTTCTCCATTAGGGGACGCAAACTCACCTCCAAACACCCACAACTGACCCCCAGCCTGGGGCACCACGACCGCCTACACACACACACACACAGACACACACAGAGAAAAAACACAAACATAAAATGTACAGCTTTACCTCTGACTGTTACTGCGCTGACACTGGAGACTCCTTCCATAAAATGTTAAAAAAGTAAACATCTCCTTACAGAGTATCTGATGTTACCTGATGAGCGCAGCGGCGCGGAGGAGGGTTCGGGACATCGGATTTCACCCACGAGTTCTTCTTTATGTTGTAGAAGAAGAGGTCGTTGTACAGGTAGGTCTGGGGGGGTGGGGGTGGGGGAAGAGGAGGAGTCAAAGAGAGCTCCGATTAAACAAACGTTAAACTCGGACTGTTGTCCAATCTTCAAAATCCTACACATCCTGTATCTTCTCGCCCGTGACAGTGACAGTCTTCTTATCCTGCATCTTACCTTCTTCCCGTTGAAGTATTCTCCTCCAAACAGAATCAGCTCGTCCTTTTCGGGATGCGCGCTCAGAGACGCGTTCAGCCTGAACACAGCAGGACAGAGGACGGATCACACCTCATCAATCTTACAGTCACATCACACATGGTCCTACGCGGGGAGAACTTTTTGTTTTTTTAATCGTGTACCTGGGGGACGGAGGCGGACACGTGCTCTCCACAACCGCCGTCTTCTTCGCATCCAGTAACTGAAACTCGGCGATGAGAGCCTCGAGATCCTCCTGATCCAAAACACACAGGAAACTGGATTTCTAGTTTTATTATCTGTCTGGAGATTTCACAATCTTACATAAACACTACCACTATTACAAGTAATAATAATAATAATAATAATAATAGTGCAAAGGAAATAAACAAAATAATGAGAAAGAATAAATTTAACAATAAAAATCTGCATTAAAATGAAAGAAATTACTATTTTGAGTAAAAAAATAAATAAATAAACCGTACATTTACCGGAGAAGCGAGACGGTGCGTCAAGAACAAATTCTTTGAAAAGCATACAAGGTTAAAAGTGCATCTTTCACACACTTTACAAAACTTTTCGTTCATGAAGGAATGCTTTTGAGGAATTAATTCGAGTACACAGATCGATCAACGTGTGATAGTATTTTTTTTATTTTATTTTAAATACACGGAGGAGCTGAAAATCATACTGGGACATGTGAATTAGTGATGAACGCTACAGATGAGTGTTATTGAGTCATGAAATAGAACAGCCAATCGCACTCCAGTATGCAAATATGTCTTACTAGGAGAAGGGGCGGGATGTAATTGACACATTTAGCCAATCTAAATATCTTAATGAAGGTAAAAATGGCTGGACTTTTGTGCCTTTTTCCTTTTCTGTGCTTTATTATTATTTGTTTATTTTTTTTGGAAAAGCCACATTAAGCACTTTATTAATTAGTATTGAACATTTTTACAGCCTTAAGAGGACTTACAACAGCACAATAATTGTGAATATTACGGTGAATAATGTTTTATATTTGTATTTATATTTATCTAGTTAATTTAGGCTTTCACTGAAAAGAATAAAATAAGTCCCAGGGTTTTTTCTTTTCTCTTTCCTTTTTTGTGTAAAGTAATTTTGGGTGATTTTTCCAAGCAGTGCTGGCGAACTGAAAGTTAGCTAACCGGCTAACCGGCTAACACATGCAGCTAAATAAAGCTTTGGCATTTAAGCACTAACACACCCACCTCTTCTTTTTTCGATCTCTTTGAGACCTTTTTCTCCATTTTGGCTGCCGTCTTTTCTGCCCCTTTTACCTTCTTGTCTTTCTTGCCCTTTTTACCCATTTTAAAATTTTTTAACAGATAATAATTCGCACCCAAACTCCAAAAATCATCCACATGGACTTTTGAAAGGACTACTTCCGGAAACAGCGTCTTCTTCGGTGGTGGTGGTTCTTCTTCTTGGAGTTTATCGGGAACTGGACTCGCATTCCGCTGTGACAAATCAATTCTAAAACATGTAAGAATATGTAAGTACAGACATACATATGAAGTTTAAACCAATTTTAAACACCTATATTGTTAAAATGTAACGATGAAATGTGTAAAGATTCAATCAGAAAGCGAGAAACACAACAAAACATTATTTCTGCGATTATTTTTTCATCCATAATGTAGCTGCAGTGCCGCCTAGTGGACTGGAGGCGTTGCTGTTATAAACCGACGCTAACCAAGTGTCACATTTGCATTGAACTTCATTTGTAAAAATAAATCATGGCATCTCTGTAAGTATCTCTTACAGTGTATATGCTTCATATATATACAGGTTCATCTCAGTAAATTAGAATGTCTTGGAAAAGTTCGTTTATTTCAGTAATTCAACTCAAATTGTGAAACTCGTGTATTAAATAAATTCAATGCACACAGACTGAAGTAGTTTAAGTCTTTGGTTCTTTTAATTGTGATGATTTTGGCTCACATTTAACAAAAACCCACCAATTCACTATCTCAACAAATTAGAATATGGTGACATGCCAATCAGCTAATCAACTCAAAACACCTGCAAAGGTTTCCTGAGCCTTCAAAATGGTCTCTCAGTTTGGTTCACTAGGTAAGCCACAAACATTCATTGCCAAAGAAGCTGGCTGTTCACAGAGTGCTGTATCCAAGCATGTTAACAGAAAGTTGAGTGGAAGGAAAAATTGTGGAAGAAAAAGATGCACAACCAACCGAGAGAACCGCAGCCTTATGAGGATTGTCAAGCAAAATCGATTCAAGAATTTGAGTGAACTTCACAAGGAATGGACTGAGGCTGGGGTCAAGGCATCAAGAGCCACCACACACAGACGTGTCAAGGAGTTTGGCTACAGTTGTCGTATTCCTCTTGTTAAGCCACTCCTGAACCACAGACAACGTCAGAGGCGTCTTACCTGGGCTAACGAAAAGAAGAACTGGACTGTTGCCCAGTGGTCCAAAGTCCTCTTTTCAGATGGGAGCAAGTTTTGTATTTCATTTGGAAACCAAGGTCCTAGAGTCTGGAGAAAGGGTGGAGAAGCTCATAGCCCAAGTTGCTTGAAGTCCAGTGTTCAGTTTCCACAGTCTGTGATGATTTGGGGTGCAATGTCATCTGCTGGTGTTGGTCCATTGTGTTTTTTGAAAACCAAAGTCACTGCACCCGTTTACCAAGAAATTTTGGAGCACTTCATGCTTCCTTCTGCTGACCAGCTTTTTGAAGATGCTGATTTCATTTTCCAGCAGGATTTGGCACCTGCCCACACTGCCAAAAGCACCAAAAGTTGGTTAAATGACCATGGTGTTGGTGTGCTTGACTGGCCAGCAAACTCACCAGACCTGAACCCCATAGAGAATCTATGGGGTATTGTCAAGAGGAAAATGAGAAACAAGAGACCAAAAAATGCAGATGAGCTGAAGGCCACTGTCAAAGAAACCTGGGCTTCCATACCACCTCAGCAGTGCCACAAACTGATCACCTCCATGCCACGCCGAATTGAGGCAGTAATTAAAGCAAAAGGAGCCCCTACCAAGTATTGAGTACATGTACAGTAAATGAACATACTTTCCAGAAGGCCAACAATTCACTAAAAATGTTTTTTTATTGGTCTTATGAAGTATTCTAATTTGTTGAGATAGTGAATTGGTGGGTTTTTGTTAAATGTGAGCCAAAATCATCACAATTAAAAGAACCAAAGACTTAAACTACTTCAGTCTGTGTGCATTGAATTTATTTAATACACGAGTTTCACAATTTGAGTTGAATTACTGAAATAAATGAACTTTTCCACGACATTCTAATTTACTGAGATGCACCTGTGTGTGTGTGTGTATGTGTGTGTGTATGTGTGTGTGTGTGTGTATATATGTATATGTATATATATATATATATATATATATATATATATATATATATATATATATATATATAATCCCTTACTTTATGAAAGGATGTGTTGGATGATTTGGCTACACCATAATATTTTAATTTAACCTTCATTCATTAGTTAGCAAAGTTTTATTGCCCCAGGCCACTTCTTTAGACTTCATAGCAATGCAATAGCTCAAATATATCCTCAAATAGCCAACATTATTGCTAAAGTACACACACAAGATCCCTCACTCACTTGGGGATTGTAGAATGAAAAAAAAAGACCGGAGGATGTGTTTAATATTTACAAAGATCAGTCCTGTTAAGTTCACCTCACTATTGTCAGGAGGATCATCTCTGCTTGAAAACGTGATCTTTAAAAATGAATCTTTTTAGTGTTGACTGTTTGAAGCACGGTAGCGGTAGCGTTAGGTTGAGCCTTACCCTTGGCCATGTGGTTGCATCTCTGACTAAACTTCTCTTTTCAGGGGCAGTGACTTTTGGTGGACAACCTCCTGTAGGTTTGGTTTGGTTCCCCTAACCCATATTCTTTCCATTTATTAATAATGGATTTTCAAAGTTCCTAAACTTTTTTTTTTTCCCTTGGTCTTCATGATGCTCTTTGTTTACATAATGTATGCTCTCTAAGAAACTCTGAGATCTTCCAGGATTTCTCACAGGTCAGCTTCATTCAAATAATGACGTGGCTGCACCAGAACTAATTTAAGGGTTCATTATTCTAGAATAATTCGCACAGATTGATGACAAAATGTCATTTAAGTCAATTTGAGTTCCGGGTTGTATCAGTAAAATGCAGAGAGGTTCAGGGGAGGGGGGAGGGGGGTGAATATTTATGCATGCCGCTGTATATATAACTCATGCTTATTTTAAAAAAAAAAAAAAAACAAGAAACAACTTTATCTTTTGTCATATGCTACAAATACCTTTCTAATATGGTTTTATAGCTCCATAATTATGGCTGTAACATTTTAAGCCTGATATGTATTGACCCTTTTGCCCAGTTGTATTTGATCAGCCAAAACGTGACTAGTGTCTAAAGTTTGTTCCTCTACTTTTGGAGCTACGTGGCCGATGTAACGAACATCGTCTTTCGTGTAAATATCCGTTTAGACGTCTCATCTGGTCACATTTGGGTTAAAGAGGACATTCGGAGTGTATGTGTTGCTGGAGGGCCTCTACAAATCACACAGCAGTGGTCTGGGATGTGAACTTATCAGCCCGCGTACACAGTCGCACGTGGCCGGTGCTCTCAGCTCGCAGCTCTCAGCTGTGTGAAATGTAGCGCAGGAAATTAGGACGATCGGAATCTGAGAGGAATTTCCTGTTCGAGCAGCAGAGACCTGGAAGAGCACGGGGCTTATCAGTGGCCTCCTCGATCGTGTGGAACCCTGAGAGGTTCTCTGAGTGAGGTTCTCTGATTGTCCACATGGTGGCAGCATCAGCAAATATAATAATTTTTTTAATGCTTGTGGAGGATAAAAGATGGTATTTTGGGTTTTCCATGGGTTGAATTCACAGCACTAAGAGTCCTCCACCTGATGTCCTTTATTGTTTTCTAAGTAGGGAATAAAACACTATAAGGCGTGCTGTTAGTACCGGGATAACCATCGTGCTCTTAAACCACAGCAGTTCACTAACACTAACACTTACAGCTTTACCTCTGACTGTTACAAAGTGCCGACACTGGAGACTCCTTCCATAAACGTTACATAAATGCGTAACACTGAGGGCGTAATAGACCTCAGTCGGTGATATTCTTTGTAAGGAATCAGGAAAACAAAACCCAGGGTTATGTACACAGCACTGCCTAATGACCCTTTAAAGGAGCGCTCTAACATTAATAATAATAATAATATTGGCTCCCTTGGTGCTGTGAACAATTGTCTTTATTGTTTAACCTTTTGATCTTTCGTTAAAAAAAAAAATACTCTGCTCTCATGGATATTAAACAACTGCAAACACAACACAGGTTTATCAACAATTATCGGCACCCCTATGAATTCATATGAACAAATATATTTGAAGTATATTCCCATCGATATTTTACATTTTTTAGTACACCTGGGTGACTAGGAACAGGAAATTGTTCAACCATGACTTCCTGTTTCACAGGGGTATAAATATGAGGTAGCACACAGGCCAAATTCCCTTAGTCATTCATAACAATGGGTAAGACCAAGGAATATAGCTGTGATGTGCGGCAAAAGGTTGTTGAGCTTCACAAAATGGGATGTGTATGTGCGATGTGTGAATCACAACATTTAGAAGAATTTGTGGTTATACAGTACCAAAACTAGCAATGTAGTAGGAGACCACACAAAGGTGCCAACTTTGCTAACAAGAAAATCCTAGCAAAACAAACAAACAAAACAGAATTGAACACAAATGCCCTGGTGTACTGTATGTCAATGGATAGGCCTACTATTTATTTATTTATTTATTTCAGATGTGTCCCAAGAAACAGCAAGAAAACACATGGCAAAACAATTAGCAGCGCATCCTTTTGATGACCAAGTGTAATGAAATCACAGTCTTCCTTTTTTCACATCCCATGTCCTTTCCCTTTCAGTCCTTTCCCCTTCTTTTCCACCGGGTGAAGTTTATTCACGTTTGCTCAGACCTCTGCTTTAGCTGCAGCTGTACAGTTTTCTCCTGTGCCGCTGTAGCAGGGGGTCAGACATCATAAACGCTACAGCTAAATCACACACGTGCACTTCTGCACCACAGATTTTGTACCACAGACCACAGTTTGTCTGACGCCTGTTTAGTTTTTCAGCTAAAAACTAAGAAGTGGGTTAGACACTTTAGTGAGGCTAAACTCGACTGTGTTTTTTCCGTGTCCCCCCCCCCCCCCCCCCCCCGCCCTGCAGAGCCACGACAGACCCGTGTGGTTGCTTTGAGGCTCAGGACCGCTTTCCTGGAGTCTGATTAAATCAAGTCTGCGACTAAAAGAAATTTCCTGTGCAGAGTCAGTTTTAACTAACGTCTGTGTCACAGAATCCCAAGTATTTCTGTGGAGTCGTATATCTTTATGCCTTTGAGGAAAATACGCTCAGTACAAGTGAAATTCCAATCAAATACATTTATTCAGTTCACGTAGCTTTTATCATAATTTCACCATAATATGTCAAATGACCCCATTTACTGTATACCTTAAATTTATATTTAATGTGTTAATGTGTGCCACAGCTGGAGTAGTACAACTACCGTAAATACTCACGAAGGTTTACCGTGGTATCCGGCACCAAGACGTCAGACGTCAAGTCTTGTAAGTTGCGAGGTGGGGCCTCCGTGGATCGGACTTGTTTGTCCAGAACATCCCACAGACGCTCGATCGGATTGAGATCTGGGGAATTTGGAGGCCGAGTCAACACCTTCAACTCTTTGTCACGTTCCTCAAACCATTCCTGAACAAATCTTTGCAGGGTGCATTATCCTGCTGAAAGAGGCCGCCGCGATTAGGGAATACCGTTACCATGAAGACATGTACATGGTCTGCGACAGTGTTTAGGTAGGTGGTACGTGTCAAAGTAACATCCATATGAATGCCAGGATCCAAGCTTTCCCAGCAGAACATTGCCCAGAGCATCACACTGCCTAAGCCGGCTCGCCTTCTTCCCATAGTGCATCCTGGTGCCGTCTCGTCCCCAGGTAAGCGACACACACGCACACACACACAATTCACATTAACTTTTTCAGCAGTTTTTGCTACAGTAGCTCTTCCGTGGGATCGGACCACACGCATCAATGAGTCTTGGGTTCCCATGACCCTGTCGCCGGTTCACCGGTTGTCGTTCCTCGGACCACTTTTGGTAGGTACTAACCACTGCACACCGGGAACACCCTACAAGACCTGCTGTTTTGGAGACGCTCTGACCCAGTCGTCCAGCCATCACAATTTGTCCCTTGTCAAAGTCGCTCAGATCCGTACACTTGCCCATTTTGTCCTGCTTCCAACACATCGACTTCGAGAACTGACTGTTCACTTGCTGCCTGATATATCCCACCCCTCGACAGGTGCCAATGTAAAGAGATAATCAGCGTTATTCACGGCACCTGTCAGTGGTTTTAATGTTATGGCTGATTGGTGTATAACATGATGTTTTGGTGATTAAGATTCACATAGTCACACATTAGACTCAGGAAGCACATGACTGTTCCTGCTATTCGCTGTGAAGAGGGTATTGTGCGTTAGCATGCTCATTTCTCCTCCTTGGCAATCATGCATCTCACCAGAAGCATTTTGGCCTTCTAAACACACACACACACACACACACACACACACACACGTTATTCTGGTCTCATGCTTGCCCCGGGGAGACAGGAAGCAATGCTTTTTTGTTTTTTGTTTTTTTCTGTGGTTTTTCTGTAGCAGAATTGGACAACTTGAAGGTCTGTGGCTTGTCCGTTGTCGATTTATTTTGATGTCAGGATCAAAATACAAGAACAGGGTGGCACATGTGGCTGTTTGTGTGTGTGTTTGTGTGTGTGTGCGTGCGTGCGTGTGTGTGTGTGTGTGTGCGGTGAGTCACTACGACCTGCGTCAGCAAACCTCTTTACTGCCTCGGAGAGTCGTGACCACAGGATGATTCGGAGGAGATCAGACTGACGGAAATTGCTGTGACGACGTTGAATATGATCACAGAGAACAATGCTATCTTTTAAATAAAGGAAAATTACACATATTACGTGTTGCCCAGATACAAGAGATTATTTCAAATGGATAACCGTTCGGAAGCGTTGACGGTCGGAGTCACGTAAGCCGCCCGCTACCACAAATCTTTACAGTTAAACACCTTTAAAAATGAACTGAGGAATGAAGAAATGAATGCTAATGGTAATCCCCGAGTCTGTTCATCTCCAACGGCTGTTCATGAACGTCACAAAGCTCCAAATCCACATGGCACTCTGACGTCACACATTACCCCAACTGTGCTTTAGACCAAAACGCTTCGTGTGTTCAGCTCTGTCATTGGCTTTAATGACACATTTATTAAAGAGGGCATATTAAACTGACACTTTCTTCATTTCCGGCTACGCTGGACAACGGAAGGACACTTCCATTATTGGAAAAAAGAAAAGCGTCTTACAAATTGAAACGACTGAGCTTCTATGGCAGTGTGGCAGTGCAGAGATTTGAACACGCGACCGTCTGATCGTTAACTCAACACCTTAACCATAACCAGCTTAACTACTGTATTGACACGATGCGATCTTTCGGTGCGAGGGTGGAGTGGTGGGTGGAGGTGGTTGGATCGACACAAGCTAGTTAAGCTAGTTGTAGTGGCTCGGTGGTTAAGTGGCTTTGAGATCAGAAGGGAGTGTGTTCAAATCCCTTCACCACCAAATCGCCATGGTTAGGTGCTTGAGGTGCAAGATTCTTAACCTTCAGATCAGTTGCAAGTGAAAGTCGCATTTATTTAAAAATAAAAAAAATAAAAAATCATCATCCAGATGAGCAAATGTATCGGATTAGGTGTTATTTGATACTATACGTAAGAGATTAGTGTACTTTACTGTAAATATGTTTTATAGTAGTTTACTGGTAGTCCTCTTGCTTGGGCATATTTTCAAAACATCACTCATCCAGGGCAGAAAAGCAGGTGTGTTGCTAAAAACATCCGTGTTAAGTTCATGTGGAGGTGCAGGTGAAACGGAGAACGCTTTCAGACATCATTGTTCATGTTTATTCATCACATTTAATTAAATCCCGAATGTATTTATGTCCCTCCAAATGTTTATACTGTATACTCACCAGTGTGTTTATCTCCTGCTTGTTGCAGTGAGTATTTCAGTTTGATTCTGATTTCAATGCTCTGTGGACATATTATTATTAATAATAATAATAATAATAATAATAATAATAATAATAAATTTCTATTTTATTTTATTTTTTCAGGCAGGGCGAATTTGTGAATAATTTAACTTATCAGATCTTAAGACGTAAGATACGCCCCCAGGATTCAGGATTTCACTTTAGGCTTCTGATCAGAACTCGTCATGCTTATCGTGTCTCATGTCGAGACACTGTATTTCTTTCAGAAGGCCATGGGGACTACAGATATACAGGACCGACATCTGAACAAGGTCTGAGAATGTTACCAAATAAAAAAAAATAAAAAAGTCTTGATAAACACAAAGGGAGGAAACACACCCAGCAAGGTCATTTGTTCTATTTCTTGGGATTCCAGCCAGTGTGAAATGATTGGGATTTGAACTTGTGATCTCAGAAAGACAGAGCTGAACATCTGTTTGTGTATCTGGAGATGTTGGCTCCTGGGTTATACTTGCTTTTAAATACGTACCGTATAAGCAAGATGCCTGCTGCGTGTCTCCTGCATTCGCAGTCAGACAAGAGGAAGAGTAATACACTCCGTTGTCATGACGAAATGGGTTTAATAGCCAGATATAACATCGAAATGGACGCCACTACTAATGAGCAAAAACCCAGAGCTGTTCGGTTCCACCTGTGACCGTTCTCAGGCTTTATGAGTATCGAGCTTCCTTTGTCGACGCTTTTCCAGCGTCCACACTGTGATTTGTGATGTTTACCGATCAGTGACGCTCAGCACTATCCGAATCTGAACCTGCCACGTTCCCACTGATACACGTAATGTAAATTTGCTTTGCGCCCGGTGTAGAAGCTCAGAGCGGCTCCTGAAGGGTTTATTAGATCCTTTGTAAGACCTCAACCTGCAAAGAGCATCGCACCACATTTAGAGCATGGGTTCTGTTTGGGTTCTGTGCTGAAAAAAAGCAGAAGTGAGGACGCCGTGAACGATTCAGGAAGATCAGAGCCTGTCGGGGGTTTCTGCTCCGTCAGATGTGTGTACGGTGCAGTATGAGGAATTTAAATGCAGTAATTTCCTCCAGAGAGAATGCACAGAGTGTTAGACTGAATCATTTCAGGTACAACATTAAACTTATTACATGTAATAATATTATATTTATCCTGTAAAGGACTGAGCCTCATGCCCAATTTTTCCACGGATCCACTGCGACCCTCAGCTGGATAAATTTCTTTACCTAATTTACTTATTTATTATTTTTCTGTGGCAAAGCGTAAATTTACCCGAGTTATCCATTTAAAGGAATGTAAGGCATTAAAGGAACAATTTGGCTAAAAGTAAAATGTACACAGTCGCTTTAGAACCTAGCACAAATGTAGTGTTTTATTTGTTTATTTATTTTTACTAAGTAGCTAAGATAATTTGATTTATTTGTTAGTTTCTGTAGCTAGAATAATTCTTATTCCTTTCTTTCTTTCATATTTTTCAACATGCATGTCTAAATCATCACACACACTAAGCTCACATCCACTGTATCTAACACACTTCAAAAATGTAAAACAAAAGGACAATTTTTAGAATAATCGATAAAATACGACATTTAGTCTGGAGTCGTAATCTCGAGTGTTTGTTACTGAGTGAAGTTTTACTGCTAAATTTCACAGACAGACACCGACTCCTTTAATGAACACGTCTCATGAAGGGTGAGTGCTGTGACTGACGGACAAGTAGTGTTAGCTAACCTGCTGTTTCTGTTCATTTTAACAAATTAATTAATTAATTAATTAGTGTCTATATGTCTGTCCTTCCTTCCTTCCTTCCCTCCTTCTGTCTTCCTTCCTTCCTTCCCGCCTTCCTTCCTTCCTTCCTTCCTTCCTTCCACCTTCCTGCCTTCAGTCTTCCTTCCTTCCACCTTCCTTCCTTCAGTCTTCCTTCCCTCCCTTCTTCCTTCCTTCCTTCCTTCCTTCCACCTTCCTTCCTTCAGTCTTCCTTCCTTCCATCCTTCTTTCTGTCTTCCTTCTGTCTTCCTTCCACCTTCATTCCTTTTGTCTTCCTTCCTTCCTTCAGTCTTCTTTCCTTCCGTCCTTCTTTCTGTCTTCCTTCTGTCTTCCTTCCGCCTTCATTCTTTCATCCTTCCTTCTTTCCCTTCTGCCTTCCTTCCTTCCATCTTCCTCACTTTCTTCTGTCTTCCTTCCTTCCTTCCTTCCTTCCTTCTTTCCTTCCACTTTCCTTCCTTCAGTCTTCCTTCCTTCCATCCTTCTTTCTGTCTTCCTTCTGTCTTCCTTCCACCTTCCTTCCTTCAGTCTTCCTTCTTTCCATCCTTCTTTCAGTCTTCCTTCTGTCTTCCTTCCACCTTCATTCCTTCTGTCTTCCTTCCTTCCTTCAGTCTTCCTTCTTTCCATCCTTCTTTCTGTCTTCCTTCTGTCTTCCTTCCACCTTCATTCCTTCTGTCTTCCTTCCTTCCTCCAGTCTTCCTTCCTTCTGTCTTCCTTCTGTCTTCCTTCCGCCTTCATTCTTTCAGCCTTCCTTCTTTCCCTTCTGCCTTCCTTCCTTCTGTCTTCCTTACTTTCTTCTGTCTTCCTTCCTTCCTTCCTTCCTTCCTTCTTTCCTTCCTTCCTTATTTCCTTGTCTTCCTTCCTTCCATCTTCTTTCCTTCCTTCTGCCGTTTCTTTCCTTTTTTTCCTCTGTCCTCCATCCTTCCTCCCTTTTTCCATCCTTCCTTTTTTCCCACCCTCCCTTCCTCCCTCCCTCGACAGGGTGAACACGTTTCTCTGGGGCACAATTATTTATTATTCAATACAATAACATGTATATTATAATGCCATTGAAGATATTTGTATTGCTGTATGGAAGCTGTAGGAATATGATTCACATATTAACGTGTGTGTGTGTGTGTGTGTGTGTGTGTGTGTGTGTGTGTGTGTGTGTGTGTGTGTGCTCAGAAGGAAAGGTCACATGATCATAGTAAACGTTGCTTTACATCCTGGGGGAAAATGTTTACACGCTCACTCAAATCACGAGTTTCTTCCTGCAGCAGTCACGAGCCTCATGCAGCCGAGCAACCGGCGCTTAAACCCAGGAGTCTCCTACACCCGGGACTCTGATCTCCGAGGAGATTTAGTGTTTATCAGTTCATCATGCACTAACACACCTACATCAGCGCACGCAAGCAGTTCAGGAGTTTTAGCAGGTGTGCTGGATCAGGGAAACCGCGAACGCCGGGTCTATAGTAACAGCTCATTCACAGCGACTTGTACAGCGGACGCTCCGCATAAACAGATTAAAAAACTCGCTGATATAAGTTTCCTGTAAGGAGAAATGTGTTTACTTAACATTTATGGAAGGAGTCTCCAGTGTCAGAGTTTTGTAACTAAAGCTGTACCTTTACATTTTCAGACATCTTCAGGACAGAGGAGTTTACACTTCGTATTATTATTTTTTTGTCTTATTAACTTCAAGAGAAAAAAGTCACAGAGGCTGGTGAGGGAACGACTGTTTATAGCTGCTATAGCGTAAGTGAGAACAGGAAGTAACTTGTTTCACGGACGTACCACAGCATTAAATGTAACAGATAAAAAGTTCGTTGGCGAATTGCTTTGGTAGAAGGGGAATAAAACATTTCGGGACGTGAGGTTCTTGGAAAATTAATCAACTTCAGGGCGGTAACTGTAAATCTGCTTCATTTCGATAACAGCACAATGAAATTAATACACAAAATACAAAATAATAACGCGATAGAGAAATCATATATGACACAACCCAGAACTATTCGAATGATTTGAATTTTTATTTCTCAAAAAAAAAAAGGACAAAGAATTCAGAAGACATTTCGACATGAACGGCAAAGAAAAGGTCAGAGATCAGCTGTAGGAACAAAGCAGAGACTCCAGACTGGAACATCATGGAGTTTAACACAGATCTGAGATCAGCTGGATCAAGACACCTGATCACACACTACAAGCGACACATTGGTGTTAGACACAAACTGCCAGAGTGTGACCAAACCCAGAGCTGATCTGCCCTGACCTCAGTGTGTGTGTGTGTGTGTGTGTGTAAGGGGATAATATTTCATCAGCAGTTCCAACAGGATGAGATCTCTGGCACACTGAAACATTCCTGTTCAGTAGGTCGGGAAGCACGAGAAGCTCACCGTGATATCACTTCCTGCTTCAATGCCACACGATGAACCGGGCAGTCAAGTGTCTGAATAATGTAGCACACTCTCGTCGACTTCTTTACCATCATCTTAATGGAAAGTGAATTAAGACGATCTTGGAGATTTGAGTAGATTTTGATGCAATTATCACATTTTGGGGGAAAAAATGCAAATATTCACAGCAAGGAGTAATCAAATCTGATTTGTGAGGGTTAAATTAGGTTTTAAACGGCCGAGTCCTCCATCTGTTGCTACGTGGCCTCGGTAACAAGCAAACCAGATCATTAACAAGTCGCGGTTATACACCAGGCAGAAGTATTCGCTTCAGGTGAGCGGAGTGTTTTCAGTTGCCGAGGCTGAAGCTGGAACAAATGCCACATGCTATATATAGCATTTCTATATACAGCGCCTATAGAAAATCCTCAAGAATTTGGGTGTACTTGGCAGCATCCATTTTCCCTTCAATCCTGACCAACTGCCCAGTCCCCGCTGAAGAGAAACACCCCCACAACATAATGTTGCCACCACCATGCTTCACAGTAGGTATGGTGTGTTTTGGGTGGTGTGCTGTGTTTGGTTTTCGCCAAACATAACGCTTGCAGTTCAGTCCAAAAAGTTCAATCTTGGTCTCATCTGACCATAAAACCTTTTGCCACATGGCATTAGAATCTTCCAAGTGGTTTTTTGCAAAGCCTTTTGAGAAGAGGCTTCTTTCTTGCCACCCTGCCATACAGGCCAGCTTTGTGTGAAGCTTGTGAGATCGTTGTCACATGCACAGACCGACCAATCTCTGCCATAAGGACTTGTAAGTCCTTCAAAGTTGCCATTGGCCTCTTGGTAGCTTCCCTGATCGATATCCTCCTGGCTCGGTCATCCAGTTTGGAGGGACGGCCTGATCTAAGCGAGGTGTTGGTGGTGCCATACGCTTTCCACTTCTTAATAATGATCTGAACGGTACTCAGAGGGACAGTTAAAGCCTTTGAAATCTTTTTGTATCCTTCTCCTAACTTGTGCCTTTCCACAACTTTGTCCCGGAGCCCTTTTGAAAGCACCTTTCCAACCATGGTGTGTTCTTTGTGTTGCCGTGCAACTACAAGTAATGGAATCATCATGGAGCAGCCGGTTTTCTTATGAAGTAATCAAAACCACTGCAATTGATGTCAGGTGGGGGGTCAATTAGCATGGTGTGTGATCTGGGAAGTGACTGGTTGTACCTGAGCACGTTTATAATGGATAGTCTCTGAGGGGCTGATCACTTCTCCAAACCAGGTATTAATTCAATTTTAATAATTGTTCAGAATTTTTTAAAAATTTAGATGTCGAGGGTTATAATGTGTAAATACAGCTGGCAAAAGTAAGATTTAATTTATTTTAATTTCCAGGGTGTAAATGTGACAAAAGGTAGGGATTTTGACAGGGTGTGATGATTTTCTATAGGCACTGTAAACAAACAAACTTGAACATAATAAGTACAGAACCATCATTTCGTCATCATGGCTTGTTAATGATCTGGTTTTCTAGGTAACCAGGCTACGTAGCAACAACCAATACTCTGTAATTACAACTTGGTAAGATGGAAAGAGAGCCATCCAGAACCAGTGTTCGATGGGATTTATGACACGTCGAGATGTTTCTGACCCGAGGGCAGGCTCGGGGAAGACTTTATTCACACTTTAGCGAGACAAACATCTATCAGAAATCGAGAATCACTTCAAATGAAGTACAGCAGAAAGTTTATTAGCAGCTCTATGACCTAACACAAATCCAAAATAAGAATGATTAAAAAAAAAGTTAAGGAAAACTAAAATAGGTTTCTCAAACTTTTCCCAACAAAACAAAACAAAAAGCAAAATATATTAGTGCACTAAGCAGATACAAAAAAAAATATTAGAGAGCAAAGTCCCTACAAATAAATAAATATGTTAAGTAACAGTCAGCAGCACTAATTTACATTAGTCTGATTGGCTTCAATGTTAGTTTAATTTTTACGCTAAACATTTTCTAACATAAACAAAATACACAACTGCGATACGCATGTAAGTGCCGAGTCATACTGGCCCTCAGAAATCATTCAGAAGAGTGTGGAGACCTTTAAAAAATAAAGTAAGTAGAAAGTAGCCATTTCACTACATTGCATTTGGATTAAAAAACAACAACAACAACAACAACAAAAACACAAACAAATAAAATACAACCCCCCCCACCCCCGAAATACAAATGTATCTTACTTTACATTTCTATTGTATTTTAGAACTTCACCTCTACTCCATCCTATAAAAAAATGATAAGCAACATCATTACGGATTCTCCAAATTGTCCAAAAAGTAACAGCAGTGATTCCCGGCGAAAGTGTGAGCGAACGCAGCCAAGTTTTAAACAACAAAGAATGAAGAAAGTGTTGAAACGATTCAGTGATAATCCAAGTTTCTGAAGAGAAAAGAAAAAATGTTGACGTTATAAGAGACGTGGATGATGTGTTGGTGAGGTAGCTAACATTAACTTTAGGTGCAAGTTTCTAAGTAAAAAAAAAAAAAAAGAATAAAATTATTTATGGTACTGTGTTGTAGATAGATTGTTGTTACAATAAAAGTAAAATAAAATTGCTTCTAGTTAATATTTAAAAAAAAAAAGAAATACTTTCCAACCTAGGGCTTGACATCGTCCATCTGAGGCTAGATACTACAACAAGAAATAATATAAGAAAAACTTTTAACTGCACACTAAAATCTCCAAACCTCTCAGCGCTACCCAGTGAGATAACTGTCCAAAAATTCCCCAGAAATTCTTGAAGACGTTTTAGACTCGATAAAATCTCACATTTAACAGGGCTTTCCAAAAATTTCATCGAACCTATGAGATCGGTTTTATTCTCAGGTAAACATATATGCACAATTTTACCCATGAAGCTTTTCAACACACACAAAACTACTACTTCTTTTTATTTATTTATTTTTTTTAAATCAGTTTTTATAACAGAGGCACTGGAAAGCATCAGGTAACTGAAATACGTTTTGTACACCTCAATCCGATTCAAGCGAGTTTAAAGACTGCCGACTGAATAACAGACTATTTTCTATATTACGGAGTGTCTCAGGGTTCAGTACTAAGCCCAGTGTAGATAGACATTTAAAGTCATTCATTTTCAATGACCCTCAAGCAAAACA
The DNA here is from genome assembly GCA_023630585.1 of Cranoglanis bouderius. Lineage (NCBI taxonomy): Eukaryota > Metazoa > Chordata > Actinopteri > Siluriformes > Cranoglanididae > Cranoglanis > Cranoglanis bouderius. The sequence continues at coordinate 1,889,759 of CM042561.1, forward strand.
CAATTTATTTCACTACAATACTCAAGTATACCAGCAAACTTGGACTTCAGTGTAAGTAAAGTAGCTAATCCAGCGCATTAAGGAGTGACTCAGGGTTCCGTGCTGAGCCCAGTGTAGCTTTTATATACGTATGTGCTATTCCCTAGAAGAGATGAATGAAAAACTCCACCCTGCAACACATTCAACATGTTCACGTCGAAAATATCTGTGACGTGTTTCCGCGTGCGATTCTGGTACCATTTTCCGGCGATCCTCGACGTCTCGTATTAATGAGAAATCCAGTGTAGAAGTAGTGGAGACGTTGGAACAAACGCTGGACTCGGAGTCCCAGAATGCAATGCAGCTACACGGCGTTACGGCGGAGCCTCGGATCGACGAGACGACGAGCGCGATGGCGTGGACGGAGGTATCGGTGCGAAGGTCGAAGCTTCGGACGCTGATCCGTTTGAACAGATGAGGAGGTGACGGAGCTGAAGGACTAAAGCACCGCTGCATCGCTGTCTTTCACTATCAGCGGGTAGTCGAACGGCATTGTGGATAATGTAGGAAACACGTTTAACTAAAGTTGAAATAGATGAAGAAAGATTTTCATACAGGGTGGATTTTTTTCCTTTTTGATTTTTTTGATTTTTACCGAGTGCTTCTGTTCAGCTATGTCTGTAGAACATCATCGATCATCATCAAGGCTAAATAAACAAATTGTCGAGCTATAACGATGTGATTTTGGGTTAGTACATTTTACTGCATACTTAATTAAAAAGAAAAAATACTACTGGTTTGAGCATTCAAGTCATAACGAAAGATTTCAGAAGGCCTACGTTAGGGCCGTTTAATGATTTACTAAATCAGCAACGCCAACTAGCCGGCCCTAACTCCGAGATTTGTCATGCCTATGTGTCCAGATGGTCTTAGCGTACAAAATACACGATCAGTCCGACGCTAAATGCTGTGAATCCTAATAGTCCAACGAGGTACGATATGACAGCGAGGCTACTGGAGGCGGTTTTTATTGTCGCATGTAAATGAAAATCTGTAGTCTGTAACTGCATGCTGAATGTAACGAGCGATCCGAATCCTCCCTGTCGTCTAACAAAAAAGCAAAACAAACAAAAAAAAGTAACCCTAAATAATAAAATAAATTCTAATTTAAAATATATATATATATATTTTACGTTCCTATATGGTCATATAAGGCAGCTGCTTTATATCTGCTGTAGAGAACGATAGAAATGCGGAACATATTTTATGAGCACAAAAAAAAAGAAAAAAAAAAAAGACGTGTATTATTTCGAGATAACGCACGCAATGTTGTTGTTTTTTTTGTTTGTTTGTGAAATGAAATTTCACCACTACGTCCTGCGTTCAAACGTGAGGCCTCGGTCCGAGATTCTGAGACGGACAGAAATCCAGCTCGAACTTCTACCTCTGCTACCGAATTTCGTTCAGAACGAGGACCGACGTGATGAGAAACGCAGGTCACGTCACGTCACGAAACGGGAAAACTTCGATTCCAGAACAATCCTACTGTTAACGTTAGCGCCGTGTGCACTTTAATGAACGTCACTCGATTCACTCACAGCAGGCTAACGCCATGTAAAACATGCTAATAACAACAATAATAATTAAAAAAAATTCAACCAACGACGAGGCGACTTACGGGAAAACGGACACGCGTGAGCTGCAACTGGCTCGTCTACGCTCGCGGTCAAACATTCTTGAACACCTCATGTTAAGGTTTTGATTAAGCATTGAGCACTCTGGTGAGGAAATGGGCTGCGATTATATTTTATCGGAAACAGATTGAGATTTCGGTCACCAATTAAATCATTAGTGTATCTTTTGAGTCTCATTACAATAGGATCTGCGAGTGAGACCGAGAGTTAACTTACCAACTATAATCGATTTTATTTATTATAATTATTCGTTGATTAGAATTATTATACAACATGCTTCATATCTTCTTCTGTTCTGTACCTTTTGGCTTCGTAATGGTGATTAAACGGTCATTAAACCTAAGAAAATTAGGGTGTTCAAAAACATTTGAGTTTGCAGCGCGTGCTGAATTGCAGAGAAATGCTTAATTCACCACTATACACTTGCACTATCGCTCTCTCTCTCACACACACACACACACACACACACACACACGATGAGGAGACACTTTGACGATGCCACGCTAAACTTAAAACGATGAAAGGAGTGTTTGAAATTTTAAAAAAGTAGTAATAAAGCAAAACAATGCTCAAGCTAAAAATAACTAATATATAAAGTCAGATAAGGATTAGAGGGAATAAAAAAAAATAAAAATAAAGAATCCTGCTCTCATTCAGACGTCTCTCGTCATTCGTCATTTCCCCGTTTAGGCGTGGATTTATTATGGGTTTACCCCTCGGGGAGAGCGATAGAGAGCGCGCCTGGCTGCAGCGGGTTACAGGTCAGAGGGAGAAGATGAAAATTTGTCTTTTAGTTTGTGCGCAGAATCATTTCCAAAGCGTCTGTTTGTTTGCTTGTTTTCCTTCACGACTCCTGAGGCACGACCTCCAACACCTTCTGACAGGTCGCCGTGGCCGAGACTGGGGAGAAAAAAAAAAGAATTCGGACATTAAAGGCATTAAAATACAGAATTGGGGTAATATCTTGTGGGCGTGGCCTCTCAGGCGAAATATATAGCCTACAGCTCACTGTATGATTTACACACACCACTTTCGTCTGATCTACACGTCACGTTCTCGTTTCTCGTTCACCACAACGTCGCAGAACCTCTGCTACTCCCTCCCAGGCTTTATTTTTCTTCGTTATCTATCTATACGCGTTTAATGAGAGATCGTACGTGACGGGATGAGATGAAACTACGGTTATTTACACGGTTATCTTCTTCCCTTTGTGCGTCAAACAGTAAAAGGGAACTGATTGCGGGTAGGAACTAAAGTTGTGGGCGGGGCACTGAAGAAACGTCGCGTCGTACGATCGGTCCGAGGGATCACTCGAGCCGATCGCTTGGGTTTGGTCGCTTTACTGCATCATAACTAATTAGTGTGAATGCAGTGTGTTTATTTCCTGTTGAGAAAAGCTAGCCAATGAGATCACTAATAAATTCTAGCGCAGTTTTCTTTTCTTTTTTTTTTTACACAAATAAAATTTCATGATCTAGCCGATAAACTGGACTACAACTTTGTCTACGAGTCGAACATTTCGAATAAGAATTCTATCAGAGGCACTCACAGATGAACTGCTTGAGCCACTTGGGTTTGTTCTGCCACCAGACGCCAATGAAGTAGACGGGAACGCCGGTGGCGATGATGCCGAATCCGATGCCGCACTCGACCGGAGTTTTCCAGATGGACACCACGATCAGGAAGAGACACGCCAGAACGAAGGAGATGGGCAACAGGATGTTCACCTGCGAGGACGCAAACAAGTTTAATAGGTGTTCAGGTTTTACTGAGAACATTATTCACTGTTTTATAAAGCTAGGCTATATTAGTTTATATTAGTTTAGATTTGGAAGAGTGCCTGCTTGGGGAAAAAAAATTAAATTAAATTAAGAACTAAATTCAACCTTAAATCAGTTATTTTTTGTTCGCTCGCTATTAATATTCTAAAAAAAATAAAAATAAAAAAAGTTTCGTTTAGTTAGACGGGATAACAGACTGATCAGCGAGCACTCATTCAAACGGTTAAGCGTTAATTCTGTGATTATTATTATTATTATTATTATTATTTTTTAAAGAAATGTAAAAAATCATTTTGGAAAATCTGAGCTGGTACTGAACGCGTATTAAAAGTAAGTAACAGCCTAATCAGGATTAATATGCAAATGCAACACCGATTTACCAGGAAAAAGGGGGCGGGGTAATGGAGGTGGAGCGTTTCAGATTTGCATATTCATATAATCTTGGTCTTCATCTCGATTCATCATGATCATATTCACAGAATCTAGGTTTCTTGATGGCTTGTCTCTGTTGTGCTGTATAAAACGGCCACGTCGAACGGCGTTAATGGTGTAAAGAAACAGATTTTGTGTGAATATCCAGAATAATACTCCTGTTTTCCATATATAAACTGTGTAGAGCAATTTATTTAACTGAACACAGTGGACCTCCTTCTTATTACGGTTCTAATCTTATGCTGAAACCACTGCTTTACGATCCTGTGAGGTGTAAAAAAAAAACAACTTCCTCTGAACTCACAACAGATCTGTTTAAAGCGGTCATAAATTTTCTGTTGCGTTTTTAATCAGGGAACAAACAGGCGGAGGCCCCTCGGTTATATACGACTTAATAAACATAATGGTGAGACACAAAGAGAGAGAGAGAGAGACAAAAAAAAAGAGAGCGTGAGAGAGAAAACGAGTGAGAAAGAGAGAGAGAGAGAGAGAGAGAGAGAGAGAGAGAGAGAGAGAGAATTTCACTCTACAGTCACCCGTCAAACCACTCGAATCCAGGACCACTTTTCATCCTCATATTAAAGATATCCAGCAATTAAGAACGGTTTATCATGCAAGCTCCGCCCACCGCTCACCTTGATTGGCCGCTCAAGCTCAGGCTTCTTGTAGCGCAGCCACATCATTCCGACGATCGCCATGGCGATGCAGAGCCAGTTGAAGAAGCTGAAGAAGTTGATGACTGAGAAGATGTCATTGGAAAAGGCGTAGAGGAGAGTCATCAAGCACTGCGGGACAACACACACACACACACACACACACACACACGCACACGCACACACACACGGATAGTTCAAATTACAGTACAGTTTTGAATTATTTAAATGCTTAAATGTTAAAAGGGTTCATTTTTTAAAAATGTTTTGACAATGACTGACATGCACAGAGGCCACGCCTCCTCCACAACTCTTTAAGGTGATATTATTTTAGGTGATGGTGACCTTAATGGTGTGTGTATACTGTATATGTGTGTGTGTGTGTGTGTGTGTGTGTGTGTGTGTGTGTGCGCGCGCGCTTACGGTGAAAAGGAGTGAGGGCAGCGGGGTGAGCAAGTTCGGGTGGATCATGGACAGCAGGCTGGGAAGATGACCTTCACGTGACCCCACAAAGAACAACCTAAAAGAAAAAAAAAAAAAAAGGTTTTAAAAACGTTAAAAGACAAAAACTGGAACACGAAACGGAAAAGGAGCGACAACACAGAAACAAACACTTTACAATCACTTCATTCAAACAGACACAGTTCAGTCTTTCCTCAGGGCACATTAACCGTTTTCCTGACTGGAGCGAACAGAGTAACAGGATTAGTGTTAATGGAGACACACACACACACACACACACACACACACACACACACACACACACACACACACACACACACACACACACACAGTACAATAAACAGAACCAACAATCAAATGATCAGTGTTTACAACTTAGATCTTCTTTTAGATATAAAGTGACTAGCATGACGGTAAACAGACCAAAATGCAAACTAGCATTAAAGTAAACTGGCTAAATAACTAGTTAATATTATAATAAACGAACTAAAACAAAACCATTATAGTAAATGCTTTAGCTTGTTTACTATAACACTAGCTTATGCTTTAGCTTGTTTACTATAACACTAGCTTGTGCTTTAGCTTGTTTACTATAACACTAGCTTGTGCTTTAGCTTGTTTACTATGACGCCAGTTTTATTTTAGTTTGTTTACTATAATGCTAGTTTGTGTGTTAGCATGTTTAGTATAATATTAGCTAGTTATTTACTATAATGCTAGTTTTGCTAGTTTAGACTAATGCTAGTTTAGCGTTATAGTAAACACACTAAAGCACAAGCTAGCGTTATAGAAAGTAAATGAATTGCGTCTATTTAAATACTGAAGTAGCAGGCGAATGTGATTAAAGTGTTATGAGTGTGTTATGAGTATGTTGTGTGTGTGTGTGTGTGTGTGTGTGTGTGTGTGTGTGTGTGTGTGTGTGTGTGTGTGTGTGTGAGAGAGAGAGACCTGGATGAGGTGAACAGTGAGCCGTTGACTGAGCCGAAGCAGGAGAGTCCCACAAACACCGGGATGATCCACGCCATGGGGCCCAAGTGATAGTTCCCAAAATCCTACACGACACACAGACCTCATGTAACCAGAACGACACTTAAAGGCTGTCTGTGTGTGTGTGTGTGTGTGTGTGTGTGTGTGTGTGTGTGTGTGTGTGTGTGTGTGTGTGTGTGTGTGTGTATATATGTGAGTGTGTATACCCACCACAGCTACAGCCTCAGAGGTGAGCATCTCCTCAGGGCTGAGAGTGGTGAAGTAGGCCAGGTTGGTCAGCACATAGACGATGGTGACGATGGGCAGCGAGATGATGATGGCACGTGGCAGATTTCTGAAGCGCACACACACACACACACACACACACACACACACACACACACTTACTTTATTGTCTTGTCAAAAAAAACCCCAACAAAACAGTCATTCTCTCAGTGACTCTTTACTTACTTGTACGGCTCGATCATTTCTTCAGTGACAAAATTCAAATAATTCCTGGAGAAGAGAAGCGATGTGTGAGAAAAACAGCCACCAGCACAAATTAATGAATGTAATAATACATGATTTGAAAAAAAATAATAATAATAATTGTGTGAAAACCGTTCAATAACGTTAAGTTTAACGTCATGCAAAATATTTTCCCGTTTCATCGCACACTCGCTGTGTCTCAGAAACACCCCGTTCATAAAGAACACCGTTTTATAGGATAGCGGTTTATATTAAAGCAATTCATTATTTAATATTCATCTCCAGATCCAGATCGACTTTGCTAAACGTGTGTCTTGTTATCACCAAACGTTTTAAATAGGTAAGTTTGGAGAAACAAATCCAATCAGAAATTTGAAAAATTTTCAAAAACAGAGAACTTGGTATCCATTTCCATCCTAAATAATTATTTTAATAAGAAAATTTAAAAAATGTCAGAGAGCGCAAACATCTTCGCGAGAGAACGCAAAAAAAATAATAAATTGTGAACGAACGCAAAGTTTCTCGGGGGAACGCGAAAGTTGAAATACACATTTTTCCTCTCATCTCATATTTTTTCCGTCACCATGTCCCCTTAGAGGCTCCGTACAAATCAAACTGGAGCTATATGATCATTCTAACAAAACTCCACCTGGACACTTTAGGCCACGCCTCCTACCTGAGGCAGTGTGTCCATACACGGTCAGAAACCAAACGAACAGTTCGACACACACACACACACACACACACACACACACACACGGACATGAACACGTGATGAGTTTTGCGTGCGGTTCTTTAGTTCTTGCACTGCACCTAGCTTCAAAGTGTCCAGGAGGATATTTCATTTTTATCCAAACCGTTCCTTTAACTTGCCGCTATTCGATTTATTTTTATTTATCCGTGTCCAGCCACGAGCGTACCAGCCTCCGTATGCAAAAAGGCCGCTGTAGAGAGCCAAGCCGATGTTCCCGAAGTCACTGTTGGTTCCTTTGAAAGCGTTCTCGGGTGAAATGCTCGTGGTATCACCTACAAAACACACACACACACACACACACATACACACACACACACACACACACACACACACACACACACACACACACACACACACAGAAACAGAAACAGAGACATAATCAGAGGATTTATAATCACTGGTGATTTCCTGGGAGAGGAACAGCACGTGGGTTCAGAAATACAGCGTGACTTCATTCCACATTCCCATACGACAAAAGATCTCAGCGCTGACCCGGAAAACCGCTGATACCCACAAGGTCACGCAAAACAGACGTGTGACTTAGGGACTCGTGGTGGGCGTGAAGCACGGACGGGAAAATAACACCACCAAGCAAACGTGAGAGCGAGGAAGAAAGAATGAAAAGATTTGCATTCTTTAGCCTGAGAGGCATCAGACCTGCTGAATCGACAGCGCTGTTTCCAACATCACCCCATTTTCCCTGTCCGATCTGTTTTTCAGTCCGATCTGTTTTTCAGTCCGATCTGTTTTTCAGTCTGCCGTAAGAAAGAAAAAAAAAATAAATCTGAGCGTGAGATTATGGATTAAATTTTTAAGACTGAGAAATTTAGCTTTATTTGATACAAAGTCGATGACAATCGCTCCACCGGATTACTGTACCACCGGATTACTGTATTACTGTACCACCGGATTACTGTATTACTGTACCACCGGATTACTGTATTACTGTACCACCGGATTACTGTACCACCGGATTACTGTATTGCTGTACCACCGGATTACTGTATTACTGTACCACCGGATTACTGTATTACTGTACCACTGGATTACTGTACCACCGGATTACTGTATTACTGTACCACCGGATTACTGTATTACTGTACCACTGGATTACTGTACCACCCGATTACTGTACCACCGGATTACTGTATTACTGTACCACTGGATTACTGTATTACTGTACCACTGTATTACTGTACCACTGGATTACTGTACCACTGGATTACTGTACCACCGGATTACTGTACCACCGGATTACTGTATTACTGTACCACTGGATTACTGTACCACCGGATTACTGTACCACCGGATTACTGTATTACTGTACCACCGGATTACTGTATTTCGTGTCTTTATTATTTTGTCCATTTTTCATTCATAAAACATCTTTATACGTTCATAACACGTGTCATTTATTTGTACACGCCTCCACCCCGAATAGTTTCAGGAGCCACTGAGCAAGAACTTGGTCTCATCAGTGTTACGCCCGAGGAGGTCGCTCATCATTACCAGCAGCAGATCACGTGATCGCGACTTTATTTTTCCGTCTACTCGACATAACATCGCTGTTTTTTTTTGTTTTTTTTTAAATCGCTCTGGGGGCAGCAAGAGCTTCCGATCCCGCGGCATCATGGATGAACAAATTCGTTTGAACAAATCACGGCTCCGTGTCTGACCGCGATTCACGACTTCCACGTTAGTGTCCGACACTCGAGAAGGATTCTGTCAGGTCTACAAACTTCATCACCGACCCTGCTTCTCCTCCGGGAGAGACCCCTCCCTCTTAATGCGGAGATAAAGTCCATCCCTACAGCGGGCGGACGTTAAAGTCACGATGGCGACGGTGAAAGCGCACTGTTGATACACAGATGATGTAAAACCGCCGAAAAAAATTAAGCACGAACTGGAAATGGCTGACGCACAAAATGAGAAACATGCATTAGTACAAGCAGAATGCAGATGTTATTTCAAAATGGCCGCTCATGATGTCTTTTGTCTCTTTTGTACATAAACGGTTTTATTATTATTTTTTTGTAGAAGAGTAGAAAAAGTTCCTATTGAAACAATTAGAATACAGTTAAAATATCCCATGTAATTAAGTATGTAATTGTTATTTTTAGAAAAAGGAAACGACAAATCTGACACAAAACGCCACGCTTCCTTTCTCGGCATGTTTATTTACAGATGTTACACTAACCGTATTCCATCGTGTTCCACGGCGGACTGGAAGTTATTAGATTACTGTGCAATTATCGTATTTGTTTCCTAGCTTGACTTTTTCCTCCTTGCAAAAATAAAGAAACGTATGAACACGATCCACTACGTTTACCAGAACTAACATTCTACGCATCTTTTTAAGATAAACCAGTACCGTGATATCATTTATCGTGATGATATTTTATTATCCATCACTACATCAACATCAGCTCTCGCTCCATCACAGTGGGAAATGAATAGAAGAATGAGAGTGGGTGAAGAGAAAGTGTGTGTGTGTGTGTGTGTGTGTGAGATAGGAGAGCTGGAGATTGCCAGGAACTCATGTGATACTCGAGTGTGAGCGTCAGGGCCCCTGGGGCCACCGGGGCATATGATGTGAGAGGGTGTGTGAACGAGTGTGTGTGGTTAGCCCTGAGAGAAAGCACTGTGTTTGTGCGTAAAGCCGAAGGATAAAGTCAGTATTAGGGGGGGTCAGGCAGGGGCAGCCGTGCTGAGAGGAACCTTATCTCTATCACACACACACACACACACACACACACACTCTCACTCTTACACAGCACTTCTACGGTGTACAAATACGCCTCACACGCTCGGACACGAGTGCATACAGCTTATCACACCGCACACACACAATATCCAAACAGCACCGAAGACGACAACGTGCAGCTATTTCATACCCATTAAGACGTACAATAAAATTCCAGAAAAAATTCCAACTTTTTAGGGACTCTTCGATGCGGCACGGCAACTTCAGAAGCTTTACAGTCGGAGACGGGAATCTCTGTGATTCCACAGGATCAGCGTTAGTCCTGAAACAACGAGGGGTTTGGTGTAATAACAGGCCGAATAAAACGTACAGTGTTCCTGCTTAGTGTTGTAAACTCCACATAATCCTCAATTCATCCCGCTTCAGGAGAACCTGATTATGGCACTTGCTCTCCAGCTTTATCTTCAAGAGCCCTGGGTTTTAAAAAAAAATACGGCCCAAAGTAAGCATAGAGCTGTGTATGAGAGAGCACACACACACACACACACACACACACACACACACACACACACACACACACACACACACACACACACACACACACACACACACCTGCAGGTGGATGGTTTAAAGGTTGTTGCAGGTTGACAAGGTTCTGTGGTAAATAAAACAATGTGGGGTCATGTTTCAGGTACACTGTGCTTCAGTAAACAGCCAATGTCCTAGAGAGAGTGTATGCACATACACACACACACACACACACACGCACACGCACGCACGCACGCGCACACACGCACACGCACGCACATCCTGGTTTTAGATCCAGGTGTATTTTCAAAGAACAGTTCAATCGAGCAAGACACGTCAAGTTAATAAACGTGAAAAAGGTTTGTTCTTTAGTTTTTTTCTGTGGCCACGCCTTCTTCACTGAATCGAATTGAAACATAGGCCACCTCTCATTTATTGGGAAGGAGACACAGGGGCCACACCTCCTTCATTTGGAATGAGCCACATAGGCCACACCTCCTTCTGGGAATGAGACATGGAAGCCACACCTCCTTCATTTGGAACGAGGCACACAGACTATACCGCCTTCTGGGAATGAGCCACAGAGGCCACACCTCCTTCATTTGGAACAAGGCACATAGGCCACACCTCCTTCATTTGGAATGAGACACTCAGGCCATACCACCTTCTGGGAAGGAGCCACAGAGGCCATGCCTCCTTCATTTAGAATGAGCCACACAGGCCACACCTCCTTCATTTAGAACAAGGCACATAGGCCACACCTCCTTCATTTGGAATGAGACACTCAGGCCACACCTCCTTCATTTGGAACAAGGCACATAGGCCACACCTCCTTCATTTGGAATGAGCCACACAGGCCACACCTCCTTCACTTGGAACAAGGCACATAGGCCACACCTCCTTCATTTGGAACAAGGCACATAGGCCACACCTCCTTCATTTGGAATGAGCCACACAGGCCACACCTCCTTCATTTGGAATGAGCCACACAGGCCACACCTCCTTCATTTGGAATGAGCCACACAGACCACACCTCCTTCATTTGGAATGAGCCACACAGGCCACACCTCCTTCATTTGGAATGAGCCACATAGGCCACACCCCCTTCATTTGGAATGAGCCACACAGGCCACACCTCCTTCATTTGGAATGAGCCACACAGGCCACACCTCCTTCATTTGGAATGAGCCACACAGGCCACACCTCCTTCTGGGAATGAGATGAAAACCAGACTCGCTGAAAAAGTTGTGTTATTTAGGCAGTCGTAACATACGGTGCTGCCTTCAGCATTATCTCACTCACACACACACACACACACACACACACACACACACAGCAGTTTATCAGTAAGTTTATATTACGTAGTCTAAGACAGACCCACCCTTCACGTGACCTCTATCGGGTCACGTCTTATGATCAAAACAAGCCAAAAAAAAACCAACCCCAAAACAAACTGGCAGAAACACCCAGATTATACTGTACACTGTACACTGTAAACAAGTGTGTGTAGGAGGATTCCCCTCGAAAAAAATCAGGTGGAGGCATGTCTTTTGTTTTTTTTTTTAAATTTATTTTTTCCCACTGCAGGCTGTGTGGAATTTATGTGCGTGTCAATGGGAGACTGTGAGAGTGAGAAAGAGATATGGAGTGTGTGTGTGTGTGTGTGTGTGTGTGTGTGTGTGTGTGTGTATGTATATTTATTTTCAGCCCTCTGAGAGAGCCATAATGTCAATGCAATGACAGGAGCATGTCAGTTTCAACCTTGAAAGGAATTCTGCCCGATTCCTACAAGGAAGACTGTTTTTTTTTTGTTGTTGTTTTTTTTTAAACAGCTTGTTTGAAAGAATAATAAAAAAATCCAAAAAAACAAATCTTTAGGTAGGTGGTACGTGTCAAAGTTGCATCCACATGAATGCCAATGACCCAAGGTTTCCCAGCAGA
>CM042561.1:1909641-1937141 GCA_023630585.1 Cranoglanis bouderius
GCAGCACCACCGTCTCCTCTCCGTCCACCGCCGCTGCCGCCGCAGGACCACCGGAGCCTGACGCGCCGCCGAGCATCTTCTCCGCCGCCTGCTGGTCCTCATCTTCGTCGCGGTGCCCCGAGTTTCTCTTCTTCACACTCGACATTTTCTGTCCTTTCGGGTTTGGGTTCCGTTTAAAAAATACACAGAAGGCACTAACGCGCTCCGTTACCGGTCGTGTCACTCACAGAAGCGTGGCGATGTGAAGGTGCATCTCAACGAGGAAAAACCTTAAAGCACAGAGCATCGTTTCCTCGCGCGTCACATTCCTCCCGCCCCTTACAAACAGCGCCCCCTTCTGCGTCTCGTCTAGCGGCGATGCCTGGTATTGCAATTCTCTCTGGTTCCCTCTAGCGTTTATTCAGTAGAATGCGGAAATCGAAAATAAAAAGAAGATGGACAAGTTTGTGTGGCAAAAGAGGAAATGTTAACCTACTGGAAATGTGCTCTTTCGTTTCCTTAAATTCATCACATAGTTTATAAACATTTTATAGATAGCACCATTTATTACATATAAAGATTTCCGCTCTACCCGAATAACAGACGAATCCACATCTTTGAATGAAACCGAATTCTTCTTAAACAGCTCATTTGAATAAGCGAGGTGAAATGAAAATATTTATCAGTGCTTCTGTCTGGAAACAGATTTGGAGACTGCTGTGTATGAGCTTTTTGTATTGTTTGTACTTCATGAAATTACTTCATTAAAAAAAAAAAATGTCATCAGTAACGTAATCCAAGTGTCACAGTATGAAAGTGATGTGATCTGATTATTTTTGGGTTACTTCAAGGTCACATATGTAAATAAAGTCAAGAGAAAAGCAATATGATCTAAAATACTTGTATTTAGAGCTCATTCTAGAGCTTAAAAACAGGTTCAATGTTTGGATTTGTTTTAATTCATTCATTCATTAGAAGATCACTGTCCCATTACATCACAAAAGCATTCCAGAGAACAATTTGTGATCATTTCTACCAAATTAACTTCAAGTAAATGAATAAATTCTGCGCATTCACCAGAACTACGATCAAGCAGCCGTATTGTGTTCTGTCAGAAGATTCATTTCTTTGGTTTTAAATGAAAAAAACTGTAATCTTGATAGTATACCCATTTGTTTTTATTTGTTTATTTATTTATTTTACAAAATATACAGTACTGTGCAAAAGTTTTAGGCACCCTATTTATTTATTTATTTATTTTTGTACAAACTTTGTTATAATTTTTTTATTTTATTTTATGACGTCTACATTATCAAGTCAATATAAAAAAAAAAACATTTTAGATTCCCAAACATTAGTTTTCAAGCACAAGATTAAATGTTACAGAAAAATGTTTGTATGTCATTAAAGAAAGCAGTATATTACGTAAGAGACACTTTTCAGACAGTAAACACAATGAAGGCTGCTGGGTTTCGCTGCAGAAATAAGAAGCGAGTGCGAAAGTCAAAGTGTCCAGAAGAACTGTGTCTGGTTCTGCAAGATGCTCAATAAAACTTACCAGCTCATTTCCTTATAAAACTGCACACATTGTACTGGAGACTGTTGTTTTTATTTATTTATTTATTTATTTATTTATTTTCACCACACCTTGCTCAAGGGCCCAACAGTGGCAGCTTGGCAGTGCTAGGGCTTGAACCCCCAAACTTCTGATCAATAATCCAGAGCCTTAATCGTTGAGTCACCATGGACGGATGGATGGATGGATGGATGGATGGATGGATGGAAAAAAGTCTACACGCCCCAGTATTGCAGGTTTTTGTGATGTTAAGCATTAAACCCTCATGGTTTTTCATGGTATATCTCATGTTTTGGAAATTCTTTTGTACCCTTCTCCTGATCAATACCTTTTGACATTGAGATCCTGTATGTGTTTATAAGCTCCTTGGCTTCAGCAGTCGGATAAAACCAAGAAGCTGCTAAGAAAATCCTGAAACAGCAGATCTTTATTTGGGGTTAATCAGAACCACGCCACTGATGATGGGTGCATGATAATTACTTTTGAACATGAGCAAAGTCACATGCCGCGACTTAAAAGGGTGTGCACACATATTCAAACGGGTTATTGCACCCGTTTTATTTCACGCAGTACCTCAGCTTTCCCTCATTCGCTAGTTTTCGATATCTAATATATTTACAGGCCCACAGACCGTTCCTCTAGCATGACACTTATACTTTCATGACCTACTGATGACCACATCCATTTCCAAATTCTTTTGAAGCTCAAAAGTTCAGACTGAGGTTTTGCAAGCACAGTTCCCAAAAGCCTTTCATGTCTATCATGATACATAAATATTAGTAATTGTGGAACGCTGCGATCTTTTAAAATGATGGTGAAGTACAGTGTGTCTCAGCTTGCGGACGGGGTGCGGACACATTTTGCAGAGAGTCTGGCATTAGCATGTTAATGATCTCTGAATGGAGCACACCCACGGTGTATCAGTGTGCAGTTATACGGAGCCACACAGTGCATAGAGAAGTGGATTATGGGGCGGGATATCAGAAATATCAGGCGGTGCTTCATGGAAAAACAGGGTGTTATTTTACTGTTAATGTTACACAAGCGAAAGCTGAAAAAGGGGAACGGGGCAATTGCACAAGCTGGCATCTTTCCTCTAATTTTCTCTGTTACACTGTGCACAGACATTGGGACGTGATTATCAAGTTGGTTATGAATGAAGTTACGGACAAGTTTATTCATAAGGAACATTTACACGAGAAATGTTACACATGAAAACATGAAACACTAATGTGAACCTCGACTGATCGGCTTCAGATCGTATAATAGTCGACGAGTTCCTGTGTTTTTATATACGGATTACGCTGTCGAGTTTAAATCAATTACAATGGATATAAAAGTCTCTCAGTGTGAAATTACAACATATAAAAATGAAGACAGAAACATCAGAAGCATTTCAGGGGAAAATAGGAAAAAAAAAAAAAACTTACAATAACCTGGATACATACTGTAAGTGTACACGCCCTTTTATAATTGGAGATGTGGCTGTGTTCAAAATGACCTCATGTTCAAAAGTCATTATCATACAGCTGTCCTCAACGAAATTATTCCGATTAACCTCAAATAAAGACCAGCTGTTTCTGCAGGATTTTCTTCACATCTTCTTGGTTTCATCTGACTGCTGAAGCCGTGGTCCTCAAGGAGCTTGCACGGTATCTCACTTGTTGAAAGATATCCATAAGGAGAGAGATATAAAATAATTTCTAAAACATTACGTGTTCCATGGAACACCGTGAAAGCCGTCATCAACGGATAGAGAAAATGGAGCACCACAGTGACATCACCAAGAACAGGACGTCCCTCCAAAATGTACATAAGAACAAGAGAAAAACTTACCAGGGAGGCTGCCAAGAGACCAACGACATCGTTAAAGGAGCTGCAGGAATATCTGAGGGGTACTGATTACTCTGCATCTGGCAACAATCTCTTGTGGGCGGCTAGACAGAAGCCCTTTCTCACAAAAAACATCCGAGCCCAACTAAATCACCCCAAACCATGTGGCAAAATGTGTTATGGTCTGATGAGACCAGTTCCAAAAGGTATAATAATTCCATAATTCCAAAAGATATGTTCGGTACAAAAAAAAGCACATCACTTAAAGTACACCAAGTAAATGTAAATCTGCTGTGCCGTAAAGGTGTTTGGTCATTTATAGTACCGTCCAAAAGTTTTAGGCACATGCAAAGAAATGCTGTAGAGCAAAGATGCCTTCAAAATAATGAAATTAAACGTTTCTACATTAAAAAACAAAAACAATACCGTAAAGAGCAGTAAACAGTAGTAAATGAAACAAAGTCAATATTCGGTGTGACAAAAAAATAAAAAATAAAAATTAAAATATTAGTCTCCGGTACAATGTGTGCAGTTTTATAAGGAAATGAGCTGGTAAGTTTTATTGAGCATCTTGCAGAACCAGACACAGTTCTTCTGGACACTTTGACTTTCGCACTCGCTTCTTATTTTTGCAGTGAAACCCAGCAGCCTTCATTGTGTTTACTGTCTGAAAAGTGTCTCTTACGTAATACGCTGCTTTCTTTAATGACGTACAAACATTTTTCTGTAACATTTAATTTTGTGCTAGAAAACTAATGTTTGGGAATCGAAAACGTTTCTTGTACCGACTCGATCATGCAGACGTCATAAAATAACAAAATCTATAAAAAAAAGTCTGTATTAAACATTTACACACAACTTTACTAAATAATTGACAATTGAGGCCCAATGTTCTCTTTTACCCCAAATGGAGTTGATCAGATAAGATGTTTGCCTCTTTACTTTTGCACTGGAACTATGAGGTTACTGCTGCGAGAGTAAGAAAAGCTTGTAGCCACCGGTTTAGCATCATGCAAACTGTATCATTGTTTGTGCTGCTGAAAAAAAGCTATTTGGTTTCAAGATTTTGTGCTGAAACCGATTTTATGTTTGTTATTTCTCAGCTTGGCAACATTTGGTGTAAAAGGCAAATTGCATAAATTAGATGTTTTGCTGATTTATTGCTTTTTGTTCTCTCTCTCTCTCTTTTTTTTTTTTTTTAAACCAAATAAAAATAGAGGATGGCAGCACCTCGTGGATCTGCTAAGACACGTGCCAAATTTAATGCCCTTGGCAAAAGCTGTGAGCGTGCTGTTCGGGCCATGAACTTGCGGTTACGTGAACGTTCTGTTCTGCTTGGGAATTCATGACTGAGAGCCATTTATTAACACACACACAAAGAAAATCAGCTACACTTTTGTAAATCTGGCAAGAATCGTTAGTTCACTTTGGCCTGCAAAAACTTTTACACACAACTAAATAACTGACAAACAAGGCCTTATGTTTAGACCATAAGCAACCTAAGCAAGTCATTTTTACATTCAGTTATTATTATTATTATTATTATTTTTACATCAAGTCCAATTATGAAGATAGAAATTTGTCTTACTGAAGAGATCATGGCCGGTTTTATGGGGTTCCTGCAAAAGTGAACTGTGCACAATGTTCTCTTTTACCTCAAATGTAGTTGATCAGTTTGCTTCTTTAGTTTTGCACTGGAGATACAAGGCTAATGTAGCTAATGTAGGGCATCTTATAGCCACCAGTTTAGCATCGTGCCAAAATGTTCTTTTGTCCTACATAGGAGTGTGTCCTATAGAGTCATAAATCACATCAGCAAGTCTGTCCGAGTCACCGAACAACTGAACAGTGGACCGAGGAACGGAAACCCTGTGATGGTTAGTGCACCGTGTTTAACTGGAGGTCGTAAACGTCCATTACTAGTTAGCAACATTAGCCATGGACCTGCAACCAGAAATGAGACCAAGGACATGTTTTAAGGAGAGATAATCCTGTGTGAATTCTTCTTAAATTTAATCCCCTCCATTATATATTTTCAATATTTAGAAAACGGATTCAAGCAGTATTATTGTTATACATTTTTTATTTGATGACGTCTGCATGATCAAGTCAGTACAAGAAACATTTTAGATTCCCAAACATTAGTTTTCTAGCACAAAATTAAATGTTACAAAAATTGTTTGTACATCATTAAAGAAAGCAGCGTATTACGTAAGAGACACTTTTCAGACAGTAAACACAATGAAGGCTGCTGGGTTTCACTGCAGAAATAAGAAGCGAGTGCGAAAGTCAAAGTGTCCAGAAGAACTGTGTCTGGTTCTGCAAGATGCTCAATAAAACTTACCAGCTCATTTCCTTATAAAACTGCACACATTGTACCGGAGACTATTATCTTTATTTTTTATTTTTATTTTTTTTGTCACACCAAATATTGACTTTGTTTCATTTACTACTGTTTACTGCTCTTTACGGTATTTAAAAAAAAAAAAATAAATAATGTAGAAACATTTCATTTCATTATTTTGAAGGCATCTTTGCTCTACAGCATTTCTTTGCATGTGCCTAAAACTTTTGCACAGTACTGTAGCTTTAAAAACCCTTAAATATTATTATAAATGTTACCACCTAATAGCACATACAGTTGAATAGTTTGTGTTAGCCATTCTTTTTCCTACAATCATCCTATTCCACTTCCAGAACTGGTTAATAATTAATAATACTTAATAGAATAGATGATAATAATACATTGAAAAATGAATAGCTTTAGTTTATGGCTTTTCAAATGCTCACAAAAATGTTGATGTGGCCCGGGGTCAGGATCTGAGTTTGATACGTTTGTGTTAAAGCTAGAAAATTCCTCCAAAAGTGTTTTTACTGTTAGTAGTTCTTACTTGGGGATAAATAATGTGAATACTATATGTTATATATATATATATATATATATATATATATATATATATATATATATATATATATATATATATATATATATATATATATATATATATACAGGTGCATCTCAATAAATTAGAATGTCGTGAAAAAGTTCATTTATTTCAGTAATTCAACTCAAATTGTGAAACTCGTGTATTAAATAAATTCAATGCACACAGACTGAAGTAGTTTAAGTCTTTGGTTCTTTTAATTGTGATGATTTTGGCTCACATTTAACAAAAACCCACCAATTCACTATCTCAACAAATTAGAATACTTCATAAGACCAATAAAAAAACATTTTTAGTGAATTGTTGGCCTTCTGGAAAGTATGTTCATTTACTGTACATGTACTCAATACTTGGTAGGGGCTCCTTTTGCTTTAATTACTGCCTCAATTCGGCGTGGCATGGAGGTGATCAGTTTGTGGCACTGCTGAGGTGGTATGGAAGCCCAGGTTTCTTTGACAGTGGCCTTCAGCTCATCTGCATTTTTTGGTCTCTTGTTTCTCATTTTCCTCTTGACAATACCCCATAGATTCTCTATGGGGTTCAGGTCTGGTGAGTTTGCTGGCCAATCAAGCACACCAACACCATGGTCATTTAACCAACTTTTGGTGCTTTTGGCAGTGTGGGCAGGTGCCAAATCCTGCTGGAAAATGAAATCAGCATCTTCAAAAAGCTGGTCAGCAGAAGGAAGCATGAAGTGCTCCAAAATTTCTTGGTAAACGGGTGCAGTGACTTTGGTTTTCAAAAAACACAATGGACCAACACCAGCAGATGACATTGCACCCCAAATCATCACAGACTGTGGAAACTGAACACTGGACTTCAAGCAACTTGGGCTATGAGCTTCTCCACCCTTCCTCCAGACTCTAGGACCTTGGTTTCCAAATGAAATACAAAACTTGCTCTCATCTGAAAAGAGGACTTTGGACCACTGGGCAACAGTCCAGTTCTTCTTCTTGTTAGCCCAGGTAAGACGCCTCTGACGTTGTCTGTGGTTCAGGAGTGGCTTAACAAGAGGAATACGACAACTGTAGCCAAATTCCTTGACACGTCTGTGTGTGGTGGCTCTTGATGCCTTGACCCCAGCCTCAGTCCATTCCTTGTGAAGTTCACTCAAATTCTTGAATCGATTTTGCTTGACAATCCTCATAAGGCTGCGGTTCTCTCGGTTGGTTGTGCATCTTTTTCTTCCACACTTTTTCCTTCCACTCAACTTTCTGTTAACATGCTTGGATACAGCACTCTGTGAACAG
Organism: Cranoglanis bouderius; assembly: GCA_023630585.1. Taxonomy (NCBI): domain Eukaryota; kingdom Metazoa; phylum Chordata; class Actinopteri; order Siluriformes; family Cranoglanididae; genus Cranoglanis; species Cranoglanis bouderius. The sequence goes on from CM042561.1 coordinate 1,917,225, forward strand.
CCAGCTAAATTGGCAGTGAATGTTTGTGATTTACCTAGTGAACCAAACTGAGAGACCATTTTGAAGGCTCAGGAAACCTTTGCAGGTGTTTTGAGTTGATTAGCTGATTGGCATGTCACCATATTCTAATTAGTTGAGATAGTGAATTGGTGGGTTTTTGTTAAATGTGAGCCAAAATCATCACAATTAAAAGAACCAAAGACTTAAACTACTTCAGTCTGTGGCATTTAATTTATTTAATACACGAGTTTCACAATTTGAGTTGAATTACTGAAATAAATGAACTTTTCCACGACATTCTAATTTATTGAGATGCACCTGTATATATATATATAAATTCTGATCACCCTAAGGAAATGATTTTGTTTCATTTCAATTCTAATATGCTGCACTGTCAAATCTCCAGGTTTAGAAACTGCTTTTCTGAATTCTTCATCCTGCCTGGGAACATTAAAGATATAAACGAGAAACCCCCCCCCCCCCCCCTCATTTCCTGGGTTCAGGTAAAACCGTGATGGAGGCCGAGTCACACTGACCCTAAAGGTCTTTGAGATATTGGATTGAAGCAAAAAAGTAAACAGTTTGGATCCAGCTGCTGCGTTGCTGCACTCACACACTCACACACTCACACGGAGTGTATTTCAGCATCCACTCCCACCACACTGCAGGGGGGAATACCTCTGTGTGTGTGTGTGTGTGTGTGTGTGTGTGTGTGTGTGTGTGTGTGTGTGTGTGTGTGTGTGTGTTTAAAAAGTAGTCTACTTATGAACCTTCTGTTCTGTTATGCTTTCTTTTTACTGACACATCAAAAATAAATAGAGAAATCAAAAACAGTCTATAGCACACGTCTTCGTTTTATTCTGTTATTCACTGGAGTATTTATACTTTTCATTCGTTGGTAGATTCCCACGGTCCTGTTTCACACACGTCTCTTGTGAACATTACACTGATTATGTAATGCAATACATTTTATTTATATGATTCTAAGGATTCCAGAATCCAGAATTTTCAGTAAATGCTTTATTTATTCTGGTCACTGGGACACTGTGGTTTAAATGACGGATTTGTTTACCGTATATGCATCTTAGGAAACATTATATAGTAAATTATATTTAACTATACAGATAAATCAAACAATTAATAAGTACAGAAGTGAAAGGGAATTTTTCTAGCCTGAGATTTGATACAGAGACTCATAAACCATTCAATTCCAGCTTACACGTTTGCTGCATTTTTCTAGTAAAATCAGTAACAAAGAAAAATCAACAATCTTCAAGACCTCAGAGCATATAAACCTCTGAGGAGATTAATAATACAGTTACGTAGGTCTCTTTCAAAACCTGTACTCATCACATGGGGACTCAGACCCAGAAGATATCAACGCCTTCTTCAGCAACATGGGTCTACCAAAATTAAATAAGAAACAAGGAACAAGCAAATTCCCAAGACAAACCAATACAAATATATATATATATATATATATATATATATACAGTTTATACAGTATAACTCCCTTCACCATATGCGCCAAACTCCAAGCCTTGACCACACTACATTTTTTAAAATTCCAGATTTATGCCAGTGACACATGTTTAACATAAATGACTAAAACGCAGAGGAAACATTCCTTGCACTGACATGCCGTTTCAGAAAGTCAGGAGGTGTGTTTAAAAGGGTGTGTCTCTCTCTGCTGTCATATTCAGCTTCGAACGATACATAATGAATAAAACACAACGGGGCGTGTTGATACAGGAAAACAATATGGCCCGATGTGAAGCAGAGGGATCTTGTTTATACTTGACGCGTGATTTTGGTGCACATGCAGAAGCGGTACTGCTCACACCCTCGCTTTGTATCTTATGTACGGTATTTTGGATTAAACACGACCCTCTCTAGATGGCACAGCAGAGCCAAAACATTCCTCTCAGGTTTTGAGTGTAAAATGTTCAGCGATTTCATGCACAGCGACATTAAAAACACAGTTGAGCTCAGTATCTCTTTAAAACTTCCCACCTTCGTCTGGATTGTTGTCATGAGCAGCGTCTCAAATCCAGAAAAGCTTTGAAGGCTTCATGAGAGGTTTTTAAAATTCAAACACTGACTGTAATATGAAATGAGGAGGACAACAGAGGAGGACTCAATCTGGAATAAGACGTTCAAAAGGCACATGTGGGTGTGACTGTCAGCTGTCCACAAACGTTTGGCCGTACAGGGTATGCTGTAGTGAGAATCCCAGCATCTTACAATGTAGTAAGCGTGACCTCTCAAGAATGTGTCAAGACACCCTTTGACCTTTATCCCAACTGCGAACCCTACAAAGACTTTTGTTTTTCCACAGGAGCTTTTCACGGTTTTGATATTTCCCCCATTTTGGACCTGGAAATTGACCTGCAGACCTGCAATTGAAGCAGGTGGTGCTTCACACATCTCATGGTGGGATGGAAATGTATTTGGTCTATTTATTTAGCTTTATTTGAATTATTACCTCACGTTACTAATTTCATTCTGAGTTTCAATAATCGTCAATAATCATTCCATTAAAGCCCTCTAATATAATTGGTTCTATGGCTAATTTCTGATTTTTTTTAAATTAATTAAATCAGCTGAAATGATCAGTTCTGGGAATTTGGGGCTTCTGAAAACTGGTATCGATTACAAAATTGGACATATATTTTGTTCATAATGGTCGTGCCTTGTTTTTTCTGGAGTGTGTTGAAATTTTACCGGCGACACTGTGCTCTCAGGTATTAAAATTTATGCTCTGAGGATGACCTTTTTTTTTTTTTGCAGCTTTTGATACAATTGATCATTCTATTCTCCTCGATAGACTAGAAAACGTTGTTGGCATTAAGGGAACAGCCCTCTCCTGGCTCAGGTCTTATTTGACTGATCGTCATCAGTTCGTAGATGTAAATGATGAACTCTCTATGCATACTGAGGTAAAGTTTGGTGTTCCGCAAGGTTCCAGTTTAGGCCCACTGCTCTTTTCTTTATGTATGTTACCTCTGGGTCAAATTATTCGTAAACATGGAATTAGCTGCCACTGTTATGCTGATGACACACAGTTGTATGTTTCAGCAAAGCCAGATAACAGGCACCAGTTTAGTAAAGTCGAGGAATGTGTAAAGAACATTAGACAGTGGTTGCTCATTAACTTCCTCTTACTAAATTCTGGCAAGACAGAAGTACTTATACTAGGACCACAAGCAGCTAGAAGTAAGTTTTCTGATTACATAGTAACTCTGGATGTCCTTTCTGTTTCTTCATGTGCAGCAGTAAAAGACCTCGGTGTGATTATTGACTCCAGTCTTTCCTTTGATGCCCACGTAGGTAATATTACTAGGATAGCCTTCTTTCACCTCAGAAATATTGCTAAGATAAGAAATATATTGTCACTACATGATGCAGAAAAATTAGTCCATGCTTTCTTCACCTCTAGGTTGGATTATTGTAATGCCTTACTGTCTGGATGTTCCAGTAGGAGCATAAACAAACTCCAGTTAGTCCAGAATGCAGCTGCAAGAGTCCTCACTAGAACCAGAAGATATGACCACATCACCCCTATCTTATCCACACTGCATTGGCTCCCAGTGAAATCCCACATTGATTATAAAATACTATTAATTTATTGACTTATAAAGCGCTAAATGGCTTCGCGCCACAGTACCTAAGTGAACTTTGTGTCTTTTATGATCCGCCACGCCTACTTCGATCAAAAGGCGCAGGCTATTTGTCAGTACCTCGAATAGTGAAGGTTACAGCAGGGGGAAGAGCTTTCTCTTACAAAGCCCCACAGTTATGGAACAGCCTTCCAATTAGTGTTCGGGACTCAGACACAGTCTCAGTGTTTAAGTCCAGGCTGAAAACATATTTGTTTAATCAAGCCTTTCGTGAATAGTTTTTTTTTTTCCTTAGGTAAAGGAGCAGATCTAGAGGTCTCATGGGCATAGTGTGTTGTGGTGAACTGGGATGTCTGGATGCTGTCACCCCCCCACCTTCAGGCATCCACCAAGGTTTGTTGGTGGTGGGGTTGCTGGCCGCCTTGTCCCAGGGAGCCCTCATGTCTGTGTTACCTTCTGAGTCTCCCTTTTAGTTATCCTGTCATAAGCTAGTCTTGCCAGAGTACCTGCTTTCACTTACGCAAAGTACATTGTCCTTAACCATTACGGGACTGTAATCATACCTAATGATCTCTCTCTCTCTCTCTCTCTCTCTCTCTCTCTCTCTCTCTCTCTCTCTCTCTCACACTCTCTCGCTCTCTCGCTTTCTCTCCCTCCCCTTCTGTCGAGCTTCACATGATACTCCTGAGATGCCAGTGATCCCGACCCCTTCTGCTCTCTGGACCTGCCCGATCCATCCTGATGCCCTACTTCTGGTTGGAGACCTCATCAATTGAGGTCACATGATGCTGCTGAGGATGGCCCCACACGGTGCAGCCTAAAGATCATTGAGATTACAGTGGTGAAGTTCAACAAAACAGACTTCATATAAAAACCGTAATGAATTTTTCATGGTCTCACAACTGCCATTCTGACCGTGTTGTACTGGTACATTTATAGAAGGGATTTATTTACTTATAATCGCACTATCCGGTATCACCCAGATGAGGATGGGTTCCTCTCAAGGTTTCTTCCTTATATCATCTCAGGGAGTTTTTCCTTGCCACCGTCGCCGCTGGCTTGCTCATTGGGGATAAATTCATAAATTTAAAATCTATGTCCTAAATTTATATAATTCTGTAAAGCTGCAATGGACAATGTCCATTGTTAAAAGCGCTATACAAATAATAAAATAAATAAATAAACTGAACCTATGCAGCATTTACACCCAACTCTTAGATGCTTTTTAGGATCCAGAGGGATCCACACTGCGGGGGTCCTCGTGGAGCACAATCAAGAAAAATAAAAAAAATAAAAAAATAAAATAAAAACCTTTCCACATGCAAGCGAACAGAGAAAGAATATCTGGATGGAAGTGCTGAGAAGTCTTGGCTTCCTGTTTATAGAAGCTGATGCGTCTTTTCTTCAAAAAAGCAGCAAAAAAGGAAGTCCATTGAGGAACACAAGTGAAAAAAGGAAAAGGATTTGTGTATTAGACACATGCTATGTGCGCTAGTCTGAGAGGACGGGACGCTGCAGACACACTGCGACGTTCGCTAGACAACAAAGTCCATCTTCTGACCTTCCTTCCTTTGAGACAGTCCTCTGCTGCACAGCGTCTGGGCTTGTAACTGGCCTCCTCATGGAGAAAATAGTACACAAGTAAACCCTGATCTCTAAACATGCTAATGATTGTATTTAAAAAAAAACAAAAAACATTACATGCAACACTGGTCATCATTGAAAAAACTGTATTATTAGAAAATTATTCTCTCTCATTTCCCCTTTCTAAAGTTATTTTATGGTTATTAATACCATCGTGAGCTGGCATGGAAGTTGAGTTTCGGGAATGGCCTTTCTCGAAAACATATTGCATAACTCCATGTTTTGCACATTAAGCATTTTTCTGTTGTTCACTGACCGCAAAGCAGAGGATCTGAGCTTTCACCCATGAACAAAGTGATATCATCCAGGACCAAACTCCACGCGCACCAGTTCCACACTGATGTTATTCGGTTGTCCCTCTGAGGGGAAACCGTAAAGGTTCTGTGCAGAACCCTAAAACAAGGTGTTTTTTTTTTTTTTCCTTTCAGAAAGGGTTCTAAGTAGAACACCTAAGTACTCTTAATTATCCAGTGAACCCTTAAAGAACCCTTTAAAGAAGAACCTTTAAGAACACATTTTTCTAACAGTTTATGCATTAAATGAGAATTCTTATTTATACTATGAACCATTGAAGTAGGCTTTCTTCTAAGAGTGTACGTATTTTGTTTGAAAGCTAAGAACCCTTGAAGAGCCCTTATTTCTGAGTGTATGTATTAACTGGGAACCCTTTTTGCAAGCTAAGATCCATTATTTATACAATGAACCCTTAAATAACCAATGAAGTACCCTCATTTCTAAGAGCGTATTTATTAAGTGAGAGCCCTTTTATGGAAATTAAGAACCCTTAATTATCAAGCGAACCCTTTAAGAACCCTTAAAAAAAAAAAAAAAAAAGGAAAATCTTTTTAAAAGCTAAGAACTCTTAATTATCCACCAAACTCTTAAAGAAACCATGGAGCACTCGTATTTCTAAAAGTGTATGTATTAAGTGAGAACCAGTTTATAGAAGAACCTTCAGTTATCCAATGAACCCTTAAAGAAGCCATGAATTTATTTCTCAATTGAATGCTAAGCTAGAAGAGTTTCTAGGGCAGAATGTGGATAGTGGTGAAAATCCTTACACAATATGAGAAGTGTTTTAGCAGGGGTAGATGTGTTGTCTTTTCATCACATCTCAGTTCAGTCTGCAATAAGAGCTTTTCTGAATTGGAAGAAGAACGTAGACAAATGTCTAATTTTTCAAATCTAATTAACAAGCAGATTGTTGGCCCTCAGACTGAAACATAATGGATCCAAAGCACACATTTGTTGCTAGTAAGAATGGGGAAAGGCAGCTGAAACCATCTATAATTGAATGCAGATTTATATAGTTCTGAAATTAAAACAGAACAGAACAGCTTCATCAGTGCAACACATTCTTAAAATGTCTGGACTTGCCTCAACTATTACTACCAGTTATACAGTTTCTTTGTGCCCCATTATACTACAAGAGCTTAACAATGCTGCTCACTCATTAAAGAAATCTAAATCTTCTGGTTTACAATGCTTTCCCTCCCCTGAGTTACACATACCTTTGCGGGACAAATCTGGTCCTTTTGTGCTCTATCAAGCACTCAATCAGGATTGGTACTTTTCATCGTAATCAAAAGACTTTATTATTTAAAAAATGGAAAAAGACATTTACATCTATGGTAGACACCCTTATCCAGAGCAACTTACTTTATTATTATTATTTTTAAAATCTATGTTATACAACCGAGCAGTTGAGGGTTAAGGACCTTGCTCAAGGGCCCAGCCGTGGCAGCTTGGCAGTGCTGGGATTTGAACTCACAACCTTCCAGTCATCATTAACCACTGAGCTACCACTGCCCCACCACTGACCCATTGGACCCATCCCAGTTAGAAGTGGTCATTGATGAATTATTCATTATGATCAGACAGGACTCAATAATGGACACCTACAGTGAACATAGAAAAGAATCACCCCCCTTTTAAAATAATCACATTTTGTTGCTTTTCAGCCTGAAATGAAGATGGACACAGTTTTTGTTTTATCCAGCTGTATTTACTTTTCTTTTACTTTATAACATCCAAGTGAAAGATATAACACCAAGATGTCAGAATTTTTTTTTTTTTAATTTAAAAAACAGAATCACTGAGTTGGAAAAAGGATCACCCCCCTGCTTTAATTTGCCTTAATTTTTTAATTACAGCCTTTAGTCTGTTGGGATATGTCTCTACTAACTTTGCACATCTAGATTTTGCAATATTTGCCCACTCTTCTTTGCAGAACTGCTCAAGTTCAGTTAAATTTGTTGGTGGCCATTTGTGGACTGCAGTCTTCAAGTCATTCCACAGATTTTCAATGGGGTTTAAGTCTGGGCTCTGACTAGGCCATGCAAGGACATTCACCTTTTTCTCCTTCAACCACTGTGTGGTCAGTTTTGCTGTGTGCTTTGGGTCATTGTCATGTTGGAAGGTAAACCTTCTTCCCATTGACAACTTTCTGGCAGAGGGCAGCAGATTTTCCTCAAGAATTTGACGGTATTTTGCCCCATCCATTTTCCTTCTATCCTGACAAGTGCTCCAGTCCCTGCTGCAGAGAAACACCCCCATAACAGGATATTACCACCTCCATGCTTTACTGTAGGAATGGTGTTATTGGGATGGTGAGCTGTATTGGATTTCCACCAGACATATCCTTTGGTGTTGAGGCCAAATCATTCAATTTTAGTCTCATCTGACCATAACACCTTTTTCCATGTGGCCTCAGAATCTTCAAGGTGCGTTTTGGCGAAGCTCAGTCGTGGGTGGCTTTTTTCTTGCAACCCTCCCAAACAAGCCACATTTGTGGAGAATTTGTGATATAGTTGTCACATGCACACAATGACCACTCTTTGTCATAAATTCCTGCAACTGCTTCAGAGTTGCTGTAGACCTCTTGGTAGCCTCTCTGACCGGTTTCCTCCTGGCTCTTTCATCCAGTTTGGAGCGACGTCCTGATCCAGGGAGGGTCTGTGTTGTACCACATACCTTCCACTTCTTAATAATAGATTTCACTGTGCTTCTGGGCATTGATAAAGCCTTTGAATTGTTTTTGTATCCATCTCCTGACTTGTGCCTGTCCACAACTTTACCCCAGAGATCTTTTGACAGTGACCCCCCCACCCCCCTCCTGGCAGAAGCAACTTTTTTATAAGAGCAAAAGTGGCACAGAACATTACTACAGCTTATAAGTGCCAATGCTTCCAACCACTAAGCATGGAAAACCTTTCAAAGATTCCTTAACTAAAGTGGGCAGTGTCATTGGTCCTGAAAAGAAGCACAAATTTACGAATATCATCCACTCCAGCTGTCAGGTGATACCCTGCTACAGTTATTTCACTAGAATTAAATTCAGTCTATTGGAACTCCAAAAGAATATTTTGATGACTGAGTATTGAAATAACACGAAATGATATCTACTGTTAAGATGAAGTATTGATTTATTTTAATTTTTTATGCTCCCTGTTCCCCATACCTCACCGGACCATTTTGATAGATCACACTATCTAATTTCTTGCTGGCAAGAGACCTAGGATCCGCATAAAAACGTTACAGTGAGCGAAGCAATCAGGTGGTGGTGGTGGCTGCTAGGACACCTTTCTGGAAGGGAAACACTCTGGTTCCTCCAGACAGACAATGAAGAAACCTTAAGGGTTCTACATTTTCTAAGAGTGTAGTGCTAAGTGTTTTGGCCCTGAAGAACTGCTTTAGTGAACTCTTATTCACCGTCATGGGTCGGTCATGAACCTGTTGTCCATCTGATTTCGTCACCTACTGCATGCCGAACCAAACAAGGGTCTACCCTTTGGATTGACCTTTTTCAGAGGGCATTTTCCCTCATTTTGATATTGCATTTTTGTCTCCACACTGTGAGCAATACGTGACCCAGTAGATAGCAAAGCTTAGCTAGCAGTTCCTCCAAAAAGAGTTGTGGTTTCTGCGGAAAAATGAAATGGAGGAACTGCCAACTAAGCTTTTATCTTTGTTTGGCTTCCACTTCCATGATCTGTCAGCTTGTGGGGTAAAAGTTCACCTAGAACTGAGCATGAAGCAAAAGTAGCTGTTTTTTTTTTTTTTAATTGTTCAGGAATTAAAATAAGCCTATAATAAATAAACTTGACTTTGTTCACCAATCTTCCCATTTCCTGGGAATCCAAACACATCCCTGAGATACGACTCGTCTTCTTGAGTTTATTCCTTGTCCATTTGTTAGTTATGCAAACATGGTCCAAAAAAAAAAACATATTTAGTCTTCAGAATGAAAGATCAGACGTTGGATTTCTGGAATGAAATCTCGACTCAACACGAGTCTTTCATTTGCTTTTTTTTTTTTTTTTTAGGCTTCAAAGAAGGTGTTCTAGCACACAATGATGGGAAACCCGTGTGATTGTAACCCCCCTCAGCCAAACACAACAAACATGTGACAGGAGCTTTTTTGAAGCAGGTCGAGATAAAACTCCAAACCCTCCACACCCACAACCCCGTGTGCTTCTTTTTCTTCCTCCGGAGTACCGTCTGGGTACGAGTTCTGCAGTTCTTTCATCGTTCCATCGTGGAAGAACAATGTAGCACAAGTATCATTGTGTGATTTCCTTTTTAAATACTCCGAGCACACCTTTCACAAGCCAGCTCGCTAGGAAGGGACTATTGTGAGGAGAAGGGCTGTCATGAGCACACTTTCTTTGAGGTGCAAAAATAATTGATGTGTTTGCTCATTTGAACCCTTTCATGCACAGTGTCCACACTTACGGACCGTCTATAATTAAAGCTCTTTTTAAAATATATATTTTAGGAAAATAAAACATGTATATCATCTTCAGATCACTTGAGAGCATAGCTGTAATTTAACATAAACGTCTTTAGCTCTCTAGACTATTTGTTGTTGTTAATCTTTACTAAACTTCTACATAATAAAACTAAAAAGAACTATTTAAAAAAAATAATTAATTGACAGACACTAAGTACCTTAGATTTTTAAAAAGTAAGTTTTTTTTTTTTCTTCTTCCATTATGGAACAGTCCTAAACTGCTTTTAAATGTAGTATTTTCAGAAATTATATGTATATGTGTATATATATATATATATATATATATATATATATATATATATATATATATATATATATATATACACACACACGTATATATGTGTTTGGACATTGGAAGGTTTATTGCATTTTTGAAAATTAATTTTTTAAATTATTTAAAAAATAAATTTTTACTTTTTTTAACTCGTAGTATTCCTGTACATGGACAATTTTAATATAAGTGATATAAATAAGGAGATTTTTTTCCTGTCCATTAGTGTTTTATTTAAGTTTCTCCATCGCCAGTATCGTATTTGTAACTGTTCCTCGAGTTAGGAGAATAGGAACTCCTATTGGTGGATTTCAGACGAGCTTCATAGCAGCTCTCATACTCTGAGATTTTAATAAAAAAATTACTCACACTGCCAGAACTTCCAAGTGTTCCAAGACCACTGACTCAACTCTCAACCAAAGAATTGCTCAACGTGATTTTTTTTATCTGTGACAGTAAGAAACTTCCTGACTCGGACTGAACTACTAAATAACAGAGGAGCGAATCTCGGTCATGACTGAATGACTTGCTGACCAATCACTGACCTGCCGAATGTGAAAAGGGCGAATCACAGTTATGACCGAATGACCCGCTGAGCCTAAACCCTGACCTGCTAAATGTACAATGGATATAAACAGTCTATACACCCCTGTTAACATGTTTTTTTTTTGTGTGTGTGAATGAAACCAAGATAAATCATGCCAGATGTCTTTTTCCACCATCAACATGAAATTACAACGTATAAAAATGTAGTAAAACTTGAAAAGTTTTAGGGAAAATAGGAAAAATTTTAAAAAGTTACAATAACCTGGTTGCATAAGTGTGCACGCTTCTATAGAATTTTCTTCACCTTTTGGTTTCATGTGGCTGCTGAAGCCGTGGTTCGCAAAGAGCTTACAAATCCTGTACGGTATCTCACTTGTCAAAAGATATTGATCAGGAGAGGGGTATAAGAGAATTTCCAAAACATTAGATGTACCATGGAACACCGTGAAGGCCATCATCAACAAATAGAGAAAATGGAGCACCACAGTGACATCACCAAGAACAGGACGTCCCTCCAAAATGTATAAAAGTACAAGACATGAATGAATGAAGAATGTAATGAATTTTCCTGGTTTACACAACAGCTATTTGACCATGTAGTGTTGGCACATTTATAGAAGGGATTTATTTATTTATAATCGCACTATCTGGTGTCACCCAGATGAGGATGGGTTCCCTTTTGAGTCTGGTTCCTCTCACGGTTTCGTCCTCGTGTCGTCTCAGGGAGTTTTTCCTCGCCACCGTCGCCTCTGGCTTGCTTATCGGGGATGAATTCATACATTTAAAATCTATATCCTGAATTTATATAGTTCTGTAAAGCTGTTTTGGGACATTGGGACAATGTCCATTGTTAAAAGCGCTATACAAATAAAACCGAATTGAATTGAAGACAAAAACTTACCAGGGAGGCTGCCAAGAGACCAACGACATCATTAAAGGAGCTGCAGGAGTATCTGACAAGTACTGATTACTCTCTGCATGGAGCAACAATCTCTTGTATTCTTCACACGTCTGGGCTGTGGGGTAGGGCGGCTAGACAGAAGCCCTTTCTCACAAAAAACATCCGAGCCCAACTACATCACCCCAAACCATGTGGCAAAATGTGGTATGGTCTGATGAGACCAATTCCAAAAGGTTTGTTTGGTACAAAAAAAAAAGAAAAAAAAAAAAGCACCACTTAAAAGTACACCATACCCACAGTGAAGCATGGTGGTGGCAGCATCATGCTTTATGGCTGCTTTTCTTCAGCCAGAACTGGGGCTTTTATCAAGGTAGAGGGAATCACGAATAGCTACAAATACCAGCCGATTTTAGTGCAAAACCTTTGGGTGTTTGCTAGTAAGATGAAGATGTAAAGGAATTTCACCTTTCAGCACGACAACGACCCAAAGAACACATCCACATCAACAAAGGAACGGCTTAACCAAAAGAAGATCGATGTTTCTGAATGGCTCAGCCAGAGCTCAGACCTGAATCCGACTAACGGATCTAGAATGCTTTTGCAAGAAAGAGTGGGGAAAATATTGCCAAGTCATGATGTGCCACGCTGATAGAGGGGTATAATAAAATCCTACGGTGCTTCAACAAAGTATTAGTTTAGGGGTGTGCACATTTTAACAGGAGTGTGGAGACTTTTCATATCCACTGTAAGAGCGAATATTTATGATGACTAAAAAAAAAAAAAAAAAAAAAAAAAAAAAACTCACTGACTCAAATAGTTTACTGCTAAACATGAGGGCTGAATCTTGGTCATGACTAAACGACTCACTGACTAACATAAACCTGTGTAAAATCTATTTTAAATAATCATAGATCATTTGCTGATGCTCGAGTCAGTTTTGGTCAATTGCGAAGTCCAATGCTTTTTATTCACGCCATCATCATCATTATTATTATTATTATTATTACTACAATTTCATTTGAATTGAATTTATCCAATTGCAATGGCATTCATTCCATAATTTAAGGCACTTTTTTTTTTGCAAATAAATGCTGTTATACAAAGTTTTTCCCCCCTGTGTTTTCCAGCAAGTTCTTCCATTTCTTCACATTTGTTTTCCATTGATCACTTTTCATTTTTGAAAAATATCTAATTCAATAAAGATGTTTTATTTATCTATTTTTATTTTTTAAAAAAAAATAAATACAATCATTCTTTATGAAAATGTAAATCCATTTTCATTTAACTGTCAATCTTTCTCATCTGAAATCCCCACAGCTGGCTTTATTTTAAAATCAACAAAAGAAAGAAAGAAAGAAAGAAAGAAAGAAAAAAAGCAGTTCTGATCTTGGACAGGTTTAATGACAGAGGTGAAGGGGTTTCATTCTGGCAGGATCCCACACATATTTCCCCACACAGGAACAGTTAATACGAATCAACCGGTTATTTAATGCTGTTGAATTCACAGCGGCCTGGACTCAGCTGGAAACACACGACCAGGAAACAGGGTTCGAGTTGTTTAGATTTTATTTCATCCTTTACATCAAAGAATCTCTACTACACTGCGTTATTTTGGACCGCATGAATGAGCGTTTGTAGCGTAGATGTCTGGGGTGTTTATGTTTGTAGAGAAAACTCTCACAGAGAGACCCAGTGCAGCTGGAGCGCACCCGGTCAGCACCTGGTACAACACAGCATGCTGGGAAAAGGTCCTTAGAATGTCCCGGGAAACCTCCGGGAAAAAAAAAAAAAAAAACCCCGCTCACTTTAGACTCCCATGAAACGAGAGAGCAGAGAGAACACCCAACAGCAAAAAACACAACTTTTTCACATTTACAGTCCTGTTAAACCTCACGAAACGTTACAAACTAGGTTACATAAGGATAAGAATAAAAAAAAACAATGTGCGTGATTATTTTCAAACAGGCAGAACTGACAGAAAAATGGAAAATGAGCACTGAAAATGAAATAGGGATGCACAGATTCACTTTTGATATCACGACGATGCCACGGAAAAATACCTAAGAGATTTAGGCATGTACAGTCATGTGAAAAAATAAGTACACCCCAAGGAAACTGTTGTTTGTTTTTTTGGACATATTTGGACAATCAAACATTTGACCCTCTTTGAAACAGTGCCTGTTAATAAAATTGATACACTATCAGACGACACATAAAATTAAGACTTTGTTGTAATTTTCACAATTTAAATGAACTCAAAAAAAAAAAAAGTTCAGGGTCACGGAAAAAGTAAAAATAAGTACACCCCTACATTTATCGCACCTTCAAATCCATATAATTAGAATCAGGTGTTGAAGATCAGGTGCCAGTGATCAAAACCTGCTTAGGGAGTGCAGATGGAACATGTCTTATATATATACACCCCTCTCATATCTAGTGTCTGGTGTTCCCTTTGCTATTGAGGTGTGTGGTGTCATCATGCCAAGATCTAAAGAGTTCTGTAAGGCCTTCAGAAAAAAGGTTGTGGATGCCTATGAGTCTGGTAAGGGATTTAAAAAGATCTCCAAATTATTTGAAATGCATCATTCCACTGTAAGGAAAAATCACCAAGAAATGGCACAGATTTCAGACAGCAAATTCAGCCCAAGAGCAGACCGTCTGATGTAAAACGGGGTCTCCAAGTACCCCAACATTTCATCACAGGATCTGCTAGTACGTCTTGCAACTGTTGGTGTCAAAGTGCATGCTACTCCAATCAGAAAGAGATTGCACAAATTTGACCTGCATGGGAGGTGCGCCAAGAAGAAGCCTTTTACAAGACTACAGTTAGCCAATGAGCATATAGGCAAAGACCAGGTGTTTTGGAATAATGTGCTCTGAGGAGACGAATCAAATATAGAGTTGTTTTGCCACAGTAACAGCAGACATGTTTGACGCAGTCCAAAGACAGCTTTTCAGGAGAAGCACCTCATACCGACTGTGAAGCACGGTGGTGGAAATGTTATGGTTTGGGGTTGCTTCGCTGCCTCAGGGACTGGACAGCTTGCTTTCATTGATTCAACTATAAATTCTGCATCGTATCAAAGAGTGCTCGAAGATAACGTGAGGCCACCTGTCCGAAAGTTGAAGTTGAACCGAAAGTGGACCTTTCAACAGGATAATGATCCTAATCGCACTATCAAATCCACCAAGGAATGGCTCAAAAAGAAGAAATGGAGGGTTATGGAATGGCCTAGTCAAAGCCCAGATCTGAATCCCATTTAAGTGTTGTGGGGGGGGGGATTTGAAACAGGCAGAACATGCAAGAAAACCCTCAAACATCCTGCAACTGAAAGAATATTGCAAAAATTCCAGCAAGCCTTTTGGACAATTATGCAAAACTCCTACAAGAACTTATTTCTGCTAAAGGGGGCAATACTAGCTTCTGAGGCCAAGTGTGTACTTACTTTCCTTGTGGGTTTGTTCAAGCATATCAACTTTATTAATAGGCGCTGTTTCAATTTGAATAATAATAAAAAAAATAGAGAGGGAACAATCATGTGAAGGCAGGAAACACACTGTCTGTTGCTACAGGATAGGTGGTGTGTTACTCAGTTGTCCCAGCTTTCTAATCTGCTTAGTGAGGCTGAAACCTAGTGTTGGGCCCCAACACACACACACACACACACACACACACACACACACACACACACACACACACACACACACACACACACACACACACACTCAAGACCAGCTGGCCTTTTCAGGCTGGAGGCCACCACAGAGGAAGGGTTTGTATAGAAACGCAGTTATTCAGCCACAAAGCAGGATGGCATCCAGACCCAAACAAAGAGGACTCGGAGCGGGAGAGCTGACGCAGCATCAGAGCCTTCACCCTTGATTAGAGCGAGACTTTCACATTTACTGATCAGAGATCTGGGTTTTACTCTGAGCGTGACTCCTTTGTCGCTGTGGTGTAGCCCACTTCCCTCACGACACGGCACAGTTCCCACAATTCTCACACTGATTTCCTCATATAAATAAAACACGGCTGTTTAAAAAAAAAATAATAATAATAAAAAAAAAATAAAAAAAAATTGTGCATCTTTTGTGACTCTTCCACTGGTCCTGTAGATTCAGATTCCAGCGCAGTACAGAAATAACTTGACTGGGTTTGGTTGGAGACGTGAATCGTGTCAATCACCGATCTGTGTGTTCACATTACAGGAAGCTCATTTAACTTATGCAATCTCTTAAGGAGTTGAGCTTATTGTAAGTGGTACAGCATTAATACTTTTATATGAACTTACAAAACAATACATTAGTTTATATGAAAAAAAAAAGTTTACACTTGCTGTATTCCTGCATTTACACCTGCTGTAGTCCTAAGAGAAGCTTCCCACACACTGGATCTTCAAAAAGTTGAAAAAGTGAGTGAATATGAGGAGATTTACGATGTTGAATACTGAAAATACGACGCGGGTACGTCTGGGATGTTCATCGGTACGTGATGTGATACGGTCAAGTCGCACAAGCAGCTTAAATTCTCTTGCTTTTCTGCCTCCAAAGCTACAGAGAAGACAAACAGCCTCCTCATCACCAAAGTTACACCAATCTGCATTACAGAGGATAATAAATCTAATCTAGAGTGCAGGCTAGACTAGATAGTTAGCACTGTTATTTAAAAAAAACCACAACGCCTAGTGTGACAGTAGCCATAGTCGACGAAAGATATACGACTGGTTAAATGGCTATGCTGACATTTTAGTTAAGGCAATGAACTCATTTTAAACCCTCTGTAAGTATAAGTACTTGAAACAATCCAGATCGAATTGGAAAAAGCAGACAACACATAGAAACTAGCGCTGTCTATAGGTTTAACAGGTTAAAACTTAATTTAGAGCGGAAAGTTATAAACTCTTAAACAGG
Organism: Cranoglanis bouderius; assembly: GCA_023630585.1. NCBI lineage: Eukaryota > Metazoa > Chordata > Actinopteri > Siluriformes > Cranoglanididae > Cranoglanis > Cranoglanis bouderius. The sequence continues at coordinate 1,933,910 of CM042561.1, forward strand.
TTTAGGTCTTCATACAGAACAATTCATATTTAACCTAATGTAATTTCCATACTGTTAGGGTTTATGTCATGTCTGTGGCACTAATAGTGTTTAAACGGTAATAAAACAGTAACTGAGGTCCTTACAGCGTACACACTGTCAGTTGAAAGATTTTAGCACTGGTTGGTGATTTTCCTGCTAAACCTGGTCATTAACTTTAAAATACGCAAGACTAAAAAAAAAAAAAAAGGGTCACAGTTTATATATCTGATGCACGCTAAACCTACAGACTGAAATCACATGAAATCAGTGATAACGTTAAATCTCTTCTGATCACGAAACTTCAGTGTGTGTCTCCGAGCTGGAGAGGGCGTGGCCTATAGTTTAGTACGTCTGGCACAGTTTGCTGATTTTCCTGCTCTGATTGAACTCATCAGTTCATGCTCAAGTCGGTTTGTAGAAGCACTGATGGAATCTGAATGTACAGGACCTGCATCGCTGTCCTGGAGCTCTGGCGCCCTCGAGTGGCCTGTTATAATATAATAATGATAATAATAATAATAATAATAATAATAAAAAAACAACTCTCATAAAAGCACCACTCTCACTGATCTGTCATTCACTCTTCAACAGGAATGAAGGAGAGATTTTTTGGCAGTGGGACAATGAAACAGCGTGGGAGCGTAATGCTAAAGGCACTGTGGTTTTCCAAACTCTGTTTTGCATATGGAATAAAAATCTGAATCAGTAACTATGCGCATCGCTTCCATGTGCATAAGTATTAAAACTACATCATGTAACTATGCATACAGATAAAGCTCCTAAACTAATTTTATTTATATATATATATATATATATATATATATATATATATATATATATATATATATATATATATATATATATATATATGTACACACACACACACACACACACACACACACACACACAACATACACACACAGCATATATTATTTGTATAAACACATGCAGGGAGCAGAAAAAGTACAGAAAACACCATAAAATCGGAGTAAATCGGTAACAAAAGAGACGGGCTGGTATGCCGTTACCGTATTTTCTGGATAATAAGTAGCTCTAGATTATAAATTCGATCTGTCTAGAGAAATCGATATGGCTATGGGACAAGCAAAGTCATTTTAACTTTACTTTACCACGTGTGACAACAAACTACTGTCATAAATACTCTAAAAATCATTTAAATATACGGCAAAACTAATAATAAGAGAACCAAAATGATGTATTCTAATAATACATAATAATAATAATAATAATAATTCGCTTTATACCAATTTCCGATACAGATTAATGCTAGCTGGTCTCCTTTTAACTAGCATTTATTATAAGCACTGGAAAATTAGTTAATATCAGGTCAGATCAAATCTAAACTAGTTATTTTATATACAGTATGTTTATATTTTCTGGACTATATATGAAATATGAGATGCACCTTCTAAATTCGACCTTTTTTTGGAGAAAAGCAACATCCCAATATTTATCGAGAGCTACAGCGCAGTTTCGTAAATGTGTTAAGTCACAGTACCAAATACAAAATGTTTTGTATACGGTATTTTTGAGTTTCCGGTAGTTTGTCTACATCCTGCATGCGAATCCACTATATCATAAACTCGGCTATTTACTCACACACATACGGCCTATACAAAAAGTGATCGTCTTTATAACAGAGATCATCTAAATGATCTAATTGGTCAGAAAGATAGACTAAAATAATCTCACCTGTTAACAGTAAACCGTTAAAGGAAGTGCGCGGCTGTTTAAGGTTTAAATTGAGTTTTCTCAGGCAGTAAACATCGAGTGGAGGGTCAGTTATTAAAAGTGTAATTTTACAGTAAAACCACAAGAGAAGGTCACCGTATCATTTCTCTTCTGTATGAAGAGGAACTTTAAGCAGGGACGGCTACAGAGACTGGAAATAAATCTGAAGAGGAGTTCGTTAGGAGATATAATGATCTCAGAAAAATGGGTTTTTACTCTTGCAAAGTTGGCAGGAACATCAGGAGCACCATGCCACTGCAGAAGAATGGAGAAAATCAATGACATTAGATGCTGTCTTATGAAATATGAAATGTTCTGAATTAATTGAAAGGATTAAGGAGTCATTATTTAGTTTAAGTAAAATATTCTCAAAGCCTAATGCTTACATTGTGCCAGTTATACCGAACTATTCTTTGTTTGTTTGTTTTTTTTAATTTAAAATTTTGCTGTAATAGATCAACAGGGCAGGAAGTTAAATTCCCCCTCACGCGCAACGTATTTTTTCCAGTCGCTATAAGTGTCCCAACTGAAAATCTGTCATATTTCTGTAGAGCTACAATAAGGCACGCCTTCTGAAATAAAACCACCAAAGAATCCTGAACGAACCTGCGACGTACACTGCCAGTCGAATAGTTTTAAATGACTCTCATTGTAATTACTCTAAAATTTAAGAAAAAAAAAAAAAAGATCTATTATTAATCTGTTGGTTCGTGAATTCACAGATCAAAATGTAATAAACTATCAGTGTAATAGTGATTAGTAAAAGATTAGAAACTTCAGGGTTTAAAACAGTTTGACTGGCAGTGTATAGCCAAGTTGTACATTTCCTATATCGCAATCAAACGTCACCTGCAACATGCATAAGCGTTCAGGAAAACAATTTCATCTCCAGAAAAAAAGAAAATACAAGTAAAGAAAGCTGTTAAAAGATAAAACCCTTTGAACAGAAGCTGCAGGAGCTGTATAAAAGTGGCAGAGTGTCTGAGGAGAGTCGAGTACAAAAGTCCTGTCCTTTACTACCATTTTAAATTAAAATAAATGCATCTGAACAGCATTTATTCAAATTTTGATTGGTGATGTTCAATTATTCAATAAACCTCTGTTGCTCTGTGATGAAACGCTTGTTAGTGGACTCAGACTTTTGGACCCGACTCGAGTTCCCGGTCGTAAACTGGGCTGAAAAGTTGGGATGTTTTGACATGCATCACCGGGTATAAGACTGAGATGACACCGTCAGTATTTCACGAGGTCAGGGTGAGGGGTTTAGGGGTCAGTGGAAGGAAGGTTCTGGAGAAACGGGGTGAAGGACGAGCGAACCGTTCGTCCCTTTAGAGGCTGCTGGACCCGGAAGTTGTTCACCATGCTCTTCTGGACCTCTTCCTCCGCCGAGGTTAACAGCAGACTCCTGAACACGGCCAACTGAGAGAGGGAGAGAGAGAGAGAGAGAATAAGACAGAAC
>CM042561.1:1939641-2084641 GCA_023630585.1 Cranoglanis bouderius
CCAAAATTTCTTGGTAAACGGGTGCAGCGACTTCGGTTGTCAAAAAACACAATAGACCAACACCAGCAGATGACATTGCACCCCAAATCATCACAGACTGTGGAAACTGAACACTGGACTTCAAGCAACTTGGGCTATGAGCTTCTCCACCCTTCCTCCAGACTCTAGGACCTTGGTTTCCAAATGAAATACAAAACTTGCTCTCATCTGAAAAGAGGACTTTGGACCACTGGTCAACAGTCCAGTTCTTCTTCTCCTTAGCCCAGGTAAGACGCCTCTGACGTTGTCTGTGGTTCAGGAGTGGCTTAACAAGAGGAATACGACAACTGTAGCCAAATTCATTGACACGTCTGTGTGTGGTGGCTCTTGATGCCTTGACCCCAGCCTCAGTCCATTCCTTGTGAAGTTCACTCAAATTCTTGAATCGATTTTGCTTGACAATCCTCATAAGGCTGCGGTTCTCTCGGTTGGTTGTGCATCTTTTTCTTCCACACTTTTTCCTTCCACTCAACTTTCTGTTAACATGCTTGGATACAGCACTCTGTGAACAGCCAGCTTCTTTGGCAATGAATGTTTGTGGCTTACCTAGTGAACCAAACTGAGAGACCATTTTGAAGGCTCAGGAAACCTTTGCAGGTGTTTTGAGTTGATTAGCTGATTGGCATGTCACCATATTCTAATTAGTTGAGATAGTGAATTGGTGGGTTTTTGTTAAATGTGAGCCAAAATCATCACAATTAAAAGAACCAAAGACTTAAACTACTTCAGTCTGTGTGCACTGAATTTATTTAATACACGAGTTTCACAATTTGAGTTGAATTACTGAAATAAATGAACTTTTTCACGACATTCTAATTTATTGAGATGCACCTGTATATATATATATATATATATATATATATATATATATATATATATATATATATATAAATTAAAAAAAAGAAAAAAAAGAAATAGGTGCCGTGTTGAGATATCAGACGCGATACCTTCAGGAAGACCCCGATAACAGCCAGGCCGTTCTCCTCCATGATGGCCTCCTCAAACAAAGCGTATTTATCCGCGTTCCAGTGGACCAAGTGGAGCTGCAGGAGAGCAGGACGAGTTTTATACACACACACACACAGACCCACACACACACACACTACAGCATGGCATCTCTCTCTCTCTTTCTCGTTTATATGTACACATACGGTTGAGGTCATAAGTTTACGTGCACCTTGCAGAATCTACAAAATATTAATAATTTAAAAATAAATAAATTAAAAGGGATCATAAAAATTGATTGATGTAAACTGTTATTATTTTGTCTTCTGGGAATCATGTAAATATCTTACGTAGCTTCCGAAGGGCAGTACTAAATGACGATAAGATAAGATAATTAGCACTGATCATCCTGTTCAAAAGTTTGTATCGTGTCGCCTTCTTGTGCATCAGTGAACGTTTGCACCTTTTGTAATAGTGTAAATGTGTACGAGTCCCTCGGCCATCCTCGGTGTGAAAAGACGGATCTCAGCATCATATAGTCGCTGCTGGAAAGGGCTCAGATATGCAGAAGATGCTGGAAAAGCAAAGAATGTGCAGGACCTGGAGGATTTTTCTGAAGAACAGTGGGTGGTTTAACTGCTCAGGACGAACAAGGGACTCGTGAAACTAACAACTATCACAAACAAACAAACAAACAAACATAAACATAAAAACAGCTCGGTGGTTAAGAAGTCGGGCTACTGATCGGAAGGTCATGAGTTCAAATCTCAGCGCTACCACTGTTGGGCACTTGCGCAAGTCCTGCAGCAAAAAAATGTCTGCCCACTGCTCTGGGTGTGTTCACGGTTTGTGGTTTGTAGTGTGTGTGTGTGTGTGTGTGTGTGTGTTCGCTACTGGATGGGTTAAATGCAGAAGACAAATTCCAAGTATGGGTCACCATACACTGGCCTTCACATGTCATTTTCACTTTTTTTTTTCTTTTCAAAAACACTGTTTGTATTCAGTTACATCTGCAATAAAGTCTTGTACACACACACACACACACACACACACACACACACACACACTTAAGCTTTGATTCAACTGACATGCAGTTTGTATCACTATAATCTGGCAGCTACACATTTTCTCTTAACTAAACACAAGCAAACTAAGGACATAAAACATGTCTAGACTGACGCACTACATCTGGTTTAAAGGGGAACATAGTGTACGTTATGGTTTTTTTTTTTTTGGCTGTTCAAACTGTTCCTGTAACAACACTCCTCAGGCTTGAAACAATACCTGAACACAGAAGCCATTCAACCACACTGGACTCTATTCATCCGGGGAAATAAAAGACTGAGAGCGGAGTGAAAGAGGACACTGGAGAGAATCAGGGCAAAACGAGACACACTGGGAACACACTGTCAGCTTATAGTGGTATGAAGCGCACACACGCACACACACACACACACACACGCGCACACACACACACACACACACTCTCTCTCTGTAAAGCTCTAACTTGATGTTTTCTGACATTTTCAGGGCAGAGGAACGACTGTTTATAGCCAGTGTTAAAACATACCGTCTGTTCCTGTATGCAGCGACACCGCAATCCAAGCAACTCCTCTTCGGATGTCGATTTCATATCCTGTGTCGTATAAAGCGGCATAAAACGGATCCGGATAAAATACGAATCCGCATGACTTACGTTTACTTTGATCGTGCCGTTTTGATTAGACATTACAGGTCCTACTTGAGCTACACCGTTTATCACCGCGTCTACATTGCGGGCGAGGAGCGACGGAGTGATTAGATCACTTCCGCTATAATAAACGACAGAATTTACACCGGACGCGTGCAGATACAGCATATAACGACAAACGTGAATCAAACTAAAGCACGTCGTGCCGTCGAACGTCCACGAGACTTACGTTATAGCAGCTACAAACAGTCGTTCCCTCACCGACATCTTTTATCTCCGTCTTGAAGAATAAATAAACGCAGCTCGTCAAAAAGCGTCCTGAAGATGTTGGAAAACTTACAAGTTACAGCTTTACCTCTGACTGTTACAAAGCCCTGACACTGGAGACTCCTTCCATGAATCTCACATAAACATCTCCTTACAGAAAACTTCACCATACCAACAGTTACACGGTTTTAATCCGTTTTGTGTGGAGCGTCCGCCGTACGAGTCCCTGTGAACATTATTGTTATAGAACATTAATCAACACCTTCTGACCAATCACAATCCAGGATTCAACTGGACCATTACCTCAGCGGGGTAGAGGTGGCGGTCCACAGTGTGTTCAGAGCCCCAGGTGTTATTCTCTCCCCAGTGGAAATGAAACTGACACAACCTGAACTGATCCTCCAGGGGACCACCACGCAGTGCTGTATCTCACACACACACACACACACACACACACACACACACACACACACACACACACCTTGTGAAGACCTTCCATTGACACAATGATTACTGCAGCTAATTTAATCTTAACACTAATTGAGAAATGAGTATTTATTATTTATTAATATTAATTATCATCAGTTTTAAAAGTTCATGGTAACATCAAAACAATCAGCTCTTACAGGAAACATTATACAAACGATCAGGTCTTATTAGAAATATTATTTTTTTAAAATGATAATCTCTTATAGGATGTGACTTATTTAACATCCAGCTGTTATTTGTATTTATATTTATTATTAAATTAGCTCTTGGTGTATTCGTTTTACTAAATTGTCAGCTGTTGATGTTATTGGTGCCGATAAAATGTTCAGCTTGTGCTAGATTTTTAATCTGACTGTATTTTTTTATCAGAATAATCCGTGCGCTCTTACTGGACTTGTCCGTCGTGTCGTCGTACTCGACGAGGAAGGAGTATCCATTGTTCCAGATCTGCTGGCAGGTTCTGGGGTCGTACCGCGTAACCAACGGCTTCAGGTTCGGGTCGAAGACGCTTTTACGCAGGCTGATGTCGATGGGAGACTGGCGCTCTCCTCCGGGCACTTCCACAGGCTCCTGCCACATAGGGTGCACTGACATACAAAAAAAAACAAAAAAAAAAAAAACCCCAAAACAAGACATTCAGTTACCGATAAAACAAACAAAAAAACCTAGCCCTATTTGCTGGGAAAAGGAAAAAAAAGAAGAAGATATAAAACAACCACCTACGTTTTTTAATATATTCCGCCGCCTCGCACGCTTTATGACACATCATCTCACAAATAAAACTTCACCGGACAAGACAAAGCTAACAGGAACGACGTCTTTTTCTTAACCGTGCACACGAGTGGAATAAGAAAAGAAAGAAACTTCTCTTTTGAGGATGTGACTCATGAAGGATCCGTGAAGTGAAGCTGAACGAAGGGACACGTCATCTGAATGTGGTGAGGGGGAAAAAAAAAAAAAAAAAAAAACCAACAACCCGGCTTTACAGCAGGAACTCGATCCGACGCGATATTAATTTCCAGTGGAAGAACTTTTCTTGGCGGCAGCGCTCCCTTGAGATGAGAAGCCTAGAAGTTTAAGAAAGGAGCATACGCTAGAACATATCCTTTCCACAGAGACTGTTCCTCAGATGTGACTCTTGGCGTTGTGCTCATATGGTCACGAGTTCAAAAGGGGTTTCACTGAATTACATGTAAGCCAAAGGAATGTGAGCAGGAAGGGCTGTTTTTTTTTTTTTTTTTTTTTACTGACCAAGCAGTTGACTCTGTAATCCCTCCAAGCTGCTTCAAGGGCCAGCGGGACAAAAATGACTACCTTTACAAAACACAGCGCGCTTTACAGTCAGCCACGGCCTACGGTAAAAATACAGCCTGCTTTACAGTCAGCCACGGCCTACGGTGAAAATACAGCCTGCTTTGCAAATAGAGCACAAATTACTGGGATCGTTCCACTTCCACAAAACCTCATCCATCAGCCAAGACATAACTGCGGTGCGGGGCTTTGCACTGGAGCTATCTAAAGATTTAAACACTCAGAGTCATGCTGTTATTAAAAAAACAAAAACAAAAAAGTCTTATTTCTCTTACGTAACAGCAATTTGCCAACTGTTACTATTAATATTTAATTTAAGAAGGACACGTCATGATTTTCTCTTTTTAAAGTTAATAAAACGCGTCATGAAACCTTACAGTTTTACCTCTGACGCTGGAGACTCCTTCCACAAATGCTAAACAAACATCCCATTACAGAAAAATCCATCATATAAACATCTCGTAAATCTGTTTATTAACAGCGCAAGTCCCTATGACTGAGCCGTTACTATAGAAACGATAACGTATTAGAACGAGCGCCTCGACAATTGCACGCTACCGTTACGGGAAATTAATCGACACCTTCTGACCAATCAGAATCCAGAATTTAACAGCGCTGTGGTGTAAAAAAAAAAAAAACAAAACAAACCCTGCTATAATCGAGCTATATAAAATAAAGTAGGTCTATATTACATATCTGAGTGTATCTACCAGATCACACGGATGTGCTGATGTGGTTTAGGACACAAGTGGGACTTCCGGTCATCTATAAACGTGAACAAAACTTAAACGTGAAACGTAGCTGAACGCTGGATCTATTTTGGGGGTCGGCCATCTCGGACACAAGATGACAATGGGCAAGGTTTTACAAAATTTTTTAAATTTTTTTTAATATATTCACGACACAGACACACAATGAGCGGAACTGTACTATGTATTATGGAAATGATAATATACTTCCACTTTAAACTTAAGGACGACGTTTGTCATTTTTAAAGGTGATTTTAGATGTGTAATAATACCATAGCGTCGCAGATGCCTTAGTGAAATGCTGATTCTCAATAATGCCACGCAAAGCATGCCACTAGTTTCTGCGTTTCAAACTTCTTCCTTGCATTTTTTCCAGCCCAGAAATGATCTCCGGCCCCAACCGAAACACCTTCACTGGCGCTTTTCCTTAACCCTCTGGAGTCTGGGGTATCTTTAAATATTTTTCAACAGATCTTCTGCACTATTAAACCTCCTTAAACAAGTGTTTGGTATGATGTTTTCAGCAAAACATTTGAATTTTTTTAAGTCTTAGATGGTGTACTGATGTACAGAATCCAAAACACATCAAAAAAAAGAAAAGAAAAGAAAAAAAAAAGTCACAAAAATTAAAATTTTATTGAATATATGAGGAAAACACTTGTTCTTTCAGCACCATAACTCTACAGCATTATCTACAAATAAAACAGAGCAGGTACAGGAGGTTTTTTTTTTTTATTTGTCTGGTCAGTCCTTCGATGTCTGTGTTAAAAAAATGTAATCTGTAGAAAGTAATAAACAAGCAAACATTATAAAGCAAAGGGGTCTCTACATGAAGCCACACTCAGCTGTAATAATTATTATTGTCCACCAGATGTCAGTATAGAGCTCAGTGTCAAACGCTTCAATGCTCAATCATTTTCACTTCAAATACGTTGCTGTCTCAAAAGCTTCGTTCTTCAGTCACTAGTGATGGTTACTAAATCTGTTTCGTCACGAGGATCAGGCGACTAAATACTAACTGGCAGTCTCCAAATGATAACTAAAGATCTCTCTTTCTTCACCAAGTACTTAAGGTAGCACTTGTCTTGTGTTTTTATTCCATACTAACATCACACCAACATGGCTTCACACTGAGGGTACTCTTAATCCCTAGGATCAGGATGGGTTTATTGATAGCACTTCTGGATTTGAGATGGATTTGAGATATTCAGGATTTGAGTGTCTGCCAAATGCCATAAATGTAAATATTCCTAAATCTGATTGGTCAAGGGACTAATCTCAGTAAATGCATTGATAATTTTTTTATACCAAACAGATTTGAGTGCTTTTTTTTTTTCTCTGCATGTTTTTATGTCAAAACATGGTGAAGATTTGCACACAAGCATCGTTACTTCCCAAAGTAACAGGTGCACAAGTAAGTCAATCATTTTTGCGTGATTTTTTTTAAATGAAACAGTGGTGCTTGAAAGTTTATGAGATTGAAATGTTAGATTGTTCTATATTTCTGCATGAATACGACCTAAAACATCATCGGATTTTCACACGAGTCCTAAAAGTGGATAAAGAGAACCCAATTAAATTAAACGAGACAAAAATATTATACTCCGTCATTTTATTTATTGAGGAAAATGATCCAATAGTACATATCTGTGAGGGCAAAAGTATGTGAACGTCTAGGATTAGCAGTTAGTCTGAAGGTGAAATCAGAGTCAGGTGTTTTCAATCAATGGGACGACGATCAGGTGTGAGTGAGCGCCCGGTTTTATTTAAAGAACAGGGATCTATCAGAGTCTGATCTTCACAGTATATTTTTGTGGAAGTGTATCATGGCACGAACAAAGGAGATTTCTGAGGACTTCAGAAATAGAGTTGTTGAAGCTCATCGGGCTGGAAAAGGTTACAAAACCGTCTCTAAAGAGTTTTGGACTCCACCAATCCACAGTCAGACAGATTGTGTACAAACGGAGGAAATTTAAGACCAGTGTTACCCTCCTCAGGAGCGGTCAACCAACAAAGATCACTCCAAGAGCGAGACGTGCAATAGTCCACGAGGTCACAGAGGAACCCAGGGAAACTTCTAAGCCACAAAAGGCCTCTCTCACGTTGGCTAATGTTAATGTTCATGAGTCCACCATCAGGAGAACACTGAACAACAATGGTGTGCATGGTAGGGTTGCAAGGAGAAAGTCACTGCTCTCCAAAAAGAACATTGCTGCCCTTCTGCAGTTTGCTAAAGATCACATGGACAAACCAGAAGGCTATTGGAAACATTTTTTGTGGACGGATGAGACCAAAATAGAACTTAATAGGGTTTAAATGAGAAGCGTTATGTTTGGGGAAAGGAAAACACTGCATTCCAGCATAAGAATCTTATCCCATATGTGAAACATGGTGGTGGTAGTATCATGGTTTGGGCCAGGACGGCTTGCCATCATTGATGGAACGATGAATTCTGAATTATACCAGTGAATTCTAAAGGAAAATATCAGGACATCTGTCCATGAATTGAATCTGAAGAGGAAGTGGGTCATGCAGCGAGACAACGACCCTAAGCACACAAGTCGTTCTACCCAAGAATGGTTAAAGAAGAATAAAGTTAATGTTTTGGAACGGCCAAGTCAAAGTCCTGACCTTAATCAATCCAACAGAAATGTTGTGGAAGGACCTGAAGCAAGCAGTTCATGTGAGGAAACCCACCATCATCCCAGAGTTGAAGCTGTTCTGTACTGAGGACCTTCTGTTTACGGAACCCATCGTTCCGTAGAGTTAAATGGAAACTCATGAAGCATACGATGGTGTGGGGGCGGAGTCAGTTGGGAGGAGCACTTATCCATGTTTTCACAGCAAGTGCACTTCAACCCACAGAGGGCTCCAATAATTACAAACGGCCCCTTTAACTTGTAAATATGGATTATAGCCCTATTTACAGCCATCCTCCCGATAAACTAATCCAATCCAAATAGGGCTTACCTCAAAACTTAGATTACGCAAGTTGATAATGTCATTTAAACCGAATGTATAAAGATTCAGGCATGTGTCTATTTACAGAAAAGATCTGAAGTGAGATAGACTTATAATACTCGTTAGCTACATCTGATACCAAACATGTCTTAGCTAATTGAAGACGAACCAAAAGGACGGATGAACCAAAGTCCTCCTTTGACTCTTAACCACACAGCTCTTCCTCCTCCTCACTTCTAAGTCTCTTTAAATAAAGTCACTGGCCAAATAAATGAAATAAATGTCAAATCTTAATAAAAACCTTAAAACAACAGAAAACTGTTTTCTCAACTTCCACCTACTAACATCCTGGTATGAGAGGACGTGAAAAATAACATCTTTCTATTCTATTTTTAGCAAGATATTTTATAATATGAGGTTTTGGAACGTAAAAAAAACAGTGCGTATAAACATTTTTGCATCGTGATATACAGTGTGTGCCATATTCCCTTCCCGTCTCACACGCTTTCCGTACAGTAGCCGACTATTAGAGCACACGGTATCAATTTAGCGCTCTTTACGACACCACATGCCAGATGGACGCTGATATGTTTCCGTCAGTATCTGTGTTCATTCCTAGATAAGCTCGCAGAAATGTGCTTTGATCTTTACCGCGCACCGTGACGCAGTGTTCGGTGCTGATCGTTGTCTCCAACGTTGACCCAACAACAAATCTACAATGTGCTGAAATGTTTTCACTAAAAACTTTTCTGCTTTAATCGTATGACACTCAGCTCTCCAAGAAACTCTGGGTTTATTTCCATGAACAGATCACATGACCCTTTAATCGCACAGGCAAGTCAGAACTTATAATAATAATAATAATCATCATTTCACTTCTAATGGAAACCGGTTGCACCAGAACTAACTTCATGGTATTCAAACCAACATGGAAAGTTACGCAATCACAACTCTCCCATTTTGTAACCTGTTTAGCAAAGTACACCGCCTTTTAACACGACGCTGCCTCCACCGAGCTTCGCCGTGTTCTCCAGGTAATGAGCAGTGTTTGTTTAAAACAAACAAACAAACAAAAAAACCAACATCTTTTACCTTTTTAATATTCAAATCATTTTGAAACCTATATAAACTTAACCCCCATTTCAGTATTATGGGCTATTTTGTGCAGATTCAAGACATAAAATGGCAATTAAGTCCATTTCAGTTCCAGGCTGTAACACAACAAAATGTGGAAAGGTTCTGAGGGGGTCGAATACTCATGCAAGGGATTGTACATTTGATCAGTAAAGCAAAAACAAGTGTTTAAAAGGTTTTATTCGCAACAAAAGATGAGAACATTCTGGAAATGTTAGGTCTGTGCACTAAAGTGGAGTTAGACGCTTAGAACCAAAATATATACAGTACTGTGCAAAAGTTTTAGGCACATGCAAAGAAATGCTGTAGAGCAGAGACGCCTTCAAAATAATGAAATTAAACGTCTACATTTAAAAAAAATAATTTAAAAAATACCGTAAAAATGCAGTAAACAGTAGTAAATGAAACAAAGTCAATATCTGGTGACAAAAAAATAAATAAATAAAAATAAAGATAATAGTCTCCGGTACAATGTGTGCAGTTTTATGAGGAAATGAGCTGGGAAGTTTTATTGAGCGTCTCAGTTCTTCTGGACACTTTGACTTTCGCACTCGCTTCTTATTTTTCGGAGCGAAACCCTTCATTGTGTTTTTTTGTCTGAAAAGTGCCTCTTACGTTTGGGAATCTAAAATGTTTTTTTTTTTTTTTTTGTACTGACTTGATCATGTAGAAGTCATGAAATAAAAAAAATAAAAAATTATAACGTCTATAAAAGTTTGTACTAAAAAGAAATAGGGTGCCTAAAACTTTTGCACAGTATTGTATATGTAGACATCTCCATGTAACAATACGTGCATAATAATAATAATAATAATAATAATAATAATAATAAGTGCACGTTATTGCAAGAAGAAAGGCTGTTAATGGGACTTACACTGAGACAGGACGAATCTGCTGGAGCAGGCGGACAGGTTACACCTGCGGACCGGAACCGAGAGCTGCGGAACCGAGAGCCGCGGAACCCGGAGCCGTACCTGCCGCACCAGGTGCCTCTGGAGGGGCCGAGCAAGCATTGTTAGGGCCACCATGGCTAAAAACCTAGCTTACTGTTCACCTACACGGTTCGGAATAACGCTTAAAAGCTTAACTAAAACACTGGCAGACAGTTTTCCTGTAACTAACGACGTCAATTCTTTCACTGAAGACCAGACGCTAAACCACCACCTTCCCCTAGGGCTACTAATGTTGTGCTAACAGAACAGCTCGCGAGGCTAACGTCAGACGCGAGGGGACGTTTTGACCACCGATTGGTGGATTTTGAAAAGGGCGTGGCGGCAACTGTCACGCATTTCGATCCCCAAACTCTGAATTTATTAATTTTTATAAGACCAATCCGTTTATAAATGTTTAGATATAAACACGGAACACGTAAAATTCATCCATTTAAAAAAAAAAAAATAATAATAAATGAAGTTTAATTAATTATTTATTTTTTTGGAAAGTGGAGCGCCGTCGTCCAACCAGCTTTCGTTTCTGGGGGGGCGTTTCCATGGAGATCCTATCAAAATGCTAGAACTTTTTTTTTTTTTTTTACGTGTTTACTTTAGATTAATAAATACATACGTATACAAAATGAGTTTTAATATCTCACTTTGATACTACAATATAGTTATATATAAGTAATATAGTTGGATATAATGATTATATACACCATACTTCTCTCCTTTTTTTCCCCCCCAGTATATAATACAGGCTGTGAAAAAGCATTGGGCTTAGACAAGGTCAAAATATGCTTCCTGTAAATTGTGGACTGAAAGAAACGACAACAAACCATATATCTCTCTCCATGATCTGGCTACATGCCAGCTAGGTCATAGGCATCATCTCACCAGGCACTTGGATGAACCCATGAAGTACCAACACACTGACTGGACTTTTAGACCTCTGATGTAAACATTGCGCACATGCACAGAGAAACCTGGTGTTCACAGAGCATTGAGACGTCTCATGTGATCACGATCATAACAATACAGTGTGAGGATGGTTATTAAACAGGTCAGGGTTCAAGTCTCAAGGACAGAATGTACCACTCATACTTTTTCAGTTTAAAAGTGGAGGAAATTCATTCGGGTGCTGAACCGGATACGTCTTCTCCAGAGATTAAAAACTATGCACAAAACTCCCTGATGTATGAATGACATATCTAAAGGATATAATTTAGAACTGTTGGTATAAAGTGCAAAGATTAAGTATTGACAAAATAGTTTGTTTAAAGCTCTTGGACTCCAAGGATCTGGAGTTTCCTTCCTTTCCTTACACTCTGGAATTCCTCTTCATATTAAAAAAAAAAAAAAAAAACTCCTTGGAGACTCCTCAGGGTGTTACATGTCAGCGTTTTGTTAAGTCAGCATGTTTTCCAACACAGGAAAGTCTTTAGGACGGAGGATTTTATGCATCCCGGTTTCTCTGTAATATGACAAGCTGTGTTTCTTATTAACTTGAAGATGGAGAATAAAAAAAGAAATGCTGGAAAGGAAACAATGTTTATCGCTCTAATAACGCAAGCGAGAACATGAACTTGTTGAAACTTGTTTCACAGACTTTGAAATGCAACTATAAAACCCAACGTTGATCGTAACTATAAAATGGATATAAAATATTTTTTTAAAAGTGTAATCGGAGGCAAATGTAATATGAGAGAGAAAAAAAAAACCCACTTGGGGACGTGTTGTTATAGCAAAATACCCCACTGTTGATTATTTTCCTGTAACGGCACGTCCTTACATAAAAGCTGGATATTATACATACTGGGCCTGGTGCATAAACTGGAACTGATTCGACTTTACAGCCATAAATCTGATTAAATCAGAGTAAAATAAGGTCTTTAATACCTGAGTGGGAGAATCTTGTTCGAGTGGAAGAAAACACAAGACAACTCAGAGGGAGAATAAATAACTGCCATCAAATTGCATTAAAAAACATGGATACAACACTTTATATTGGAGATAGAAGCTGACTGAACAAAACAAAACAAAACAAAATACTGTGAAATGAGCACCTGCCTCTGTTGGTTTATGCAAGTTCATACAAAATAATAATAAATATGGAACGTCTTCAACATTGATGATAAAACACACCAAAATACATTAGGCGTTTCCTTCAGCCTTCCACTCCTCCAAACAGGAAATACAACCTTTTAATAACCGTAATGCTTACTCTGAAAGACAATTTCAGCAAGCATTTCCTGTGAATAGTCCTCGTTAAACAAACACCAAGAGTCTGTTTGTTCTGTTCGGAAAAATATAAAGAAATGTAAAGAAATAGAAGAAAGAGACACCGATGAAGCGCTCAGCGGGTTTTTGTACACGTATATTTACACAAAGGTTGTTAATGGGAACAGTATGAAAAATACAAACAGAACAAGTCCCTCTGTGTGGAGGGAAGACGAGAGGACACGCTAGTCTAAGGCGATGATGTCATCGTCGTCGTTTTCGGCCGGCTGCTGGTCGAGGCGTTTGCGTTTGGGCGCCGCTTCGCTCGTATCGGCGTCCTGGAGCTTCCTCTTCAGGTTGCTGGTCTCCGTGGAAACGTCCATGGTGCTGGAGGAAGGTTCTTCGTCAGAGTCTACGATGAGAACGTCGTCCTCTTCAGCTACAGCTGAGTAACAGGGGAGAATAGAAATGTGTTATCGAAAACACGAATCGTGTTTAATTATATATATTATTATGATATAATGTATATATAATAATTAAACACATTGCACGTGGGGTTTAAAGCTTTAACTTTACCTTTTGTTGAGGTAGAGGGCTGGGCGGAGTCTTTGTTGCCATTGGTGATGCTCTTCTCTTGTTCTGGAGCACTTGTGGCTGGAGCTTTCTCGGGGGCATCACCTACAACCTCAAACTCAACATCCTTCGGCATTTCCTCACTAACACACACACACACACACACACACACACACACACACACACACGATAATTAGCACTGTATTTCTCAGGTTCGACATACAGGTGCATCTCAATAAATTAGAATGTCGTGGAAAAGTTCATTTATTTCAGTAATTCAACTCAAATTGTGAAACTCGTGTATAAAATAAATTCAGTGCACACAGACTGAAGTAGTTTAAGTCTTTGGTTCTTTTAATTGTGATGATTTTGGCTCACATTTAACAAAAACCCACCAGTACTGTACATGTACTCAATACTTGGTAGGGGCTCCTTTTGCTTTAATTACTGCCTCAATTTGGCGTGGCATGGAGGTGATCAGTTTGTGGCACTGCTGAGGTGGTATGGAAGCCCAGGTTTCTTTGACAGTAGCCTTCAGCTCATCTGCATTTTTTGGTCTCTTGTTTCTCATTTTCCTCTTGACAATACCCCATAGATTCTCTATGGGTTTCAGGTCTGGTGAGTTTGCTGGCCAGTCAAGCACACCAACACCATGGTCATTTGACCAACTTTTGGTGCTTTTGGCAGTGTGGGCAGGTGCCAAATCCTGCTGGAAAATGAAATCAGCATCTTCAAAAAGCTGGTCAGCAGAAGGAAGCATGAAGTGCTCCAAAATTTCTTGGTAAACGGGTGCAGTGACTCTGGTTTTCAAAAAAACACAATGGACCAACACCAGCAGATGACATTGCACCCCAAATCATCACAGACTGTGGAAACTTAACACTGGACTTCAAGCAACTTGGGCTATGAGCTTCTCCACCCTTCCTCCAGACTCTAGGACCTTGGTTTCCAAATGAAATACAAAACTTGCTCTCATCTGAAAAGAGGACTTTGGACCACTGGGCAACAGTCCAGTTCTTCTTCTCCTTAGCCCAGGTAAGACACCTCTGACGTTGTCTGTGGTTCAGGAGTGGCTTAACAAGAGGAATACGACAACTGTAGCCAAATTCCTTGACACGTCTGTGTGTGGTGGCTCTTGATGCCTTGACCCCAGCCTCAGTCCATTCCTTGTGAAGTTCACTCAAATTCTTGAATCGATTTTGCTTGACGATCCTCATAAGGCTGCGGTTCTCTCGGTTGGTTGTGCATCTTTTTCTTCCACAATTTTTCCTTCCTCTCAACTTTCTGTTAACATGCTTGGATACAGCACTCTGTGAACAGGCAGCTTCTTTGGCAATGAATGTTTGTGGCTTACCCTCCTTGTGAAGGGTGTCAATGATTGTCTTCTGGACAACTGTCAGATCAGCAGTCTTCCCCATGATTGTGTAGCCTAGTGAACCAAACTGAGAGACCATTTTGAAGGCTCAGGAAACCTTTGCAGGTGTTTTGAGTTGATTAGCTGATTGGCATGTCACCATATTCTAATTTGTTGAGATAGTGAATTGGTGGGTTTTTGTTAAATGTGAGCCAAAATCATCACAATTAAAAGAACCAAAGACTTAAACTACTTCAGTCTGTGTGCATTGAATTTATTTAATACACGAGTTTCACAATTTGAGTTGAATTACTGAAATAAATGAACTTTTCCACGACATTCTAATTTATTGAGATGCACCTGTAATCTCTTCCACACACACTCTTACCAGTGCACAACATTGACCAGAAGTGTGTAATCCTGGAGGAAATCGTCAGCTTGAAGACGGCTGCCGTTCCGAATCCCGAAGTCGGATAAAAGCTTGCCGTTGTTTGCTACAAACAGAGGAGGAGAAAAAAAAAAAAAAAAAAAAAAGGTTGATGAGCATGGTTTCATGGATGTAGTCCTGTTCTAAATCTGAGTTACAGAGTTAAGGTAGGTGGCTGAGGTGCTGTTAAGGAGCATGATGAATTGCAGTTACTGTCACCACCCCAAAGTTTCGGTAACATCACGTCCTGAACTGTTTTATTCCTTTTATACTGCAGCAATTTCCCATTGAATACAGTGCCTTCTTTATTAAAGAAGAACAGATCATAGTACTTATCTGTTTATAGTTACATTTAATGCTGTAATATCAAGTTAGTTCCTGTTTTCACTTGTTATAGCAGCTATAAACCGTCGTTTTTTTCTTTCAACCATCTTTTCTTAAAAACAGCCTTTTACTCTCTCTCTCTCTCTCTCACACAAAGTTAATGAGACAAAAACAAACAAACAAAAACATGTCAAGCTTGTCATGTTACCGAGAAACAGCAAAGTGGAAACTCGTCTGTCCTGAAGATGTCGGAAAACTTAAAGTTACAGCTTTACCTCCGACCGTTACAAAGCGCTGACACTGGAGACTCCTTCAACACTTTTTTATAGAAATTAAATATCTCTATACAGAAAACATCACCATAATCAACGATTACACACTTTTTTTTTATTAAAAAAAGTGTGTAAAGCGTTATTTGTCCAGTGCTTGCTATATAATTCCCTCTAAATGAGTGGTTACTATAGAAACGATAACATTAGAACAAAAAAAAAAAATTAAACGCTGGAATCTGAGATTCAGTGATCGCCCTCTACAGGTTTGCTCGTGAACTGCAGGCTCACCTTCGGTCTCTCCTTCCTCTGAGGAGATGAGGATCGTCCCCTTGCCATCCTCTATCTGCACGTCCGGCGCCACCATGCCGAACTTCTCCTTCAGGATCTGACAAATGAACACAAACATAAACGGTTTTTAATCTATCAGTAGCCAAAAGGTGATAAGAAGTTAATTGAAATATAATTGCTTTATTTGAAAGACCTGTAACCCCAAGTTTAGCCATGTTACAATAGTTTAACTGATATGTTTTCTGGGTAAATAGTAGCTGTTCTTGATGGCAAACCTGCTCGAGATAAAGGAGGTCATCAAAAACAGAGCGCAAAATATACAGCATATCAATCGGTGAAAAAAAAAAATGCTGCTAATCTGAGGAGGAAATAAAAAAGTCCTTTAAAGGTGCATTAGGTACAATTGGATATTCCCCCCTCCCCCAAGTTTAACTCTCTAATGTTTGGGTAGACATTCAAATGTTTTGTTTTTTAACTTCTTGAGCCCATGCCCCACACCCAACCATGTTCACAAAGCTCCGCCCACAGGATCTACGGTGGACCGTAGAGTAGAATGTCTATAAAATGCCGAGAGGCCCATCTGAACACAAATAAGTTTGTGTCCGAATGAGTTTTCTCAGCCACACAGTACTTCTGTCCTGATGTCAAGGCTTAAACCATTTTGTAAATCCATGTTTGCCTATTTTACGGGTTATTTGTACAAGGCTATTGTCGGCACCTTTAAAGACGTTGATAATTTATGGGTTTCGAACAGACTGCAGTATCCCTGATGCCTCACCTTATCCTGTAGAGTCTGCACAGTGACTTTGTGCACGCTGAGTTTAACCGTGGCTTCAGGTTTGCTGGTGCACACGTAGCAGTTTGGATTGGGACGATCCAGCGCACATGGTACCAGCAGCTTTTTCCTGGGGTTCGGCTGCTTGTTCAGGAAGATCTGAGAGCGAGAGACAGAGAGCGAGAGACAGAGAGAGAGAGAAAGAGAACATTGTTAACAATGTTCAGGTGTAAAGACAAAATTTAAAAAATTAAGTACTTGGTACTCAAGCGCCAATATTCTGTTATGTTGGGGCAATCTTCTCTGTAGTCAGATGGTCCTACTGTCAGCCTGCGAGATCGCCGATACACGATATTATCGCGTGCAGGGGAGGGGCAATAGTTATTATTTGCTCATTTATTTACCAATTTACCTACTTATTTATTGACCTGTTTATTTACTAATTTATTACGTAATTATTTACTTACTTATATTATCATGGGAAATGAAGATGGAGTTGGTGGTAAAGAAAAATGTCACGTCGCCTATTTGGCAATATTTCTGTTTTAAACCAGACACCGAAGGCATCCCAAGTAATATTTCCCAAGTTCGGGGAGGGAATGAGAAAGCTGGAGGCAGGTTTTAAACACCTCAAAAGGTGCTTTATTCTTTTACTTTCACTTTTCAGAGGTTCAACTTTACACACACACGGCTCGGTGCTGGTCGGTTTCCTCCCTCTCCCCTGACAGCACAGCGAGACACAAACAAATCACTTTCCCTAATCGTCACGCGTTACCTGTCGGTTCCACCCGCCTCCCCTCCGTTCACAGCCGACGCGCCACCACGCCCCCGTTGCCACAAATACAGCAACGGGAAAACGAGCCAAGTATCGTCTTGACATATCGTCAAAGGCATCAGCTATCGATATCCCTGATATCACCGTCTATCAGCACAACACTACTTCACACACCAGACTGGAGTAGACTTTTATTTTCTGGGCATCATCAATTCTTTCATCGTTCAATCTAATGAATAACAGCGGTGTGGTTTCTAGTGCTTTGGTTAACGGGTGCTAGATTAGATCTGAACTGGGGCAACTGACGGATGGTTTACGTCTTAATCATGATACATGAAGACATTTCCATGATATGGGAAAAGAAAAAACAAAAACAAACAAAAAAGAGTTTAGTTGCATAAAAATAAATTTTAAAAAAATGGAAAAATTAGAACATTAACATTATTTTTTAGACGGTAAATAAATCTTATTCAACACAGAAAAAGAAATAAACTAATTCTGCACAAAATTGTAACATCTAAACCATTAATAGCTGCTTTGTAATCTGTATAAAAATAACAATAACTGACGATAACGATACTTCAGAAAAATGAACTGCAACAATTTGTCACAAAATCAATATTATATCATATTGTCAAAAAAGCTTTAGTTGTGCTGTCCGTTTTATCTCTGTGCCGATGTTATAGTGGAGGGGTGTGAATGGTTTACTCAGCAGGGAGCTCACACCCCCCACCAGCAGCTAAACACAGAGTCACGGTACTCTACGTACAGAAACCCAACAGTGTCTTATAATCTTATAATGGATGATAAAATGAATTATTTCTTTATACTGATTGAAAAAAAGTCTGATAAGTTGATTGGAATGGAACGCCAGTGTACTGCAAAAAAGGGTTAAAGGCACTCCTAAGAGTGGGGGACAGCGAGAGAGAGAGAAACAAACAATCATATCTCTCACCGTGCGACACTGTTGGAAGTCCGAGTTAAGAATCTTGAGCGCCTCCAGCACGATGAGGCCCGCGATGACCGCGTTAGTGGTGGCAATAGCCGGGATGATGTTCCCGGCCATAGCTAGAGGAGGAAGCAACACACACCCAAATACACAAACACATAACGGTCAGCTACATCATCTAGGACACAACACTGAGGCCAAAGTCGCACCATCTCAGAAATGCTGCCATTGTGAAATCAAAAGCAAATATTGATTCACCGTTAACGGATTCGATAAGAGAGAAAGAAAGCGCGCGCTCCGGCGCACGCGCACACACTCACATTTGACGTCAAAGCGACTCTTCATGTTCATACTGAAGATGTGCATGCGCAGGTTAGCGGCCGCCGTCACAAAGTCCATGGCTGGAGGATCGTCCTGGCAACCGAGAGAGTCGTTTTTTAACGTGATCAGCGCTCCCTTGTGAAATGGTATCAATCAAAATAACCGCATGTGTGTGTGTGTGTGTGTGTCCCCGTGTTTGCTCAGCCTGTCCGGTCAGAGTTAGTGTGTGTTTGAGAAAGAGAGACTGAGTGATTGTAATGTTCCGTTACACATCAGTGCACTGACCTTATCCCAAACCAGCTCGGCTCCTTCCCCTTTCTCGGCCAGCTGTGAGCGGAGTGTGTCGACGCTGTGCTGGAACAGCTGAGAGTAACCAGACACACTCAGCACCTGCTGATCCTTCAGCCCTGTGCCACATACCTCGTCCTGACTGTTCACTGCTCACACACACACACACACACACACACACACACACACACACACACATTACTCGCACTAAACACTAATCATTGACTATGATTTGTTGATTAGGAAAGATTAAAAGGTCAATCATATCATATTATATATATATATATATATATATATATATATATATATATATATATATATATATATATATATATATATATAGAGAGAGAGAGAGAGAGAGAGAGAGAGCGAGAGAGAGATAATTATACAGACACCGATTGTCTAATACAAGAGTTCTCACCGAGCTGCTGCACTTCGGACCAGTCCAGCGGCACGGGTGCTTTCCTCTTCTTCCACAGCTTATCCATGGTCAGCAGATACATTATGTCATCTTTGAAGAGCTGAGGAAAAGTCAAGAAGGGTCAGCTGACCAGTTGTGAATCAAATCCAATTCCACAAACAGCAGTTAAGAGATATGCGATTCCCATACAAACAAAACCATTTAACCTGGGCGATGTGAATAAATACTTCAGAGTCACACCCCTTAAGGAATTAGTCCTGGTGAAAACTTAAATGCTCAGGATTTGTACGGCTTCTCTTTAAAAACAAATGACATAGACCCAACCCCCTTTTTCTAGCACTTTCTATAGTTCTCCGGACCTTGTTGAAGAGTTTGACGGGGTCGTAGCCCGTAGAGCGAGCCCAGTCTTTAGTAGAAATGCGTTTGATATCTCCGTCTTGATCCGAAGCTTGGGCTCGCGCTGCTGTTTCTTCAGGATTCCCTAAAACACAACACACACACACACACCAGACAAGATAAGTTAATCAGGCCACAGCTTAATATCAAACATTATTTCTGTAGTGCTACTAAATCTTCTATTTCTATATCGTATAAACAATAAATTAGAGAATAAAGCAGCGCCTGTCTAATTACGTTAAAGATGAAAGAAAAATGAACAGATGGTTCATAATCCGAGAAAGACACGGAGGAGTCACTTACATGCGGCCTCGGGGTCGGCCGTGTCGGGGGACACTTCCTGATCCGCGTCCTCCTCTCCGAACAGCTGACTGATAAAACATCAGCGCAACTCATCACTCTCCACATTAACTACACTCAAACTAGAGCCGCATGACATCACAATATTCAGTCCCTCCAGGCACCAAAGTCAACTCAGGCCTAATATGTTCATGAATAGAAAACTCCAATAAATACTATTAAAAAAACAATCTAAATAACATCCCATACTGAGGAGGTCCATGGAATTTATTTTATAGACACAATGCATCCCTGGCAATAAAGGTTTCAGAATTATTTCTCTAAACTGAATAGAGAACTACACTGCGATGCTGAAACAATCTATATGACGGGAAGACGTACTTGAAGAGGTATTTGGCCCAGACGATGCAGTGGATGGGTTCGGAGGGAGTGTTACGGATGGTGCAGCCGGGGAAAGTCTTCTGCGTGGGTTTGGGCTGACACTCGTAGCACTCTGTCACCCCCTGCAGGCGAAAAAAAAGAAAAGAAAAGAAAGTCAAAAATGTTATACCGTACACAACCATTCACACTGACGCAACGTTTTATCGTGAACGTGCTTGTGCTCGCGCTGGCGTCGAACCATCATCCCACCTTCTTGATGACGGTGACCTGACCGAGGTATCCCGCCGTCCCGCTCTCGATCAGAGGAACATCCGCTGCCAGACACATCCTGTTCACGTGATTCCGGGCCGCTGGAGAAGACAAACGAATCACGATCGAGTTTTGGGTAACGACGACACAAGGGGTATTCGCACACGCCGCGTCGAAATCGAGTAAATTTGCGTACCTCGGTTATCCAGAGCGTTCATGACCAGCTGAAACTTCCTGAAGAATTCGACGTTGTAGTCTGGACTAGGATGAAGAGAGAAGCTCCTGTTACACACAACACTCTCAGGTCTCTCAAAACAATCGTTATCTTCGTCTGTTCGCACCTGTTTTTAACAGAACGTCTCAGGTGACCTGTTCACACTTGATATTTTTGTGCGTCTCGAACACGACTTCAGCGTCGCTTCAGTGGATTTCGTAAACGGTGCTTCAACATTTAATCCGTGTTTTGATTAAACCGTATTTTTCCGAATTTCTCTTTAGACTCGACTGCAGGAAGTGAATCAAACATGCCGGGTGTTCGAGTTTTGAACAAACCCTCAGCCTCCTTTATCAAGCTGGACACTAGCATTTAGATTTAGCTCTTGCTGATCATTATTAATATTATACATGTTATTAAATATTTTTTTTACTGGCATAGAAGTGAATCAAAATGACTTCCACTCTTATCTTTCAGACTGTCTTTACCTTGATCGTTCATTTCGTGCTCCCAGCTGTCTGTGCACGTGACCTTTTATGGAGTTTTGTGGGCGTCACTAGACGCGAAATGAGCTGCGTCTGGAACGTGCTTTGCTTTTAAACGGGTAATAAATCTTTGCTGAGATACAGATAAATGAAGCGAGGGCGTGATGCACGACGAGGGTGATCGGATCTCTCGAGACGGATCTTAGGACCCAGGGTCAAGGGACAAAAGGAGGACGTGAACTGCAAAACTTAACGATCGACACTGACGATGCAGGAGAGATCGAACGAGAAGCTGCAATCACTTCACCGACTCACTTCATGATGCTGTCGTGATACGCCGTGATGTTAGCAGAAGGACAGAAGCGCAGCACGCTTTCTTTAGCGACCTGGAAGAGAAATTAATAAAGCATAAGCGCACACGAAACAAAGGTGGAGATGAATACAGACGGAGAGAGAGAGAGAGACAGAGAGAGAGAGAGAGAGACACGAGTACACGTACCTGTGCTTTGGACTTCCCGACATGCTTCTTCTGGAAGAGGAACTGTCTGTTCAGATTGCTCACATCGATCGTGTCCAAGTCGATCTGCATCGAAACAGCAGATTAAAACACTTTAATACTGACAAGATCATCATTTCAACAGTTCTGGAATCTGATTGGTCAGAAGACGTGCGTTAAAAAGACCAACAATAAGACTAACGATAAACATTTTAAAAACGTGTTGTTTAACAAAGACAAACGTATCATCGTTGACGTGGTGAAGCTTCCTGTAAGATGTTTGTTTAACATTTATGGAAGGAGTCTCCAGCGTCAGTGTCTTTCTATCAAAGCAAGGGAACGAACATGTCTCTCGGACGTCCCGCGACATTAAATCTAACTATAAACCACGAGACGTTTGGTTCGTTCATAAATCTAACCGTGTAATCGTCGCCGAGGTTCGTTATAACCGCTCAGTCGGTCGCGTATTATTCCTTACGTGACGTGAACCGCAGACGTTCTGCTCACATCTGATACGTTCTGTGCACTTTTCTGGTTACAAGCTTCAGAATCCTGCAGTCTGACTGGTGACTTAATTCTCATGGTTTTACAATTTTTCTAAAACCCTACCTGTCCAATTGGGCAAGTGCAGACAGTAGTAGTTAGCGGTCATAATCAAGAGTGGTTTTGACTGATTTTTATGCTACTAACGTGACATAAATATAGCAGTATTAACCCTCTACTGCATTAGTGTCATTCATATATATATATATCTCAACAAAAATACTATTATACAAGTAAAGCATCCATCTTGTGCGGAGGACGTGCTGTAATTTAAAGCTATTTATTAGTAGAGTTTGAATTGATTGAAATATGCAAATTAAAATAAAACAGCACTTCTTTATATATTATATTCTAACATAAACAATGCAACTAGCCGGTTAACATTAGCTTATTATGAGCGTTAGCTTAGCTGCTCCGTGTGACCAGCACACACACGTCTCATATTTGGGTTCAGGAGTAAATTATGTTATTGCTCAGTGTATATATATATAATCTTTCTTTTTAAAAAAAAATAGTTTATAATAACTGAATGCAGTGAAGTCTGTGAGTTTAACTATAGAGGTGTTAGCTAGCTAGTTGCTAGCTTAACGTTAGTGAATCCCGTTCAATTTACTGAACTCAAGAAAAACTATTTTTAGAATTAGTAGGATTTAAAGCAAAACCAATAGTTAATGAAAAGCAAATTGAAAATAACTATGAATTATGTTAATATTTATCTCCTTAGCGATGCTAGGAGTGGAGAAAAAAAAAAAAAAAGCAGCTAACTCGAACGAAGTTAGGTTGAATCCCAAATTAACTCCTCCCTCCCTACTTATGTACACTACATAGGGCACGGAAAGAACAGCTCATGCGCGCGACGTAGTACCCTGCGTTATTGACTGTGGAGTGATTTAAGATTCCGCCCACGTTTTTAGGCCGCACAAAGAAAGCCGCCGACGCGCTTTTCCTTCCTTACCACTTCGATATTTTTAAAGCCGGTGAGGACGAGGTTTTTCAGCAGCTCGCAGCCGATGCCGCCCGCTCCAACAACCAGCGCCCGGCAGGAGGAGACCGAGTCGGCGAGCTCTTTACGGAGCGGTCCGTCTAGTTTTACCTCCATGGTGTATTTAGCTTACTTAGTTTTGGCGCGTGAACTCAGGCGTTCTGATTCGGCGGCCAGTTAGAAGTCGACGGAACTTCTATGTCCTACCCGTATTCCGTTAATCCCGCCCCTTGTGTGGTGATTGGCTAGTAAGTCACCGTGACCAGTAGACCTCTAATTGAACTTTTTTTAAATTATTTATTTATTGTTATATATTGTTTAAGCTCTCATGTTCGAAAATTCGACTTATTCCTCGCTTAATAGTTAAAATCTCTATTTGCATAAAATATTTAATTTGTATCAGCCAATCAAATTGCACTGTTTATCTCCCCCCCCCCCCCCCCCGGCTCCCCCGCCCATTTCTCTCTCCTGTATCCTAGCTACAGTATTCGTAATTCAAAATGGCGCCACACTTGGTACTCACTAGATTAGCGAACTAGTAATACCGTATATGTAGCACACTAATACAGAAAATTAATTCGTTGTAGATACAAATAAACGCCTTTGTTCAATATCGGTTTTGTTTTCTTTTTTAATCACTCACTGACCGTACACTAAAACTCCGTTATATAAAGTCCATCACGTTTCACTGTCTCACCATTACCAGTCTACAATGGCTATGTCCCGAACCACAAACACGCCCTATTCACTATAAAGGTCTCACGTCATCTCCAAGTGCACTTAGCTGTAGAATGTACTCCCTAGAGTACATTATAACAACGTGAGATTTAATGAGTAAAATAGACATCCCACACTAAAATTTTGGGCGAGATTACAAATCGGGGGACCCCTGAAATCGTGCACTATGTAGTATATTTGCTGTGATTTGGGATACACCCAGGCGGCTGCTGCTTCGTCGTTGTACCACCAGGGGGCGCTCAAACAAACAAACAAACAAACGTACAAAGCAAAAACTAAATATAGTTGTTTATTTATTTATTTTTTACAATTATTATTAAAAGCTTTCATTATCGCCATCTGCTGGTAACAAGGAATTGTTAAATTACTTAATTCGTTTAAGTAAAATTTAAATAATGTAATGAAATAATTAATATTTTTAAAAGTTATTTAAATTCGTAATCAGTTATTTCATTATCAATTCCTTTACATGTACTAACACTATATTTATATTGTGTATTGCACTTCTGTAAGTCACTCTGGATAAATCCATCTTCCAAATAGATGTAATTATTTTAAATCATTATAATTAATCAACTTGGTTTCATTTAGTTTAATAATTTTGTAAAAAAAAAAAAAAAATATTTAACCTTTATTTACTGTAACTAGGCTAGAGCTGCACTGAGATAAAATCTCTTCCATGAGCAAACTCTGGTGCAGAAAGCAGCACGGTGTTTACCGCAAAGAACTTTCACATACAGAACATAATATACAACAACGATTATCACATCACCGCAAAAAAAAAAAAAAACTGGAACAATCAAGTTAATTATTTCAACACATTTTGCAGTAATGGTTTTGATGTTGAGCTTTAAAGCAGTGTACAGGGTTATTAACTCACGTATGCACGCATATTCACGCTTTATTTCATTTGTGTGGTTTTTACAGTGTTTTGTTTATACTATTATTTTTTTTTTTACAATTACTAGGACCAATTTCTCAGTACTTAGGTCACTTTTTCGAAACTCTTCACACAGTTCTCCTAACCAACTTTCAGCTTGGCACAGCAGTTAATTTCACACCCAGAATGCGCTAAAACTACCCAAAACACTTCACACATGTCTCGAATCAAGCCGTTCTTCCACAACACTAGCGGAGGTTCTCATCCAACCAGCTCACTTTGTCACTCTTAAAACAATGACCTAAAAAACGCTAACAACAGGGAGAATTACTCAATGTTGTTTTTTTGTTGTTTTTTGTTTTTTTTATAGCAAAATTTCTTTGCAAAGCAAGAATGACACTCTCTACTGTTTAGAATTCACTGGAGTACATATTACAGGAATGAATCAGACATGATGCAGTACGGTTCGATAGGTTTTATGCCATTGTTTTTGATGACCGTTTCAACGGTTTCCTGCACGTCAGTGAAAATCCGACCTCTCCCACCTGTCGGAGGTGACCGTCGGGTCCTGAGCAGAATTACAAAAACAATTACGCACGAGTGGATGGCACAGTTGAGCGTTTCCGAATTGGCTGCACTCTCAGACCAGCGACTCTCATTGATAGACCATGATTTATTGCATGGTCGATTATAGTAGCCCTGATCTCATCTGAGACTACAGCTCTTGATCTTCCTCTCAGTCTTCTTTCACCATGCATACGTCCTCCTCTCCTTCTCCTTCTCCTTCTCCCTCTCCCGCTTCCTCTCCCAGCCTTCCCAGTCTTCTTCCTCTGTTAGCCACTTCATCTCTGGCATCTTCTTCACCCCCATGCTTACATTGCTGTAAAACTATTCCTAAAATGTCCCCTTTTGTATAAGATGGTAATGAATTTGAAAGACTAACACATCGGTAGGTGTTCAGCTGCGGTGGGAATCAGGCGTGGTCGGTCTAATCGTTTTGATAGTACTTCTTTTTTCTTTTTTCTTTTTTTTTTTTTTTAGATTTGGAACATATTTCAATACGGTATTACTGTAGAAATGTAGCAGATTGCTGTCTTCTTCAGTTTTTTGTTGGGTTTTGAACTAAAGTTGAGCAGATCTGAAAAGAGTAAGAGTTTTGTAAGTGTAGGTGCATAGAGTTTAAATGATCGGTTGTGTCTAAGTGAGAAAAGAATTCATGTCATTTGAAAGATGGTAGTCATTGAATGCGTTTTGTGCCAAAGCAATGAAAAATGACGCACATTTTGAAAAAAAAACATTATGAAAACGTGACTCAGGTATTGAGAAATAGGCCCTAGCGATATAGATAGATATATAGATAAATAAATAAATAAAAACTGTAAAAAAGCACATCAAAGCAGATGAAATGTGATTAGATGATAAAAAAAAAATACCACAGAGGCAGATAACAGTAGTACTCTTTCTTTCACGGGGACATCGTTTGTACCTTATTGTGTATCTTTTACTCAAGAAGGTGCACGTGGTGTTCATTTAAGGTACAGGTCCTTAAGGTGGACTGTATTGAAACCTACACTATGTTTATGTTTTCAGGTAAAAGATGAACAAAGGAAAAGTACAGTTTGGTACCTTTGTTTCTGACAGTAGTGCACACACGTGAGGATTAGTTTTTGTTTTTAATCCATGGCTTTTTGATGAGTATTAAACATTTCATGATTATTTCATGATTTTTCATGAAGTTCAACATTCAGCTTTAGGGTCTTTTATATATATATATATATATATATATAGAGCATTGGTGTGTGCTGAGATGCTGTAAAAACAAATGGCACGAATGGCAAAATGTGTAAGCTTAGAGTCCAGAGTGTTTCTGATGACAAATACAACAAAAGACAACCCAAGGCCGAAAAGGTTTTAAAAATCCTGTTTTTCTGTTTAGTCTTTACACATATTTTTAATTATTTATACATTTAATGTTCCCTATGTTCTTTTATTTAGATTTTAGTCGTGTAAAATACGTCGTATATGAAACGTCCTATAGAAATAAGCTTGCCTTACATAATACGTCACACTTTTGAGCATAACTGAATTCAGTTTGTAGAAGCGCACGCATTAAACGGATTACAGTCTCTGTGTTATTTACTCATTCATCCCTCAATGCAGTAAACGGTAGCTGTCTGTAAATTTTGTGAAAATTTTTTTCAGAAGCGATCCCTCGCAACAGTCATCAGATTAACAGATTATCCGACTCGTACATGAGCTCTTGAACATGTTTCTTTTTTCTATCTGATTCATCATTTCAGTCTTAATCAGTCACACAGAGAAGCCACAGAGTAAAAATGATCGTCATCATCCGTACTGTAAAAAAAAAAAAAAAGACTTACGACTACAGGACGTTAACTTTATAAGTATAATGAATCTATTCGAATGTT
Organism: Cranoglanis bouderius; assembly: GCA_023630585.1. Taxonomy (NCBI): domain Eukaryota; kingdom Metazoa; phylum Chordata; class Actinopteri; order Siluriformes; family Cranoglanididae; genus Cranoglanis; species Cranoglanis bouderius. The sequence continues at coordinate 1,967,239 of CM042561.1, forward strand.
TAGCACATTAGGGAAATGATGTACAATCCCGAACTTAACACCTACAAAGCTGAGTAAGGAACAAAACGATGAAAAATGGGATCATATTTCTATATCATTTTTTAAAATATATAATTAAAATTTTTTTTTTATCAGTTATGTTTAATGTTGTGGCACATCTGAGGCACTTGTCATGTTACAGAGAAACTGCACAAGCATAAACTCCTCTGTCCTGAAGATGTCGGAAATCTGACACTGGAGACTCCTTCCACACATGTCAGATAAACACCTTCTTACAGAATGGAGAATTCAGTAGCGCTGTGGTACAAACTGTGTTAAAATGTAGATTTGAAACATGTCGTGTCATTTAAGTTTTGGTAATTTAGGTTTGATAATCATTGAGCTTCCTGTAAGGAACACATCACTGGTATCATTTTAATCCCTTTAACGTCAGCATTAATTATAATAACTAAGTAATAATAATGTAAATAACCCTTCTAATGGTAGCTGATGGTCTTTCCCAGACCTCCAAGTGTCCCCACACTGCTTTTCTAGAACCACAGTCATAAAGTACATGACAGTAAATTTAGATCGCTCACTTCATTCAGGTTTCCAGCGATTAAAGAAATGTTAGATGATAAAATCAAGCGGTCACTCCTACACGCCTGCCGACACGTACAGTCTGCATTACACAATGTCATAAGCTGGCAGCTGAACACGTCTTTCTCAGAAGTCCTTGCTTTGACATTTAGATATTCTCAAGCAACGGATCATCAAAACCAGTAAACAAAGATGTGCAAAACCTGAAAATGTGAATTACACATGATTAAATCTTAAAGTAATTAGACTGACAGATGTCTAACCTATAATCATTCACAATTTAGGCAATCAGTAAGATTACAATGTTTACAATGGCTATAAAAAGTCTACACACCCCTGTTAAAATGAAAGGTTTTTGTGATGTAGCAGAATGACACCAAGAGAAATCATGTCAGAACTTTTCCCAACTTCAGTGTAAAATTGCAAAGTATACAAATAAAGTAAAAAAAAAAAAAAGAAAAGAATTTTTTTAGAGGCAAAAAGGAAAAATAAAAAAAACCTTACAATAATCTAGTTGCATAAGTGTGCACATCTCTAAACTGATACTTTGTTGAAGCACCTTTTGATTTTATTACACCACTCAGTCTTTTTGGCTAAGAGTCTATCAGCGTGGCACATCATGACTTGTCAATATTTCCCCCACTCTTTCTTGCAAAACCATTCTAGATCCTTCAAATTGTGAGGGCATCTCCTGTGCACAGCCCAATTCAGGTCACCCCACAGATTATTAGTTGGATTCAGGTCTGGACTCCTGAAATTCCTTTTCATCTTCAGCTTACTAGCAAACACCTAAAACGTTTTGCACTAAAATTGACTGGCCTTTGTAGCTATTAATGATTCCCTCCACCGTGATAAAAGCCCCAGTTCTGGCTGAAGAAAAGCAGTCGTAAAGCATGATGCTGCCACCACCATGCTTCACCGTGGGTATGGTGTGCTGCCACCATCATGCTTCACCGTGGGTATGGTGTTCTTTTGGTGGTGCTTTTTTGCACCAAACAAACTTTTTGGAATTATGGAATTATTATACCTTTTGGAATTTGTCAAATTTATCAGACCATAACACATTTTGCCACATGGTTTGGGGTGATGTAGTTGGGCTCGGATGTTTTTTGTGAGAAAGGGCTTCTGTCTAGCCGCCCTACCCCATAGCCAAGACATGTGAAGAATATGAGAGATTGTTGTCACGTGCAGAGAGTAGTCAGATATTCCTGCAGCTCCTTTAATGATGTTGTTGGTCTCTTGGCAGCCTCCCTGGTAGGTTTTTGTCTTCTCCTTTTGTACATTTTGGAGGGACGTCCTGTTCTTGATAATGCACTGTGGTGCTCCATTTTCTCTATTTGTTGATGTTGGCCTTCACGGTGTTCCATGGTGCACTTAATGGTTTGGAAATTCTTTTATACCCCTCTTCTGATCGATTCCATTCGACAAGTGAGATAACACACATGCTTTGTAAGCTGTTTGCGGACCATGGCTTCAGCAGTCGGATGAAACCAAGAAGATGTGAAGAAAATCCTACAGAAACAGGAAAGCTGTCCAGTCCCTGAGGCAGCGAAGCAACCCCAAACCATAACATTTCCACCACCGTGCTTCACTGTTGGTATGAGGTGCTTCTCCTGTAAAGCTGTCTTTGGTCTGCTCCAAACATGTCTGCTGTTACTGTGGCCAAACAACTCTATCCTTGATCCATCTGTCCAGAGCACATTATTCCAAAAGGCCCGGTCTTTGCCTATATGCTCATTGGCAACTGTAGTCTTTTAAAAGGCTTTTTCTTGGCACGCCTCCCATGCAGGTCAAATTTGTGCAATCTCTTTCTGATTGTAGAAGCATGCACTTTGACACCAACAGTTGCAAGACTTACTAGCAGATCCTTTGATGAAATTTTGGGGTTATTGGAGACTTCATTTTGCATCAGATGCTCTGTTCTTGGGCTGAATTTGCTGGGACGGCTAATCCTGGACAAACCGGCAGTCGTTTGAAATCTGTAATTCGTAGATCATTTTCCGTACAGTGGATTTATGTATTTCAAATAATGCGGAGGTCTTTTTAAAGACTCAAAGGCATCCACAACCTTTTTTCTGAAGGCCTTATAGAATTTTTTAGATCTTGGCATGATGACACCACACACCTCAATAGCAAAGGGAAGACCAGACATTAGATATGAGAGTGGTATAAATAAGACAGGTTCCACCTGCACTCCCTAAGCAGGTTCTACTCACTGGCACCCGATCTTCAACACCTGATTCTAATTATATGGATTTGAAGGAGTGTACTTACTTTTTCCATGTGACTGATCTGTTTTTTGTTAATTTACAGTACATTGTGAAAATTACTACAAAATCTCAATTTTATGTGTCATTTGATAGTGTATCACCTTTATTAAAAGGCACTGTTTCAAAGATGATCAAATGTTTGCTCGTCCAAATATGTCAAAAAAAGCCAACAAAAGCCTACACCATGGGGTGTAGTATAATGTGCACATTTACATAGACAGTGACCCGTAGGTCTCTTTTTACCTTTTGCTTTTCGTGTGTTTCATTCTGTCATGTTCTGGTTGATCAGTATGACCCTTCTAGTAAAACTGTTTGAAGAGTGAAGTAGACTTCCAGGAAACTGTCATTTGCATACTTATAGATCCTCCATGAGATATGGAATAAAATTAGGTCAAAGAGTAAGAGTAAAAGTTAAGCGGCTGAATAAAATGTGCCTTTTGGAGGGAGAAGTGTTACATAATTAGGTGGCATGCTAATTACGACCTCATTTTCTTTTACCGATCAATACTCATAGAAAGATTTACGTTTGTTAAAGCTCACTATTCTGCCTTTGACATGACATTTCTTTTTGTTCTCAAGAAAAGTCACGTGGCTACTTTTGAGTAAGCAAGGGAAATGGGTTTGGTGTACTGAAAAGCAAGTAAATAAGTAAACATGTTATGTTGCAATGTGAATTTGGGCTGATACAATCTGTGAGATGACGATAATAACAATTTTGGTAAGCCTGTCAGTGCTGCAGCATACTAGATAAGCGGGAAAGGAAACCACAGAAGTCTTGCTTATGCATGCTCAGTATATATTTAAAAAGCCAGTATTGGGTTGAATTACATTTAATAATTTTGTACTCTTATACAGAATACAATCGGAGTTTAGAGCTAAACAGTTTCAGAGATCTGAACCATTTTTCAGAAAACATTCCTAGCTAAGTATATTGGGCTGATTTCCGGATACAGACGAGTGATTGGCTGTACGCAAAATGCATGACTTGGTAAATTGAGGTTATCCAGTGGTCAAGTTACAACTCGTGCTAGAGGGGGTCGATTCATTCATTATTTCTATACTGCTTTTAACAATAGACATTGTCACAAAGCAGCCTCCTGGGCACCGGATAGTGGGATTATAAATCATTACAATACACACGTGTAGAAGAGTAAAGATAAACAGTACTGAGTACGTTGAAAGGATGTTCAGTATGAGCTGATTTAAGTTCATAAAATTGTGATTAAGACTCCTGTGTTGAGCACAGGACATTATTGATTACAGAGGCTGTTCTTTGAAAGTACAAATCTACAGTATCCGGGTGAGATTATCCACAAAAGCAAGGGTGACAGCTGGGAAAAAATCTTTAGGGTCTCCTTGTTGGACCATCCACAATAGCAGAGGGAAAGTCACACATGCAGAAAGCTCCAGAATTTTTTCTGATTTCAAAATAGTGGTCTTGAATGTCTTTCGTTGACCTGCCAGTGAAGCCTTCACTGATGCTGACTCAAAAAGCAGCCGCATTCCCACGCAATTTTTCTATGACAGCAGATGGGTTTGGTTGAGAGCAAAGAGCAACATGGACCAGCATCAGTGAACATATATACAGTACTGGGCAAAAGTTTTAGGCACATGCAAAGAAATGCTGTAGAGCAAAGATGCCTTCAAAATAATGAAATTAAATGTTTCTACATTTAAAAAAATACTGTACAGTAGTAAATGAAACAAAGTCAATATTTGGTGTGACAAAAAAATAAAAAATAAAATATAAATAGTAGTTTCCTGTACAATGTGTGCAGTTTTATAAGGAAATTAGCTGGTAAGTTTTATTCAGCATCTTGCAGAACCAGCCACAGTTCTTCTGGAGACTTTGACATATATATATATATATATATATATATGACAATGCATCTCAATATTTGTGTGGAACAAAACTATAAATAGCTGACTAACGTTTGACTCATTTCTCATGTTCTAGTTTTTTTCATTTGATGTGGTTCAACAGTGTAGGCTATGAGAAGGTGATTTTTCCATGAGAGATCATTTGTTTTAGTCATTTAAGTCTCAGTCCCATTGAAGGTACTGATGAAGTAACTTTAAATTAATCAATCTTTAGTCATCTGTGTGATGTATAAAGCGACTTATTACCACAGACATTTAAGTGCATAATAACTAGGGCACAGCTCACAGAATTTCACTGCATGCCATGGCTAATCTCACAGGCCCTGACATAATTTTATGAATTTAGTAGGATCCCGGTAAGAACACAACTAGTTTGTAACTATACTGTGTCTCAAATGCTCATTTTTTTAAAAAAACCCTTTCGGATTTGAGATTTTTTTCCCCCTACCACATGAAGGATATTAAAATGTGACTGTTTGATTCAAGTTTAACTTCCTAGTTATGGCCCCCTCTGAAAATATTGGAACAGCAAGGACATTTTTTTTTGTTTTTGTTATACACTGAAGACATTTGGGTTTGAGATCAAAAGATTTCATTTCCTGCTTTTTACATCTAGATGTGTTAAACAACTTAGAATATTGCACCTTTGGTGATTAAAGTAAATTAAACACTTAATATTTGGTTGCATATCCCTTGCTTGCAATAACTACTTCAAGCTGGTGATTCACTGACATCACCACACTGTTGCATTCTTCTTTTGTGATGCTTTTCCATGCTTGCACTGTAGCTTCTTACAGTTGTTGTTGTTGCAAGCCATGACACTACCTCCGCCATGCTTGGCCCATGAGCTCGTATGTTTTGGATTATGAGCAGATCGTTTCTTTCTCCACACTTTGGCCTTTCCATCACTTTGGTAGAAGTTAATCTTAGTTCCAGAACTTTTGTGGCTCATCTTTGTATTTCTTTGTGAATTCCAATCTTGCCTTCTGACTCTTACTGCTCATGTGTGGTTTGCATCTTGTGGTATGGCCTCTATATTTCTGCTCTCAAAGTCTTATTTGAACAGTGGCTTGTGATACCTCCACTCCTGCTCTGTGGAGGTTGTTGGTGATGTCGCTGACTGTTGTTTCAAAGGTGAAAACCAGGATTCAAACCAAGAGTAGACATTCAGAGCTATTAACCATTTAAATAATCAATCTAACAAGACACACCTGTTATTTTCTCATGTGTGTCACACACTATCATTTCTAGCCAAAATGTAACAGTGAACTGAGACTATTATTCTAAAAAAAAAAGATTAAATATACAAAACATTACGGTTCTATTAAAATGGGGGAAAAAGTGGTTCATTTTTAAAGAAATTCTGAGGTCTTCTCTAAAGGTGTAAAAGTCTAGAAAGTTGTGTTATATTATCATGGCAAATCTACTGTAATCAAAACATTTTTGATCTGGTTTGGTGGGCAGAAAGTGTAAAAGTAATGCTAACCACATGAAGCACTCTGACAAGGTTCTCATTGAATTTGCAAAAGTTAATCTACAGAACAGACAAAGCAACCAATGAACCATTCCCCCAAACATTTAGGAGCCAACAAAGCCTGATCTCCAGGAAAGTAGGAAGTGCCAAATGATTAAAGGTGGGAACCCACTAAAAAATATATTACTGTATACTGTGAATATTACAGAAACCGGTTTCTGCGGTTATCTTTATTAGCAAGCTCAAAGGTTCGCATCCCTGTTGACATGCCGTAGGTAATTTTATTTTAATGCCTCTCAATAAGGTGACAAATGATATGTTCCTTTTATGGATTCGACCCCCAACTCTGGAGGTGTGAGGCAAACCTGCTAACCACTAAACCACTGTGCCCCCCATAGCCAAACCAGAGAATTACAGTGGCTTTTCAGGTAAATGTAAAGGCTTTTTGATGCAGTGTTCTCTCCTGTTCTCAAAATCTCCCCCTCGCTGCATGTCAGGGACATTGACAGAATCACACTAATAATCTGTCTGCTTACAGGAAATGCCAGAGACTGGGCAACCACTGTTTACCACACACAGTTGGTATTACAAATCTATCTGCCTATAGAATTCAGATAGTTTTCAATCATCTTTTACATAGTTTTCAATCATTTTCTTTTACCAGAAAAGACATGGGAGAGCAACTTCTCATTTGAAAGCACTGGAGAAAATCAGCAGCTGATTATTATGATAATTCAATTCAGTTAAACTTTATTGTCATCATACAAACACAGGGTGTACAGAATAACAAAATGTAGTTTAGCTAGTGTCAGAGAATGGGCGTGCAGGCGGATGCAAGTGCAGTAAAAGGCTTTTATTAAAGTGAGGCAGGCAGAAAAATCCAAAATGTGATCAAAATGTATTCCACAAAACAGGCAAGGGTCAGGCAATACACAAACAGTAATAATAAGGACAATCAAAAAAGCAAAAACCAAGAAACCAAACCGAGATCGAGAGACAAGGAAACAAGCATGGACACAAAGGCTCTGTAAAGTTTAAGCGGCGAAACACTGAATCAATAATCAAGGGGGAAACTAGGAACAGGTGAGACAGACATGACACGTGAAGGGCACAACCAATGACAAGACAGGGGAGGAGACAGGACATGAATGAAAAGAAAACACACATCCCCAAGTCAAGAGAGCTGCTATGAAAGTTTTAGGGCAGTGTACGGGTCTATTCAGGTCTATTATGTTACTGGAATATGATTGCCATTCACAGTGCTCAGTTACGTAAAGTGAAGGAAAGATATATAATTTCAGATTAAAGTGGCTGTGCCAAATGTAAACAAGTACAAAGTTGTAATAACAACGCAGATAAATAACAGGTTCGGTCTGGGAATAAATAAAGTGGCAGTGCAATATTTCTGATTTACAGTAAGTTCAAGTTGGAGGATAGATATTTACTGTGGAAGTGGCTGTGCCAAGTTGAAAGAGTAGGTGGGGATGATATTAGTCTATGTAGTGCGAGCAGCTTGACTCCTGCTGAACAAGCTATTCCTTAGTCTTGTGGACCTCGTTCATATCTTCCGGAATCACTTTCAGTAGGGGGTCAAACAGGCTGTACCTGGGTTGAGCATGGTCTGAGACAATACTGAATCCTTTCTTCAGACATCTTTTGCTATTGGTGTCTTGCACTGGAGTGTAAGTGGGTAGGGGCTGGTGGGAAAGTGCAGTGTGGAAACTGATGGGAGTGTAGTGTAGGCAGGAGGCTGGACTAGATGTGGGTCATGACCAGTCTCTTATAGCATTTCATTTTGATGGGCATGAGAGCAATTGGACAGTAGTCTTTCAGGCTTGAGGTGGTGGGTGTCTTTTGTACTGGGGTTACAGTTGTTGCTTTAAAGTAGGCAGGGCCAGTAGCCTGGGCCATGCTAAAGATCTCTGTAAGAGTGGCAGCCAGGTTGTTGGCACATGCTCTGAGTACATGACCAGGTGTGCTGTCTTGTCCAGTGGCTTTGTGTGTGTGTGTGTGTGTGTGTGTGTGTGTGTGTACAGAATTCTTCTTACCTCATCTGTAGACAGTGAGAGTGCCTGGTCCTGTGGGCCGGCATCTGCGTGCTCATTGTAGTGAGTTTCGAAGCATTTATCAAAGGTGTTGAGCTCATCTGGTAGGGATGCATTGCTGGCTGTATCACTGTTGACTTTGCTTTTATAATCAGTGATTGCCTGTGTTCCCTGCCAAATGTGCTGTACATTTTGATCATCTGAAAAGTAATTTTCTATTTTCAGTCTGTAATTATTTTAAAGCAACTCTGATACCATCCTTCAGCCTTTTCTTTAGCGCCCCCTTGGCACAAGCTTTATGAGCTGCATCATGGGCTTTCAGCAGGAGCCTTATCATTTTCCAAAATTATCCAAAGATTTTGGTTTAGGAGTGTTCTAATTGCTTTTGAAACTACAGCATCATAAACATTTCCTAAAGTATCCTGTCACTGATGTTGCATATTTGTCCACATTTTTATATGCTCTCTTGTGGTTTCTGTGGTTTTAAACCTGTCCCAGTCCATACAATCAAAACAGCACCATTAATTCAGCTCCCGCAGGCCACATACCTGTACACACTGTCCTCTCAGTAGATTATCTCAGTAGAAAGTCCTCTCAGAGAGAATGAACAGTGAGATGTGGTCTGTGTATACAAAAGGTGTTAATGGATTTGTTCTGTAGGCTTCTTGAATGTTTGGGTAAACATTGTCCAGTATATTTTCTAACCCCTTGTTGGGCCAGACACATGCTGTTGAGAGTTTAATCCCCAAGAACAATGATCACTGCTTCTGGTGCTTTGCTTGCTGTTTGTTAATGACTGCAGCGAATGTTTTAGGATTAGCTTATTTTCTCTCTGTGGTGGTACATACACAACTACATCAATGATACTAGTGCATTCTCTAGGGAGATAAAAATGGGTGCATCTTACCATTAGGACTTCCAGTTCAGGTGAACAATGGCTGGCAATAGTTCTGAATGAAAAGTTTTTCCATCGTTTCCCAATGTCCAGCAGGGTCTCTGGGCCATATGAGATGTAGGCATATGCATTTTGAGATAAAATAGTGAGATGAAATAAAAAAGATAACACTATTTGGTGAGAGTTAGCTAAGCAGCTTCTGCTACCATCTTTGACCAGCTGCATACTGTCAATTATGCATTGACATTTTATCAGCAGAGAGTTGAGGGAATGAACCTCTGCTCGTATGACAAATCTGAAAAAGAAAGCAATGGAGTTGGACATGCAAAACTATTGGCAGAGAAGAAAGGAGAGGAGGCCAATGTTTAAATTGTGGAGAAAAGATTTCTCCTTTAAGGAGAGATCCTCATCTCATGCCTTGGTTTAAGTGATTTTTCTAGTTCCCTTAAAGTGTCCTGTGACCATCCAGTCCCTATACAGAGGTCCAGTAGTAGTGGTAAGATCAACCACTATCCCTCTCACCATGCACACTGGTTTGCTCTATACTGAATACTGATTTGCTCTATATAGTAGCCTGGAGTTCTCAGTATCATGGAACCTGTATCTCACTGCCTCGTCTCACTACTAACATACAGAGACCAAAAGTTAAGAAGGACATTTTTATGATCTCAATCTCACCAAAGTTTTTAACAATTTTAAAGTCTACAGACCATCTTTATCACCATATCTGTTTACTATAAATATTTAGTGATGCTTTATGGTCTGGCTAATGCTCCCTCTGTCTTCCAAGCATTTGTGAATGAGGGACTCAAGTGTGACAATGACTCCAGGTCATTGTCTGCATTGAAGATATACTTATCTACTCCTATCTTCTCCTACTATCTGCATGTCAAGTTGGAAAACTGTGACTTTAATCAGCCCTCAGTTACCTTCATGGAATACATCACAGATGCTCAAGGGGTCAAGATGGATGAAAAAAGAACTAAAGCAGTCTTATCATGGCCTCAACTCTGCAGCATCAAGGAGTTTCAATGCTTCCTAGGATTTGTGATTTTCTATAGAGGAGGATTTAGTTCAGTGGCTGCTCTCTTCACATCTCTGCTCAGAGGAAGACCCAAGAACCTTAAGTGGAATTGTGGTGGTGTGGTTGAATGTCAGCTGTGGACGGAGAGGAGGTGGGTCGAACTGTCAGGTAATGCTTGATGATTCTCACCTGTGTTGTATTACCATGAGTTTACTTATTTGTGTCTGTTTGTGCTTTCAGAAAGCCTGGTAACAAGCCAGAGAGAGAGCGAGCGAGAGAGAAAGAGAGAGAAAGAGAGAGAGAGAGAGCTGAGCCACGCAGAGCTGTGTGTATGTGCAGGTATGCGCAGATAAATAAAATTGCTGAAAAGCAAAAGTAACAGTTACAACACTAAAGAGCCTTTTGAGTTGTTACAAGCCTGCCTCCCATATTTCTGACCCAACCCAGGGGAACAGTCACAGGAATGAACCCGCCATCAATGATTTCAACATCCTGATTGTCAAGTTTGCCAGTGCTCCCAGTGCTTCGTTGTCATCCACATCTGTCTTCAACCTCCCCCAACTATATCCCTGCGCATTCTACTCACAAAAGCTCAACTGTGTTTTTTTTAAAAAAAAAAATAAAAAAAAATTAACACATCATTTTTAACCCTCATCCTGTCTCTGAATCATGCAATGTTGTTTGAATCAGATACAATCTTCTAGATACAGCTTGAATATACATTCTGCAGATTTGTGGTGACTATACACTGAGTGGAGGAAGTGGTACATTAAGGATATGTGTAAATATAAAGTGGGTGGGGAAAAATCTGTCTTTAGATAAAAATTTGTATATAATGACCGAATAACACGTGAATATAGCAGATTTGAGAGAAAAGGGAGTGGAGCTTCACACACCTGCTAATAACATGAAAACAACTTGTGTGTTTTTTTCCCTGGGCTTCATCCTGATCATGGTGCTCTCCTCAGATGCTAGGCGTGAGTTTACTACACACCTTTTTGTACAATTATGTAGCTATACAACAGCTTATACTTATACTGTATATTAAGTGTTCTGTTCTCAATTTTTATTTATTGTAATTCAAAACGAATTACAAATAAATCCATGTTTGTATAAATATAGCAATATTAAAAGTAACATATCAATTACAAATTAATGATCTTGTACTAATTATACAAGAATAGTTATAATTAGTGGCATTCTTAATTAATTAATTAATTATTTATTTTATTGCCATTCATAAAAGAGTGATACTAATAAAACCGAATAATACTGAATACGGATAAAAAGCTGAATACTTTTTACTACATTATTTAATATATTACTCATATAAGTCATTGCAGGATTAAAATTTTTCTAAAATAGATAATTCTGACTGTTCCTAGTTTTAATGAAGCCATAGTATCCAATTACATTTTTGCAGTAATTACAGTTTAACCTGAACTACCTTGTCTGTCTCTCTTGTTTAGCGCATGCTGTTGATCCTGTCTCATGCTGTTATAATTTCTTCAATGGCAAAATTCCTCCTAAAGATGTCCTGAGGGTGTCAGAGATAAACCCGCAATGTACACATAAAGGCTTCATGTGAGTATCTGCCTTTAGACATTAAGCAGATGTATTACTAATTGATTATGCGATAATAACAAGTTAAATTTCATTTGAAACCAATTTCACTCCTGCATGATCTGTTATAAGATGCTGTTGTAGTGTGTATGTTTCTGTGTGTGTGTGTTTCAGTGTTGTGACCCTTCAGAACCAAAGGCTGTGTGTTCACAAAGACCCCAGGAACAAAGCCTAAACTTTAATTCTGCAGCTTTGACGAGACAGAAATGCAAATCTAACAAACTTAAACTGTTAATTCATGTCATAAATTGTTTTCCTCCATGTGAAGCTTCATTTCAATGTTATTGATACTTAATGTTAATGAATAAATAATTAAATAATGAACCCTGAACAAATCTAATGTTTTTATAACATTAAACTGCACGAATGTTAATAACTAATTCATTTAGTATTATAAATACCACTGTATAACCCCATATGTGTTTGTGCAGATACTAGTAAAACACACACACACACACACACACACACACACACACACACACACACACACACGCACACACGCACACACACACACACAGAGCTGCTAAATCTCAACCCTCTGACAATGTGATTTTATTGTTTGTCTATGCAGCTAGAATGTTAGTTGTTTCCCTTCAAAAATTACCTCTCACACAAAGATTAAAAAAAAAAAAACATGCAGAACCATGAGTTTTACCCAGAATGCATTCCCAGAGTAAATGGAGGTAGTTTGCATGCTATAATTCATTCATTCATTCATTCATTCATTCATCTTTAGTAAGTGCTTTATCCTGGTCAGGGTGGCAGTGGATCTGGAGCCTATCCCAGGAATACTGGGTGCAAGGAGGAAATACACCATGAATGGTACACCAGTACATCACAGTGCACAATGTACATACATTCACACATTCCCACCTCCGGGCAATTTAGCATAAGCAATCCATCTACTGATATTTTTATGGGAGGTGTCTGACAAATGCCACAAATTTAACCTTAAGAGAAGCCCAGGATTGAATGGGTATCCTGGAGATGTGAGGCTATCATGGTTATTTATGTATTTGGTATTATTGGAAACAAGTGTTTATGCAGGCAGCCACAGTGGAGCTGCATTCTGGATCAGTTGCAGGGGTTTGATGGGATGAGAGGGAAAACCTGCCAGGAATATGTTACAGTAGTTCAATCTTGAGATGACAAGGGACTGAACAAGCACCGGAATGGCCGGCATGGAGATAAATGCCCAGATCCTCTTGGTGTGGACCAAGAATGATAGTTAGTTGTCCAGGTTATGTGCATGGTCCGATGGTTGGATCCGATCGTTCAGAAAAATCTCAAATTGGAAATGGCAACAATATGCAGTAGGTCAGTGTACAACATCAGTGTGTAAGGGTGTAGATGAAGACTTTAGAGGCAGGTGGAATTTAAGCAAAGTTCTGGGCTCTAGTTTATTTGTATGGCGCTTTTCAGCACACCTTCAACAAATAAAAAGAGGCCATCACTAGCTCGCGGCTTTCACCCCCTTCTAGTTCACAGTTCAAGTTCACGCTCCACAGTGTGTTTGTGTGTGTGTGTATAACAGGTTTCGACAGCTATGTCACTCTCTCTCTCTCTGTCTCTCTGGTTATGACAGCCACTGAAAGCACAAAGAAACATACATAAGTAGACTGTAATCAGACACAGGTGAGAAACATCATGTGTTGCCTGCTGGTTCAACCCACCTCCTCTCCATCCGCAGCTGACATTCAACCATGCCCCCACTCCCACAGTTGTTTTTGAGTGTTATTTAAGAATGTACTAATTGTGAACTTCTGTACTGTTTGACTCAAGAACCATGAGTGTGTTAGTGCTGTTCTGTTCTGTTCCTGTTTTCAACTTTTAACAAGGTTGAGTACAGAATGACCCAGACTTCATCCTGGTGTTGTTACATTTATGATATATGAAGGTCAGAGTGACCCAGGCTTATTGTCTATTTAAACGTATGTATCCTCTATTTAGTCATGTAAGCAGTTTTTTAGACCCTGTTTTTCCATACATGAGATCCTGTTTTTTTTTTATTTTTATAAAAGTGTGTGATTATGATATTGAGTCATGTCTAATAAACCCTATAAATACCCACTGTAACAAAGCTTCAGCAGAAGTGCTCTTGACTTCTCTCAGAGTGCTTCTCGGTTCTTGAGAATCTTACTAATAAAGTAAAATTCTTGTAGGTGGATTTCTATGACACTCTAGGGACAGTTCTCTAGGTTCTGGAGGTTCTAGGTCCTGCTCTCTAAATTTGGCCAAGAATAGGTTGTAGGAGTTCATACATGAATAACAATGTAATGCTCTTTTTTGTTCATGTTGAAAGTTATCCAGCAGCCTCTAAGGCGATCTACAACAGACATAAACTGGGCTAGACAGGAATCAAAACACTAGGGTGGAAACAGGATCAAAATCCATAAAGCGAGAAATGAGAAACAAGATCAAAGGCTTGGTATGGGTCTGACAGAAAACACAGAACTCACAATACTACGCATCAAACAAAGACACAGAAGGGGTTTGGCGCAAGGGGAAACCCATGACAGAGCCCCCCCCCAAGGGTGCTTCTCCCAAAGCTCCATAATCTCCCCCCCCCCGATGGTCCTGGACCTCTGGGCAAAATTGTCCATTCAGCCACCCACGTCCTGTAGCAGGCTCGCCAGGGTCGTGCGGCAGGAACACTGCTTGGGAGGTCACATCGTCGGCCTCAGGTGTGAACACAACTTGGTGGACTGTCTCATCGGCCTCAGGCGTGAACAGAACTTGGTGGGCCGTCTCGTTGGCCTCAGGCGTGAGCAGTTCGTGGTGGGCCGTCTCGTCGGCCTCAGGTGTGAGCAGAACTTGGTGGGCTGTCTTGTCGGTCTCAGGTGTGAGTTGGACTTGGTGGGCCATCTCGTTGGCCTCAGACAGGAATATTGCTTGGGAGGCTGTTTAGTCGGCCTCAGACAGGAACTTGGCTTGGGAGACCGCTTAGTCGGCCTCCGACTGGAACATGGCTTGGGCTCTGGAGATGAGGTCGCCTTGTTGGTCTCTGACTGGAGCTCAAGAGATGAGGTCGCCTCGTTGACCTCCAGCTGGAGCTCCGCAGCGCTCTGTCGTGCGCGCCTGTGATTGGAGCTGGGCTGTGGAGTCCCAGCTTGTAATACGTGGTGAATGGCCTCACAGGTCCTTCCGTCAGACTGGCCCTCCCTAACATTTCCTCCAGGCCGGGTTTAAACTCTGGACTTCCAAACACCTTAACCAAAAGTTATACAAACAGGGCCACACTGCTAAGGCCACTGGACCACTTAGTAATCAGGAGCACCGCTCACCAGCAGGCTAGGCCAGTGAGCCAGGACAGTAGGAATCCCAGCCACTGCTTTTCTGTGGGCTTGGGGTCCACCAGGGTTGAAAAATAAAACTGGCATTGCACGATAACATTCTGGATATACCTGAAAGCCATTGAAGGGAGCCGGAACAATGCACGGAATGAAATGCTGGTATAAAGATCCCAGCGTGATGCTCTCTTCATGGTTCTCATCCATGGTGTAGATGTAGTATTCTGTCATGAAATGGGTGTTGAGACGGATGCAAGTGCAGATAAGAGCTTTTATTAAAGAGACAGGCAGACAAATCCAAAATGTAAGGCAAATAGCATGGTCAAAAACAGGTGAGGGTCAGGCAATCTACAACAGACATAAACTGGGCTAGACAGGAATCAAAACACTAGGGTGGAAACAGGATCAAAATCCATAAAGCGAGAAATGAGAAACAAGATCAAAGGCTTGGTACGAGTCTGACAGAAAACACAGAACTCACAATACTACGCATCGAACAAAGACACACAAGGGGTTTAAATGACAAACATAATCAACAGGGATAACACAGAACAGCTGGGACATTAGGAAACATCCAATCACAACACAGTCTTGGAGACAGGACAGACATCAAAACAAAACACACGTGCCAGCATAAACAAAGTCAATGTTAATGAAGCGCACGCTGCTAGCACTTTGGACAGTTCCCATGCGCTGAATGCTTGCGCAGCACGGCTCGAGGGGAAACCCATGACATACGGCTTCTCCTTATGATGACTGGTAGACCTCTCAAAGAGGTGGAATGTGACGGCAGGCCACTACTGTTGTGGACCACAGGAGAGCAAATGGCTGTGGGGTGGAGTGGGGAAATGAAGCACGGCTGGCATGAGATAATCACTGTGGCCACAGGAAGGTGAGCAGCCTCTGTCTATGTGCTGATGCTGATACTCCCTGTTCTTTACATTGCAGACAGTGATGATGGTGACGCTCTCCCTTTGCTGTGTGTCATGGCCTAAGCCCTTCACCCTTGCTGCACTTGAAAGAGTCCCGGACCTCCCACCACCGCATGTTGCTACCAGTCCATGCCACATCACCCGCCCCACAGCAACCACCACCATGCTCCGCCTTGACACATCCAACTGCAATCTGCGGGTGGCTGCAGCCACTTCTCTCCCTGACCCTTGTTGGGATGCCCAATGCCTTTTGGTCAAGCTGACTGCAGATGATGATGTGGAGACTTACCTGCACACCTTTGAATGGATTGCTGCCCACAAAGGTTGGCCTAAGAGGGACTGGGCACAGATAATAGTGCCCCTCCTCTTGGGAACTTGCGAACTAACAGCCACCTGGGGGCCTGCAACACCCTTGAAAAACAAAGGGACCACTTCCACTGGCCAAGCATTGAATACAGAAGTCCAGAACATCTGCCAGCTCTGCCCTCAGTGCCAGTACACCTCCCTCAACAAGCCCATACCTGCCCCGCTCACTCTGCTTCCCATCATACCACTCTGGCAGGTGTTAGATGAGGAAGGGAGAAACTGGGGTCTCCTCCTACCCTACATCCTGTTTATAGTCTGCGAAACCCCACAGGCATCCACAGGCTTCACCCCATTCAAGCTCCTCTTTGGGAGAAGACCCGGAGGACTACTAGATGTGACCAAGGAAGACTGGGAGGAGCAGCCGTCCCTGCTCCACACTGTAGGCAAAAATGTTCAAAGCATGGAGGAGTGGATCGACCAGGTAGTTCCCATTGTGAAGCAACACATGGAGGAAGCACAAGTGGAACAAAAACAGATCTACAACTGACCAGCCCAACCCCTCAAGTTCCAGTCAGGTGACTGTGTGCTGCTCCTGCAGCCCAGTGTAAATTGTAAGTTCCTGGCCCATTGGCAGGGCCCATACACAATCCTTGAATGAGTGGGCCCAGTAAAGTACTGCCTGCAACAGCCAAGTAAGAAAAAAGACACTCAACGGTGTCACGTCAATATAATAAAAAAGTGGATTGAACCTGCTCCTCCCTTGTCAGCCTTTGTTGACGTCTTTCCAGAACCACAAGGGTGTGCCTTGTTTTAAAAGGGTACCCCTCAAAGCAGCAAGGACTAGGGGAGTGGACCACCTATACCATCTGAGGGAGGTCCTGAACAAGCTCCAAAGGACCGAACTAAAAGAAAGTGTCATCTGGAGCTGACCAAGGCACATTACCTGCGTTATCACATACTCCCAGACCCCCACAGAACAGTGATATACAGCAGTGGAACAAGAAGCTCTGGCCATAAAATGGCCCATTGAGGAGCTGAAATACTACCTCTCCAGTGGACATTTCACTCTGGTCATGGACCACAACAAAGAACAACAAGAAGTCAGAAGATCAAAACTAATCAAAGATGTTGCCCACACCCACCATTTCAACTTGGACAGATTGCCTCTTGACCCTCAATCTCAAACTGAGATTAAAGATTAAAGATTCCAAGGCAAATTAATCAGGTTTCATATTGATTACAATGTATATTCTTGAACCAGTATACACCATATGTCAACTGGTGAACTGGGAGGGGTACAGTCCAGAGGAACAGTCCTGGTTCTCAGCTAAGACATCCTGGATCTCTTGTTAATTTTAGACTTCCAGCATGAACATCAGGACCAACCTGCTCCCAGAATTAGGGGCAGACCCTGGTGAAGGGGGGGCTTGGCTTCAGGAGCAGCTCATTAGGGGATATGGAGATACTGTATTGAGGATTCAGTACATTTCCCCTGAGGTCATGCTCACCAATGTTCTAGTGTGACCTATGTCTTCTAAATTCCTTATTACCCTCTGGTCTTAATTTGTTATTAATATTGTGCCTTGCCCTGTGCATCATTTTTACATGTGATGTTATTTAAACCCAAACACATGGATTCACATCAGTTACAGATTTTTCATATAAGTCTTTGGGTTAAATTATGGGTCCTCAGAAGATTTTTGGTGGCTATACACTGAGGGGAGGAAGTGCTGCGTTTACATGTGTAAATTTAAATGTAGAGTGGGTGGGGGAAAATCTGTCTTTAGATAAATGCTTATATATAATAAGCCAATAAAGTGTGACCACAACAAAATAGATCTTAGAGAGAGAAGAGAGCAGATCGTCACATGCCTGCTGGGAACATGAAGAAGAGCTGTGTGTTTTTTTTCTTGGGCATCGTCATTTTCATGGTGCTGTCCTCAGATGCTGCCCGTGAGTTTATTACATACCTTTTGTACAATTATGTAGCTGCACACCTTATATTTATACTGTTTAATAAGTGCTTGTATTTACAATTTAGTGAGTATTTAACACTACTTTGACATTTATTTTAACATTACCACTTTTGAGTCACACCTACTTTTTTTTTTATTCTTCTTGTATATGTACAGTCTGAAGCTAGAGCTCCTCTTTATTCATGCACAGTGTGTTAATTAAGTTTGAATTAGTTTGATATTTATATATGCTTTTAAACAACATTGTCAAATACTGCATGCAAAAAAAAAAAACAATTAATAAATTCTATAAATCATAATGATATTATATATAATTCTGCTCTAAATATTTATTAATTGTTTTGTTTTGTGCAAAAATAATAGTGATAATTCATAGTAGTAACAGAGTAATATAAATAATAAGAAATAAGGTTAAATACTTTAAAAATATATTATTTTTTAAATTATTAGTAGCATGATTACAATTTTTCTAACACATAGGGGGCCTAAGTGAAAGAACTGAAGCATGAATCACTTCAAGAATAAAACAGATGAAATATATGATGTGTTTATTATTTCATATAGTTTCTATTTAATGTTTGCTTTTTAACAAAACCATTGTGTTAATGTACATTTAAGCAGTAATTACAGTGTATCCTGAAAGAACTCGTCTGTCTCTCATTTAGCGCACAGCCTTGATATTGGCCCATGCTGTTTCGAATTCTTCACTGGCAAAATTCCTCCTCAACATGTCCTGAAGATGGAAAAGACAGATTCACGCTGTACACAGCAAGGCTTCATGTGAGATATCTGCCTTTAGACATTAAACACATGCATTACTGTTTTATTATGTGATAATAACATACAGTAAATTAAATATCTATCCCATTTCACCCCTGAATAATCTGTTATATGACTCTGCTGATTTGTGTGTTTATCTCTGTGTGTTTCAGTGTTAAGACGCCTAGGTTTCAGAGGCTGTGCCTTAAGGAAAACCCCTGGGAAAGAAATTAAGCTCTAATGCAGCATCTTTAACAGGAGAGAAATGCAAATCTAATAAACGTTAATAATGTAATCAACTTTAATAAACTGTTAATCCATTTCATGTTTTTTTATTTCTCAGTGAAGCTTCATTTTAATGTTATTCATGCTTAATGGAAAAAAAATCTCATGTTTTCATAATGTTAAACTACATTAATGTTAATAACTACATTAATTCATTTACTATTTTAAATACAACTATAACCCTATAAATGTGTTTTTGCAGGTACTAGTAAAACAGTCTCTCTCTCTCTTTCTCTCTCTCTCCCCCTTTGTCTCTGTCTGTCTGTCTGTCTTTCTCTCTCTCTCTCTCTCTCTCACACACACACACACACACACACACACACACACACACACACACACACACACACACACACACACACACACCCAGCCACTAAACCTCACACTCTGAAAGTATGATTCAATTGTTAACTTGTGTATGTATCGGTGCAGTCAGCAAACATGTCATATACAACAACCACACACACACTGGCACCCATGCAAACATGCTCGCAAGCATGCACACACACACACACACACACACACACACACACACACACACACACACACACACACACACACACACACACACACACACACAAGTGTTCTATAGCAGCAGGTCTGACAGTATTTCTGGGCAAAAACTATGGGGCAAGCCCAAAATGGCAAGATATTAAGTTTGTTCTTAACAAAAAATCATTGGTCAGAAAATTAGCAAGAATTAAACAAATGCACTCCTGAGACCTCCTGCACCACCCTTTGCTCATTTACTTTTGCTGCAGTGAACTGTTTGGGGAAAAGCTAGAAACGGGATTTCACTTATATAGTATTCGTGTATGGAAAGGTAAAATCATGATAATGATTAAAATGTTTGATGTAAAATTCAAACTAACATGTCTTGGTGTACAAAACAAAACAAAACAAAATAAAATAAGATAAAATTAAATAAAATTAAATAAAATAATAAAAAAAAGCTGTCTGCAAGTTCACCCACAAGGCTTAAACATTTAAAGAAATCAAAGGGAAAAGCTATCCCACACTAAGTTACTTTATCTATTAGTTTAATTCTTGCTAATTTCCTGACCAGTGATTTGTTGTTAAGACCATTAAAAGCTTAATATTTTGCCATTTTGGGCCTGAGTGTAGTGCAATTGCATATCACAGTTTTATATTAATGCATTAATTCTAATACATAATTGTTTCTATGGTACCAGCTCATTCACAGGTGGTGCGCCACATAAACAGATTTTTTTAAAAACATGTGTAATTGTTGATATGGTGATGTGTTCTGTGAGGGATTACCTGTGTCCTAAGCATGTAGTACCAACCCACCACCCCGTAAACTCCTCCCACCGCGCCACCCAGCAGCCTTTTTTTTTTTTTTTTTTACTTTAAAATATTGCCAAATATTTAATGTGGGAACCCCCCCCAAATGGACATCATCCAGCAATGGGCCACTTTTAGCAATAGACAACATAAAGCAAGATCTCAGTATGCCAGTAAAAGCTAAACATTAGCAAAAGTGGTCTCATAGTTACATCATCATCATGTGACAGGTTTCTGTCTTGCAATGTTACAAAGTAGTTATCCTATGTTGGCACTGAATACTGTTTGGGAAAAAAAAAAAAAACAGTTGGTAGTGACTACCTCTCACACAGAGATAATAAAAACAATTCTTCTAATTTTAAAAACTTAAAAAAAACTTGCATAATTGATGAGCTTGGCCCTGGATGCATTCCCAGAATAAATAATGTTAGTTTACATGCTATCATTAATTAATTAATTCATTCCTACATCTTCAGTAAGTGCTTTATCTTAGTCAGGGTGGAGGCGGATCCGGAGCCTATCCCAGGAACACCGGGTGCAAGGACATCACAGGACACCATGCGCACACACATTGACACATGTCTCAATGACCTGACCCTGTCAAAGAACTGACCCTGCCTTCACCAGACATTGTGTTTGAGGTTTCTGTATTGGATTTATTGTGTTATTGACTTGTATGTGGATTCTGTTTTGTATTAGTCGTTGATTGTATGGTATATGTTTGTTGGAAAAGTGTGAAATTCATTCAGCTCTCATTCATTCATTTCATTCCTGGGATACATCATAGATGCTCAAGGGGTCAAGGTGGTCAAAAAAGAATTGAAAGAGCTTGTCTTGGCCTCAACCTTGCATCTGCAACCCAAGATCAGTGGCTGCTCCCCTCACATTTCTGTTCAGAGGGAAATCCTAAGAAGCTTAAGTGGAATGAAGCAGCCAGCAGCACCATTCAACATTCTAAATGATAAGTTCACCAGTGCTTCTTTGTTATCCAGATCCATCTTTACCATTTATGGTGCGAGTTGATGATTCAGAGAGTGGCATAGGAGCAATCCTGTCACAGCATCATGGCAATCCCCCATGACTATACTCCTGTGCATTCTATTCATGGAAGCTCAACTCTGCATAGAGAAATTACAATATTAGAAAATGTGAATTACTGGCCATGAAGGTTAAAGCGCATCATTTCCACATACTCACTGATCAATGGCCAAGAGGCTTAATTCTTGTCAAGCAAAATGAGCCTTGGTCTTCACTCATTTCAAGTTTACTCTGACCTACAGACCTGGACCTAAGAATGTGAAACAATTTTCTAGAATTTATTTTGGGGAAATGGAATCTCAACTGAAACAAACTACTCTGCCTTCAAGCTGTATTGTGGCTCCAATCAGGTGGGATATAATGGATGACTTCACTAAATGGTAAATGGTCTGCACTTATATAACACCTTTTAACCTACAAAGCGCTTTACACTGTTTCTCATTCACCCATTCACACACACTCACACACTAATGTGCTAGCTTGCCATCGGGAGCAACTTGGGGTTCAGTGTCTTGCCCAGGGAGACTTTGACACATGGAGGCATGTGGGCTGGGGATTGAACTGCCAACCCTGTGATTAGTGGACAACCCACTCCACCACCAGAGCCACAGCCACCCCAAGTACAACACTAGAGTACAACAAGAGGAGACATCATGTGAAAGTTCCACAGACAAGGTGATTTCTTTCCCATAGTCCATGAGAGAGCAGCTGATCCAGTGGCTAAACAATTCTTTAACTTCACCCACAATCTCAAACTGAGACTACCATTAAAAAAAGTCCACCAAGCATTTGTTCTTTCAAGATTCCAAGACAAATTAATCCAGTTTCATATTAATTAGAATTGCCTGCCTTGTATCAAACTGCACCAACATTTCTTGTTTAACTCTTGAAACCTACTGTTATTTCGTCACGGGGCAGACAACTGGAGGTGAGCCAGGTAGGTGGGCCTGAAGACATTGGGGGAACGGTCCAGAGAAATGTTCCTAGGTCTCAGCTGAAGACATCCTGGATCTCTCATTAATTTCAGACTTCCATCATTAATGTCCAGACCAGCCTCCTCTCAGATTTAGGGGCAGACCCTGGTGATTGGGTGGCTTGGCTTCAGAAGCAGCTCTGCTGTGACTTCTGCCCTCTCATTTCCTCATTCCTTCCTAGTCCTACACTAAATGAACTTTTCATGGACATTGTCTCATTGTGAAGCCTTGCCAAACACTTGAAGAACTGAGCAACAATCTTGTATTTGCCTTTATGTGTTTTGACCCTTGACATGTTTCAGATATGTTCTTTGGATTACCTTCTGGCCTTAATTTGTTATTAATATTGTGCCTTGCCCTGTGCATCATTTTTACATGTGATGTTATTAAAACCTAAACACATGGATTCACAACCTTTGTCTGAACCATGCAATGTCGGGTGGATCAGTTACAGATTTTTCAGATAAGTCTTAATAATGGGTCAGCAGATTTTTGGTGTCTATACACCGAGGATAGGAAGTGGTGGGTTGAGGTGGGAATGTAGATAGGTTTAAATGTAGAGTGGGTGGGTGGAAAAAACTGTCTTTATCCTTGTATATAACGAGCCAATAAATTGTGACTACTGCAAAATTTATCTTAGAGAGAGAAGAGAGAAGAGAACAGATCTTCACATATTTGCTGAACATGAAGATGAGTCGTGCTTTTTTCTCCCTGGGCTTCATCCTGATCATGGTGCTCTCCTTGGATGCTATGCGTAAGTTTACTCTACACCTTTTTGTACAGTTATGTAGATGTACAACATTTACTGTATATTAAGTGCAACAACATAGTGAATATTTGTACTCTGGTTTTTGGTATTTGTAAAATTGGCTTTTTCAATAATTTATTCAACAGAAATATCAATAGATGTGATATTCTTCTGTGGAAAAAGTAAGTACACCCTTGGCCTCAGAAGCGTGTAGATGTTTTTTGTCAATTGTCCACCAGTCTCTGACATCGGCTTGCTGGAATTTTTGACCACTGTTCCATGCAATATTCTTTCAGTTGCAAGATGTTTGATGGTTTTCTTGCATGTTCTGCCTGTTTTAAATCCCCCCATAGCATTTCAATGAGATTCAAATCCGAGCTTTGACTAGGCCATTCCTTAACCCTCCATTTCTTCTTTTTGAGCCATTCCTTGGTGGATTTGTTAGTGTGCTTAGGAACATAATCCTCTTGAAAGGTCCACTTTCGGTTCAACTTTTGGACAGGTGGCCTCACATTATCTTCAAGCACTCTTTGATATGATGTAGAATTCATAGTTGAATCAATGAATGTAAGCTGTCCAATCAGTGAGGCAGTGAAGCAACCCCAAACTATAACATTTCCACCACCGTGCTTCACTGTTGGTATGAGGTGCTTCTCCTGAAATGCTGTCTTTGGTCAGCTCCAAACATGTTGGCCAAACAACTCTATATTTGATTCGTCTGCCCAGAGCACATTATTCCAAAAGGCCTGGTCTTTGCCTACATGCTCATTGTACTCTTGCTTTAATGTCCTTTTTAGACAGCAAAGGCTTTCCTGGTACACCTCCCATGCAGGTTAAACTTCTGATTGTAGAAGCATGCACTTTGACACCAACAGCTGCAAGACTTACTAGCAGATCCTGTGATGAAATTTTGTTCTTGGAGACTTCTTTTTGCATCGGACGGTCTGCTTTTGGGCTGAATTTGCTGGGACGGCCAATCCTGGACAAATTTGAAGGTGTGATAAATGTTGGGGTGTACTTACTTTTTTGAATGTTGCTGATCTTTTTTTTGTAGTAATTTTGTGAAAATTACTACAAAATGTCAATTTTATGTCATTTTATAGAGTGTATCAACTTTATTAATAGGCAATGTTTCAAAGACAATCAAATGTTTGCTTGTCCAAATATGTCAATAAAGCCAACAATTTTCATGGGGTGTACTTATTTTCCTCACAGGTTAAAATTATATATACCAAACTTATAACAAACTTATACAACAAAAATTCTCTATTTGTATTCATATAAGAATAGTTAAAAAAAAAAAAAAGTAATATTAATATTAAGGCATATATTAATCAATTACAATTAATTGTTAATTTACTACTATTCACAGAGCAATACAAATAACTTATACATTTAAATTATTTTAATAAACTGTTATATTATTCATATTAGTAATAGCAGGATTATAATTTATCTAAGACATGTTTAACATATGAAAGAACTGAAGCATGCAATGCTTTTAATCCTCGCACGTGCTGTTTCAACTTCTTCACTGACCAAATTCCTCCTCAACAAGTCCTGAAGGTGCAAAAGACAGACTCACAATGTGCACAGCACGGCTTCATGTGAGTATCTGCCTTTAGACGTTAAACACATGTATTACTGTTTTATTATGTGATAAGATCATAAATTAAATATTTAACCCATTTCACACTTGAATAATCTTTTATAAGACTCTGCTGATTTGTGTGTTTATCTCTGTGTGTTTCAGTGTTAAGACGCCTAAGGCCCACCACCTGTGTGTTCAGGAAAACCCCTGGGGATGAAATTAAACTTTAATACTGCAGCTTTGACAGGAGAGAAATGCAAATCTAATAAACTTTATTAATGTAATAAACTTTATAAACTGTTAACTGTTAACTATTTGTTACGAAACCGGGGATAGAAGGGAAGCAGGATGCACTTGCAGAGGAAAAGTGGTCAGTTTATTAGGAACAATAACCCAAAAAGGCACATTCAAACGTGAGGGGGAATCAATTACCAAAAATCCAAAAAACAAAGCGTCAATCTTCCTAAATGGGTTAGACACAGATGAAATTACTTACAGGGTCACAGTCCAAGAAATCACGCAACGAGGCAGGAATCCTAGAAACCCGGGGACGCCGGGTAAACAAAAACATAAATAAAAAAAGCAGGAACCAGGGGATGCCTGGTTAACAAAAACATCGGTAACACTTTGCTTCATCGCTATCTTTGACATCCAGAATCAATATTCCAAAATCAAACAATTTAACATCGAACATTAACCATACAGATTCATCTACTTCAGTACTCCGCCACGAAGCAGACACAGACCGGGGTTTAAGTAATGGCATTTCATTCAAAATTAGACAACCTCAAACGAGCGACACCTGGAAATAATAATCTGAACATAGGACCAACAAGGAAGCGGGGGCAGAGACATGACGCAACACAAAAACAAAAAAGCACATGGCACTATAAACAAATGCTGAGTTCATGACGTAGTCCAGAGAGTTCCTTTGAATCGCGCTGGAATGCGCTCCATGGAATGCAGAAGATATGCTGCTCCGTAGTGGAGCAGCGAGTGGAGAGAGCTAACACTATTATTTTGTCTCAGTGTGAAGCTTCCTTTCAATTATTACTGATGCTTAATGCTTAATGAATAAAAATGTAATAATCAACACTGAAAAAAATCTCATGTTTTCATAACGGTAAACTACACTAATGTTAATAACTAATTAATTTATTATTTTAAATACCACTGTATAACCCCATATATGCAGATATTAGTAAAACAGTCTCTCTCTCTCTCTCTCTCTCTCTCTCTCTCTCTCTTACACACACACACACACACACACACACACACACACACACACACACACACACACACACACACACACACACACAGCCACTAAACCTCGGCTCTCTGACAGCATAATTTAATTGCATAGCAGGTATATGTTTGTCTGTGCAGTCAGCGAGTGTCATATACAACCACACACACACACACACACACACACACACACACACACACACACACACACACACACACACACACACACACACACACACACACATTTTCTATAACAGCAGCTCTGACAGTTCATTCACAGCTCATTCACAGGTGGGCACTCCACATAAACAGATTTTTGTTGATATGATGACAGGTTCTGTGAGGGATTACCTGTGTCCTAAGCATTTAGTAGTGGCATTTACCGGAGCCTATCCCAAGAACACTGGGTGTGAGGACATCACAGGGCACCATGCACACACACACATTGACACATTGCCAACTCTGGGCAATTTACCAGAGCCAATCCACCTACTGGCATTGTCGTCTGTCAGAGCAAGAGTCTTAAATATGAGCAGGCAGCCACAGGAAGCCAGTGAAGGGAACACAGCAATGTGGGAGATCTTGGGGAGATTAAAAACAAGTTGTGAAGCTGCATTCTGGATCAGTTGCAGGGGTTTGATGGGATGAGATGACAAGGGACTGAACAAGCACCTGAATGGACTGCATGGAGATAAATGCCCAGATACTCCTGGTGTGGGCCGAGAATAATAGTTGATGTCTGATGAAGGGACCTGATCATTCATCAGGAAAATGACAAGATCTCAAAATGGAAATGCGGCTGCAAGAATCCACAGCAGGTCAGTCTTGCTGGGATTTAGTTTCAGGTGATGAGTTTCCATCCTTTGTAAGATGTCCACCAGCTATGCCGAGATCTGAGCAGAAACTAAGGGAGAACAGGAAAGAATAAGTTGTGTGTCATCAGCATAGCAGTGGTATTATCTTCTGTGCTGCAACTCGGTTGGTATCCACACAAGCTACTGTGGACAAAGGCAGGGAGATTGGTCAATTTCTCCCTTGTCCGTGTATGTCCTAGAGCTCCTTGTCCCACTCTAACACAAGGCTAATGCAATTTATATTCGTTTTCAGCCACAACTGTTTCTCTGGAGAAGTTTCTAGAGATGTGCTACTCATAAAATCAGTGATTATATGTACTTTACAGTTTGTCTGTTTGTTTATTACTCTTTTTCTATCCATTAAAACATGGCTTACAGTGCCTTCATATGTATATTCATCCATCCATGTTCCATATCGTTTATCCTACACAGGGTCATGGGGTGCCTGGAGCCTATCCCAGAGAACTTGGGGCACATGGCAGTGGACAACCCAACCCATCACACATACATTCACACATTACAGACAATTTGGAAATGCCAATAAACCTACAAAACATGTCATTGGACTGGGGGAGGAAACTGAAGTGCCCAAAGTGCAAGTGCCGCTCACACAGGCAGGATTCCAACCCTCAAGCCTGGAGGTGTGTTGCAAATGTGCTAACCACTAAGCCACCGTGCCCCCTGCCTTGCATGTGTTAAATGTTTATTTCATCAACTTTTGCACTCAACTGTAAGCTGTATATCAGTATTTAATGGTTAAAGGATGAGTGATGGATCAGTTGCTTCTACAACCCCAATTCCAAAAAAGTTGGGTTGCTGTGTAAAATGTAGATAAAAACAGAATGCAATGATTTGCAAATCTAATAAAACCCATATGTTTATGTTACCACTCTTTTTTTTAACAACAGTCCGTATACGTCTGGGAACTGAGGAGACCAGTTGCTGGAGTTTTGGGAGAGGAATGTTGTCCCATTCGTGTCTGATACAGGGTTCTAGCTGCTCAACAGTCCTGGGTCTTTGTCGTATTTTTCGTTTCATGATGTGCCAAATGTTTTCAATTAGTGAAAGGTCTGGACTGCAGGCAGGCCAGTTCAGCACCCGGACTCTTCTCCTACGAAGCCATGCTGTTGTAATAGATGCAGTATGTGGTTTAGCATTGTCTTGCTGAAATATGCAAGGCCTTGCCTGAAAAAGACGTTGTCTGGATGGAAGCATATGTTGCTCTAAAACCTGTATATACCTTTCAGCATTGATGGTGCCTTTCCAGATGTGCAAGCTGCCCATTCCATATGCACTAATGCACCCCCATACCATCACAGATGCAGGCTTTTGAACTGAGTGCTGATAAAATGCCGGATGGTCCCTCTCCTCTTTAGTCCTCTTTAGTTTAGAGGATGTGGCATCCATGGTTTCCAAAAAGAATTTCAAATTTTGATTCGTCTGACCACAGAAAAGTTTTCCACTTTGCCTCAGTCCATTTTAAATGAGCTTTGGCCCAGAGAAGACGGTGGCGTTTCTGGATCATGTTCACATATGGCTTCTTCTTTGCATGATAGAGTTTTAACCTGCATTTGTGGATGGCACGGTGAACTGTGTTCAAAGACAATGAGTTCTGGAGCTGTTTCTGAGCCCATGCAGTGATTTCCATTACAGAATCATGCCTGTTTTTAATGCAGTGCCACCTGAGGGCCCGAAGATCACGGGCGTGCAATATTGATTTTCACCCTTGTCCCTTGCGCACAGAGATTTCACCAGATTCTCAGAATCTTTTGATGATGTTATGTACTGTAGATGATGAAATATTCTGAGATATAAAGTCTTCGCAATTTTACGTTGAGAAACATTCTGATTTTTGAATGGAGGGCGGAGCCGGAGAAAGCGAGTGGTAAGGTTTACACACCTGTAGGAAATGAGACTAACGAGTGTTCTGTATTGCAGTGAGGAGTAAAGGAGGAGAGACAGGAGAGAGAAAGCGATGCCGGCACAGAGCCACGTGTGCGTGCGTGTGTGTGTGTGTGTGTGTGTGTGTATGTTTGGGAAATAAAAGAAAAACCCAAAGCGCCAAGAAAATCGCCGCCATGAGGCGGTTCAGCTGGCAGAGGATCACCTGGTGGCGTATCCAGGAGCAAGCGAGCCCACCCTTCTTCCTCTCTCTCTCTCTCTCGACCTCGTGCCTCTCCTCGTCCTTTTCCTGTCCCTATCCCCTGGAGACATGGGCTGGGTCCACCCTGACCCATGCCACACACCCGTTCCTTTCCCCCTCCCCTTCCCACTCCCTCCGATCTCCCTGTTTCTGTCTCTTCTGCTCCTCAGGTGGGTGAATCTAGAGCTGCCAGTGCAGGAGCGATGCCTGGGTCGGCGTGCTGGCGTTGCGGGGAGTCATGGATGTGGGAGTGATGGTCCGGCTCCCCGACGCGCCGCAGGCCACCCCCGATCGAGCAGGGACGTACCGCATTCCGGTGAGTGTTCAAGGGGGTACATACCAAGCCTTGGTGGATTCAGGATGCAATCAAACCTCAATTCACCAAGGCTTGGTTCAAGGGGAGGCATTGGAAAATGCGCATTTGGCGAAGGTGAGGTGTGTGCACGGGGATATTCACGAGTACCCACTAGTGCCCACTGTCATCAAATTTCGAGGGAAAAAAAATATAGTGGAGGCGGTGGTTAGTCCCCGTCTCACCCATCCACTAATTTTGGGAACTAATTGGCCGGGGTTTAATTTATTATCGAGAGAAATGTTTGTGGATGGGTCCTGCATTAGGGAGAGGCGGTGTGGAATGTGCGCAGCCTTGGCGGGAGAAGCGGTGCCAGGGCCGTTGACGACAGCTCTACATCAGCGTGACAACGAGAGTGGGGGGAGTGGCTTTCCCCCCCTCTTAGCAGGGATTTCCCTCGGGGATTTTCCCTTGGAGCAGTCGTGCGACGAAACCCTGAAGCACGCCTTTGATCAAGTGAGAGTAATCGATGGTCAGCCGATCCAGCCCAATGTTGCGCTCTCCCACCCCTACTTTGTGATTATTAAAGATAGGATTTATAGAGTGACACAGGACACTCAGACGCAGGAAAATGTGACCCAATTGTTGTTTCTGAAGAACCTTCGGGAAGTATTATTCCAGTCGGCTCATTATAACCCTATGGCGGGGCACTTAGGGCAGGCGAAAACATTAGGTCGGCTCTTGGCTCGCTTCTATTGGCCGGGCATTCGTGGCGACGATTGCCGGTGGTGCGTGGCGTGCCGCGAATGCCAGCTTGTGAATCCACCGGCCACCCCAAAAGCACCGTTGCGCCCACTCCTGTTAATCGAGGTCCCCTTCAAGAGAATTGGCATGGACCTCGTCAGGCCATTAGACCGATCTGCACTAGGGTATCGCTTTGTATTAGTATTAGTGGACTATGCAACACGGTACCCGGAAGCGGTGCCTCTATGCAATATCTCTGCGAGGAATGTTGCGGATGCACTCTTCCGTGTTATCTCCCGGGTTGGGATCCCGAAAGAGATCCTAACTGATCAGGGCACATCTTTTATGTCACGCACCCTGTGCGAGCTGTACGAATTGTTGGGGATTAAAACGATTCACACCAGCGTTTATCATCCACAAACGGATGAGCTGGTGGAGCGCTTTAATCAAACGCTTAAAAATATGATTCGTAAGTTTGTGCAGGAAGATACACGGAATTGGGATAAGTGGCTAGAGCCCCTGTTATTTGCAGTATGAGAGGTCCTGTAAGCCTCCACGGGGTTCTCTCCATTTGAATTATTGTATGGATGCAAGCGGCGCGGCATACTTGACGTCATACAGGAAAATTGGTAGGAGGGGCCTTCAACCAGCAAGAATGAAATTCAGTATGTTTTGGACCTGACAGCAAAACTCTCAGTCACATAACTCAGGAGAATTTGCTACAGGCACAAGAATGTCAATCCCGGCTGTATAACGGGTGCACGTCTACGCGAGTTCATGCCGGGAGATAAAGTGATCGTATTACTACCCACGTCGAGCTCCAAATTACTTGCCAAGTGGCAAGGACCCTTTGAGGTCACACAGCGAGGTAAGGCGAACGGATAGAGGCGGGGCGC
Source organism: Cranoglanis bouderius (assembly GCA_023630585.1). Lineage (NCBI taxonomy): Eukaryota > Metazoa > Chordata > Actinopteri > Siluriformes > Cranoglanididae > Cranoglanis > Cranoglanis bouderius. The sequence continues at coordinate 1,998,405 of CM042561.1, forward strand.
GGCAGATTTATCATTTCAACCTGCTAAAACTATGGAGGGAGACGGTGTTGCCGATGGTAGTTCCTGAAAGGGAGGAGCTAGGACCGGAGGTAGATGTAAAATTGGCGAGTCAATCCCCTCTGGTGCCGTGCGGGGACCATCTCTCCCCAGCCCAAATTACAGACATTAAAAACCTACAAGCAGAGTTTTCTGATGTGTTCTCGCCTCTCCCCGGCTGCACTAACCTCATAGCGCACCACATTGAGACAGCCCCAGGGGTGGTGGTTTGTAGCCGCCCCTGTTGGCTCCCCGAACACAAAAAAAATGTTGTCCGGGATGAACTTAAGGCCATGCTCAAAATGGGAGTAATCAAGGAGTCCCACAGTGACTGGAGCAGCCCGGTGGTTCCCAAGGCCGATGGGACGGTCCGGTTTTGTGTGGACTTTAGAAAAGTCAACGCGGTGTCTAAATTCGACGCATATCCAATGCCTCGCATTGACGAACTGCTCGATCGGTTGTGCGCGGCTTACTTTTATTCGACACTGGATTTGATAAAGGGATATCGGCAGATCCCCTTGACTCCAATGTCCCGGGAAAAAACGGCCTTTTCTTTATTTCATTTTTCATAATTTAGTTTTAAGAAGTAATATTGAGAAACAAAATATAGAAAAATGTATCAATTCATTCTTTTTAAAGTCCGTCTTAATTTTTTTCATTTTAGGACAGAAATGATAAATTAAAAAACCATTTGATTTTTCGTTTTCCATTTTTTTATTTGAAGACGGATATAGAATGAACGGAAGATACCCTGATTGTTGTACACGGACCCAAATAATGTGTTACTAATGTGGTTTCAGTATAGTATAGGGTGAATTGAATTTTCAAATTTTAAATTTTCTATTTTTTTTTTTTTTGCGTTTTCCATATTGTCCCCACCTTTACAGAATTGGGGTTGTACAGCAGATGTGTGAAGATCTGATCTCTTCTCTCTTTAAGATCTAAATTGTTTAAATCGGGGTTTTACTAGCTCATTTCAGACAAATGTTCACCTAAAGGCAGATTTCCCCTCATCTCACCACATCCTCTACTCCAGCCTATACAAACATCTACTGAAGATCTATCATCAAGATTATCTAGAAGATAGTAACTGCTCTATTTTCATCATTTAAACAATAAACACTGCTATACAGCCTGTAGTTGAGTACAAAAGCTGATGAAACCATTATCGTGGAACCATTATCGTGGAAAAGTTCATTTTTTCCCGTAATTTAATTCAAAAAGTGGAACTTTCATATATTCTAGATTCATTACACATAAAATTGTAAAGTGAAATATTTCAAGCCTTTTTTATTTTAATCTTGATGATTACAGCTTACAGCTAATGGAAATGAGATACTGATGATAGATGAACCAGTTACTGTCTCTTAGATAAATCTTGATTATAGATCTTCAGCAGATATTTGTACAGTCTATGTGGTGTCTTGAGGAGGAATCCAGGGGTGGGGTTTGGTGTGGGTAGGGGCGGGTGGATCTCACTTTAGGTAAATAAAATGAGGTGATAAAACCAGACTACAAGAAATTTGCTCTTACAGAGAGAAGAGAGCAGAGCTTCACACACCTGCCGAGAACATAAAAATGAATCGTGTGTTTTTGGTCCTGGGCTTCGTCCTGATCATGGCGCTCTACTCAGACGCTACACGTGAGTTTATTACACACATTTTTGTGTAGCTGTACAACATTAGTTGTATATATAGTATAATTAAGTATTACTTGGTTAACTGTGCATTGTTAGAGAAGGGTAGAGGAGTACAGAGGAACAGCTCATGTACAATACTCAGTAATTTTACACCAGTAAGTGACTTATGTAAAAGTTGGACTTGATAAATGGCTACTAGGTGTATATATTGTAAAGCAACGATGAGTACAAATGTCCTACATGTGAAAAATAAAATTACATTTTAATTGTTAACTCATTTAGTGTAGGAATCGCATGTGAAAGTAAAAACGTGTCCATCATGTGTCCTAAATGTGTCAAACATGAGAGGTGAAGAGTCTAAAAACCACATATGCAAATTTAACATCTGAAGTTTGCCTGAGTTTTTTACTGCTAGAATTAAAATTAGGATTAGAGTTAGAATTAGAATGATATTACTATAAATTAATAATAAAACAAGCATTTAAGAAGTATAATAATAATAATAATAATAATAATAATAATAATAATAATAATTATTATTATTATTATTATTATTATTATTATTATACATTATATTATTGAACATTAACATCATAAAATGTTCCATAAACTTAGGAACTGAAGGAATGATTTTTGTACGATGTTTCATCCACATTTCGATTTTACTGAAACACCTCGTCTGTCTCTTGCTTGGCTTTAGCTCTTGCCCCAAAGCCTGACGAATGCTGTTTCTCCTTTTTCACTGGAAAAATTCCTCCCCAAAACATCCTGGAGGTTAAAAGGACAGGCTCGCACTGTTCACAGCAAGGCTTCATGTGAGTTTCTGACAATTTTATTATGTGATTTAACGTTTAAAAAAACGTTCAATTAAATCTATTTATAAATGAAATGAGAGAAGATGAGACTGTATTGATGTGTGTGTTTATGTGTGTGTTTCAGTGTTACTACTCCTAAGCACACCAGTCTGTGTGTCCGTGAAGTGGCCGGCAATAAATAGGCTACTGCAACTGAGATGCAACACACACACACACACACACACACACACACACACACACACACACACACACACACACACACACACACACACACACCTAATAAACATCAAGCTTTAACCACTTCTTCGCTGCATAACTTTTATCAACCATATTATGATGCTTATTGCTGACGCAGATTCTAATAAAGTTATAATCGCACCACTGAGTGAACTGCCTGAAGAAACAGTATCTCTGATAAGAAAACTAGAGAATGTAGGAGTAAATCATTCTTTCATCTAAATCATTTTAAGAGGAAATGATGAGTCTGAATCCCGACAATGCCACATTCATCCGTGGTCAGGAGAAAAGGGAGTAAAACTGGCTATACTGTCTGGATGGGAGGGGCATACTCTCTCTCCCCTGTCAATCACAGCAACAGTAGCTAACCATGAGCAACTGTGAGAGCATGTATGTTAAATAGGGCAGATTTCCTCCAAGTATGTTACGCTGAAGCAATTGAAACAATCACAATAAAAATTTTCAAAATAACTTTTCTGGACTACAAAACTATTAAAAAAACAGATACTGAGCAGTGAAATCAGATCATTTGTGATCATTCAACCGTTTTTAGTAGACTTTTGGTAGGATTTCACCATACTGAAATATGCTTGACATATATGTCTATATGTCTACTAGCTCACTAGTGCAACATCGGGGGGAACAGAAATCCTAAAATTTAAGAACACATACATTAAAATGAAAGACAAATGAATACTTATTAAGGTGTTTACTTTATAAAATGTGATTTTGGACAAATTGACATTTTAAGGACCTACAGAAAAACCCACTATATACAAAAAAAAGGTGAAATCTAGAACTTCAAAGGGACTTCTTTGTATGAATCTCTGAGAAAACCCATAAAGGTTCTATGTAAAACCCCAAGTGTTTCTCCATTAAAAAGGGATCCCAAACATTAATGCTTTTAGGAGGGGGCAATTTTAAGTACCTTAAAATAGAAGAACCCTCTAAAGCAGTATTTCTCAAAATGGTGTCTGTGAAGCATAAACAGGGGGTGCATCATTTTTGTTTTTAGTTGAAGAAATGACAAACCCACCATGTTATTTAGTATTTTTAATTATGTTTATGATCAGGTTCTTATAGTTACTTGTATCACTTGAATTGAATGGGTTTAATCCAAACATCAGTATCTCAAATAAATCGGTCTATAAATAATGCCAGCTGTATTGTTTTGGCGGTAAGATTTGGATCATTCATCCTTCAATCAATTCTGTCCAATCACCTCATCCCTGCCACTGAGAAGCACCCCAATAGCACGATGCTGCCACCACCATGCTTCACCATATGGATGGTATTAACCAGCTGATGAGCAGTACCTCGTTTTTGCCGGACATACAGTACTGTGCAAAAGTTTTAGGCACCCTATTTTTTTTTTTTTTTTTAGTACAAACTTAGTTATAGTTTTTTTTAAATTTTATGACGTCTACATTATCAAGTCAATACAAAAAACATTTTAGATTCCCAAACATTAGTTTTCTAGCACAAAATTAAATGTTACAGAAAAATGTTCATATGTCATTAAAGAAAGCAACATATTATGTAAGAGACACTTTTCAGACAAAAAAAAACACAATGAAGGCTGCTGGGTTTCGCTGCAAAAATAAGAAGCGAGTGCGAAAGTCAAAGTCTCCAGAAGAACTGTGTCTGGTTCTGCAAGATGCTCAATAAAACTCACCAGCTCATTTCCTTAAAAAACTGCACAAACTGTACAGGAGACTACTATTTTAATTTTAATTTTAATTTATTTATTGTTTTATTTACTGCTCTACGTTTTTCTTTGCATGTGCCTAAAACTTTTGCACAGTACTGTAGTGCATGGAGTTACTTTTTTTTTTCCTCATCAGACCAGAGAATCTTTTTCCTTATGCTCTCCGAGTCCTTTAAGTACCTGCCATATGCCTTTTACTCAGGAGTGGTTTTCATCTAGCCACTCTAGCATAAAGGCTTGACTGATGGAGTATTTTTGAGATTTGTATTTCTGGCAGGTTCTCACATCTCTGTGGAGGACTTCGGAAGCTCTGTTAGAGTGGACATTGGGTTCTTGGTCACCTCCCTGACCATAAAGTAGATTAATTGACAACAACAAAAAAATTAAGGCATCTAATTGTCGTAAACAATCTTCAAATTTCTCAAAGAGTGAGAAAAATAACAAAATAAAAAAAACCAAAAAACAGCATTTTTCTTTTAAAACTAATTTTTTCAAAGAGCTGGAAAAGGCAAAACGAACTGCAAACTTCAAAAAGTCATTAGATGTAAATATAATATGACAGATTTATATCACATTTAGAAAGAACTCTTGCTATTTAAACACACACATTTATTGTATAAGTGTTACTTGTGATAATGAGGGAACATCTGTAAAAGCTAACTTGCATTAAATGACGCGGTTATGATCTTATAGATTAAAGAATGGAGGATGTGGTGAGATAAACAGCTGTGCCTAGATGTACAGGGGGAGGGAATAAATGTTTGTATAAATAAATGTTTGTATAAAAGCAACAAATAAAACCCAGTTCAATCAAATCGGAGAAGAGAGCAAAGCTTCACACACCTACTGAGAACATGAAGATGAGTTGTGTGTCTTTGGTCCTGGGCTTCGTCTTGATCATGGCGCTCTACTCAGACGCTCAGCGTGAGTTTATTACACACTTTTTTGTGTAGCCATACTGCAATAGTTGTATATATGATATAACTAATTATATAGTATAGCTAAATATGGTACACACACACACACACACTTTATGAAGTATGCCTTTCATGTACAGCTCTGGAAACACTGCAAAATAATCAGTTTCTGTGGTTGTGGTTATTATTTATAGGCATGTGTTTGAGTAAAATTAACAATTTTGACTTTTTCTATAAAATACTGACAACATTTCTCCCAAATTCAAAACAAAATAATGACATTTAGAGTCTGGTCAAAATAACAGGATGCAGGTTTTCAGGTTTTCAGGTTTTCAGACCTCAAATAATGCAAAGAAAACAAGTTCACATTCATTTTTAAACAACACAATAATAATGTTTTAACTTAGGAAGAGTTCAGAAGTCAGTATTTTCATGGAATAACCCTGATTTTCAATCACAGCTTTCATGCGTCTTGGCCTGCTCTCCATCAGTCTTTCACATTGCTGTTGGGTGACATGGCGCAAAAATTCAAGTAGCTCGGCTTTGTTTGATGGCTTGTGACCATCCAGCTTCCTCTTGATCACATTTCATAGGTTTTCAATGGGGTTCAGGTCATGGACTGGCCTTGACATAGTCTTGATCTGGTGGTCCACCATCCGCACATTGACCTGGCTGTGTGACATGGAGCATTGTCCTGCTGGAAAAAACTAATCCTCAGAGTTGGGGAACACTGTCAGAGAAGAAGGAAGGAAGTTTTCTTCTAGGATAACCTTGTATGTTTCTTGATGCATCATGCATCATTCACAAAGGTGAATCTGCCCGATTCCAGCCTTGCTGAAGCACCCCCAGACCATCACCGACCCTCCAGCAAATTTCACAGTGGGTGCGAGACAGTGTGGCTTGTAGACCTCTCTAGGTCTCCGTCTAACCATTAGATTACCAGGTTTAGGGCAAAGCTGAAAAGATGACCGTACTCCAGTCCTCTGTGGTCCAATCCTTATGGTCTTTTGCAAACCTCAGCCTGGCTCTTCTTTGCTTCTCATTTTATAGCTTTGCATGCCCCATGCCCCATGGAACCTGTTTCGATCCGCCCTCACCGTGCACTTCACCCAAGCGTCATTGTTGGTCATCCCGGTCAATGGAGAGTAATTTTCGCCCTCTGCCACTCAATAGCTTTGTTGTCCCCAGTGTCTGCTGCTTGACCTTGTTCTTATGAACCTCTGTCTTTCAAATTTTAAGGATGGTAGCAACCTGACACTCACTATAGCCCTCTGGCAGTAAAGCCAGAATGGAACCCTTCTTTTCCTCACTCAAAACTTTTCTTTTCAATTCTTTTGGTATGGTCAATAGTTTTTTGATTCCAGTTACTTTTGAGGTGTGACTAGCACAGTTTTTGCCATGAAGCTGGTTCTACTGCAGGAGGATAGTGATGACCACAGCAGTATTTTTTTTTATTTTTATACTTCCTCATTATATAAGATTTGGTTCACGTTATCAGTACCTCATTGAGTAGAATGAGGTGTGTTTGTGTTTTCACAATTGTTTTGAATTCAACAGACACTGGATTGGAATGGCTGCTATAAGTGTAGAGATGCTGATTTAAGAAAAAATTTGGTGTGGTCTCTTAATTTTTTCCAGAACTGTATATACATATGTACATTCACTGGGTAATTTATCACCAATTTAGGTCATTTTGTAGGTGTTATTTATTTATTTTTTTTAACTGGTTAGGACATGCTAAGCTGGGACAAGTAATAGGGCAAGCGTGGCACTTGCCTACTCAGGGGTGCCTCCTCACCACTTTGTGCTGCGTTAATCAAGCACCTTGTAGGTTTAAAATGAGTAACTGTATCTCATTTGTTGTGCTTTATAAAGTATTGGCACCATGTGCCCTGTTCAGCAATGGAAAGGGTCACCACTGATATCCCCACCAGGGATAAAAATAATTCAGTGTAGGCAGGGATATATAGACCAGAGGGTAGGATATCCCCCCATTCCCCCCAGCAAATTGCACCCAGATTGAGTCTTCCTCTTCCTCTTCCTCTTCTTCTTCTTCTTCTTATTGGTAGTAGTGTTTCATTAACTGAAAAACTGAAAGATGAATATCTTTACTGACATTTCATGCACACTTATTTCATTGTAAGTTTCTTTTTGACTAAAACACTTCGTCTGTCTCTCGCTCAGCTGAAGCTGTTGGAGTTGTCGCACAGCCGGAGGGCTGCTGTTTCACCTTTTTCACTGGTAGTATTCCTCCCCAAAACATCCTGGAGGTTAAAAAGACAGGCTTGCACTGTTCACAGCAAGGCTTCATGTGAGTATCTGACAATTACTGTTTTATTACGTGACTTAATATTTAAAAAAAAGTTAAATTAAATTAAATTAATTTCTAAATGAGATGAGAGTAGATGAGATTGTACTAATGTGTGTGTCTATGTGTGTGTTTCAGTGTTACTACTCCTAAGTTCCCCAGCCTGTGTGTTCGCCAAGTCACCATCAAAGGAGAACCTTAATGCTGCAGCTGAGATGCAACACACACACACACACACACACACACACACACACACACACACACACACACACACACACACACACACACACACCTAATAAAGTTTATTATAATGCTTATGGATATTACTGATGCTTAATGCAGTGCAGATTCAAATAAAATTATAATCGCATCAATGCATGAGTGAGCTGCATGATTTATTACCAGACACATTAGTCTAGTGTGAGAAAATGTCTGAAAATAAAAAAAAGTAGTGAATGTAGGAGAAAATTATTCTTTCACTGAAAATATTTTAAGGGAGCTCAAATCCCAACGATACTGTAGCCACCAATGGTCAGGAGCCAAGGGAACTAAATTGGCCATGCTCACAGGGTGGGAGGGACACACTCTCTCTCCCCTGTCAATCACAGTGAAAATAGACAATCGCGGGCATCTGTGAGCTCATGTGCACAACAAAATGTGTTATGGTGCTCTGTGATGCACCATTAGCAGCAGATCAAAAAGATGTGGTTGGCTGGTTTCACGTGTCACAGAGGAAACACGTTTTACCCTTCACCCTCTATGGCTGGTAGCTGTTGTGTCATGGGAAGAGTTGGCTGGTGGGTGGGAATTGGTAGGTGAGCAATTTGTGGAGAAAATGGGGAAACAAACCAATGGAAATTACTAATAGTTATAATCTGTATGGATTGATATGTAGTATAGGTAAACATTTCAATTCCAATTTAAGGACTCATCTAAAACAATGACAACAAAGAAGTTTTCCAGAAATGATTTCTTTGTATATTCTGACATATACGGACATACTTATGACATATTATATTACGGGTTATTGTGTGAAGATTCATTGGCAATCTAATGGTTTTAAGCAGTTTTCAAAGAGTGAAGAAAACAACTCTAATTAAACCTAAAAACAGCTTTATTTTTGTTTTTTTTGTTAAAAACCAATCTTTTCAAAGAGTTGGAAAAAAAAAGTCAAACAATCAGCAAACTTGAAAATGTCATTATAGGTAAGTTCATAAATAACAAAAAAAATGCTACACATTCATAAATAACAAAAAAAAAAAAATGCTATCTTAACATACACATTTTCCCATTTTTGTTGCTGGTGATAATGAGGGAACGCTTGTAAAAAGCGAACTTGCTTTATATGTTGATTTCATCAACTTTTGCGCTCAACTACAGGCTGTATGGCAGCATTTATTGTTTAAATGATGATAAATAGAGCAGTTACTATCTTCTAGATAATCTTGATGATAGATCTTCAGCAGATGTTTGTATAGCCTGGAGTAGAGGATGTGGTGAGATGAGGGGACTGCGTGTAGATGTACAGAGGGTGGGGAAAAATCTGCCTTTAGGTAAACCTTTGTATGAAATGAGCCAGTAAAACCCCGATTTAATCAAATTAGACCTTAGCGAGAGAAGAGATCAGATCTTCACATATCTGCTGAGAACATGAAGATGAATCGTGTGTTTTTGGTCCTGGGCTTCGTCCTGATCATGGCGCTCTACTCAGACGCTATGCGTGAGTTTATTATATACTTTTTATGTAGCTGTACAACATTAGTTGTATATGTAGTTTATATAAATATACAGTATACAGTACATACACACACGTTTATAGTTCTATTTGGTATTTATTAGGTATTAACTCATGCAAAGTACTGAGTTTATTACACACTTTTTTTGTGTTAGGAGTTTATATTACATTAGGAGTATATATATATATATATATATATATATATATATATATATATATATATATATATATATATATATATATATATATATATTACTTTTATATATATGACGTATGTATTATATATAATACACATTTCATGTATATACGTATCTGCATTCATTGGGTTTTATCACCCATTTAGGTCATTTTGTAGGTTTAAAATGAGTAACTATATCTCAGTATTGCTTTGTAGCAATAGTAGCAATATTAGTAGTAATAATAATTGTTTCATTACTGTGACTAAAGAACTGAAGGAATAATTTTTGTATGACTTCTATGCAGAATCATTTTACTGTGATTGACTGACTCACTGTTTGACTAAAAGAGTTTGTCTCTCTCTTGCTCAGCTGACGCTGTCACACAGCCTAAGAACTGCTGTTTTAAGTTTTTCCCTGGCAAAATTCCTCCCCAAAACATCCTGGAGGTTAAAAAGACAGACTCACTCTGTCCACAGCAAGGCTTTGTGTGAGTATCTGACAATTACACATACATTACATGATTTAATATAAAAAAGTGACATTAAATTCATTTCAAAATGAGATGAGAGTAGATGAGATTGTATTGATGTGTGTATGTGTGTGTTTCAGTGTTACTACTCCTAAGCACACCAGCCTGTGTGTTCGTGAAGTCGCCATCAATGGAAAAGCTATACCTTAATGCTACAACTGAGATGCAACACACACAATATAATCTTGATGCTTATGGATGTTACTGATACATAATGTGATGCAGATTCAAATAAAGTTATAACGCACCACTGAGGAATTGTGTGATTTTTTAACAGAAACATCATTGTGAGAAAATCTCTGAAAATTAAACTAGTAAATGAAGAAGAAAGTATTTCTTTCATCAGTGTGTGACGCTGCCTTGTGACAGCGTAAGCAGCAGTTCAAAAAAGAAAAGATGTGGTTGGCTGGTTTCACGTGTCTCAGAAGCAGCACGTTAGCCTAACATGAACTGCGGTTTGTGAAATGAATTGTAACCCAAACACGCATGCACAGAATGCACACACAGATTCTGATAGTGAACGTAATCTGACATAACATCATGTTTACATGGCTGCTATTCTTTTATTTAACTGCTTTGTAAAAGGACATTAATCCACTTCATTCAGTCAGATAGACATGGCCTCGACCAATTTACTTTATTCCTATTAAAATGTAGACTTGGTTGTTTTCTATTCAGATTAAGCTATCAGTTGGATTATTAATGGAATATTAAGATGCATGTAAATTTAACCACTGATGTTGGGTAAAAAGGCCTGACTAGCAGACTTCAGCCCAAAAGTATCTCTGTCCAATAAAGATTTTGTACATCAAACTCTGCAAATGTACCATGGTTTCAAACTGCTGCAATAAAGCCAGAAGCACATGATTCCTTAATATGTTACTGTAGCATAAAATAAAATGAATGTCCACACAATGTTGCCTATGTAGCATAGCTCACTGGCCATTCTACCAGGTAGGTCAGGTAAGGTTTTTAAGAAATCCTAAAAGCTGGCCAAGTGGGAATAAATAAAGACTAAAAAGTAAGGGTCCTAAAATTGTGCCCTGAGGGACACCAGTAAAAACTGGTCCAATATCAGACCTATATTCACCTATAGCAACAAACTGTCTGCGTCCAGCCAATTAAGATCTACAACAGTTTAAAATGGTGCCAGAAATACCAAAAACAGTTGCAAGGTGAGTAAAGATCATGGTCAGTGTCAAATGCAGCTCATGTCTAAGAGAATAAGAGTAGAGGGAGATCCAGCATCAGAAGCCATTAGTAATTCATTTGTAACTTTAACCAAGGCTGTTTCAGTGGTATGAAATTTTGAGTCCTTGATGCAATTTTGAATTCATCAACATGAGTCAGGGAGTCACAATGATTGAAAGCTGTCCAGGCCCTGAGGAGGCAAAGCAACCCTAAACATGATGCTCCCTCTGCCATGTCCTCTGAAATTTGTTTGATCGGGGTATAGTTCACAGGGCAAGGTTCATATGAACGGATATTTCTTAAGAGCCGATTCTCTCAGACTTTGTCAAGTCAAGTCAAGTGGCTTTATTGTCATTTCAACCATATACAGCTGGTACAGTACACAGTGAAATGAAACAATGTTCCTCCAGGACCATGGTGCTATGTAAAACAACACAGGACTATAAGAGACGACACAGAACTAAATAAGAACTACACATTTCTACATAAAGTGCACATGCAAATGTGTGCAAACAGCATAACACAGTACAGTATCTATTAAAACAGGACAATAGGCACAGTAAGTGACAGTGTAGCACTGGCCAGTACACAGTTCTAGTGTGGAAGTGTCAGACATAACAAGTAGTGCAAAAGAATAACAATATAATAAAAATGATCTAAATGTAAACATAACATTCTATGACATAGTATTCAGCAGATAAGCTTATACCATATATAGACATAGCAGTTATTGTGGTAGCAGCCTGGTAGAGAGTGTAATAGTGACAAGAATTTAAATAAAATATTTTTTAATAAATACAGTATCAGCAAAAAATGCAGGTAGTCAATACAGAAATTTGCAAAAATTGCAAGGAGAGTGGGATGCTGTTCAGCTAAGTATGAGTGTGTGTGTGTGTGTGTGTGTGTGTGTGTGTGTGTGTGTGTGTGTGTGTGTGTGTGTGTGTGTGTGTGTGTGTTGTCAGTCTAGGCTCTGAGTATTGAGGAGTCTGATGGCTTGGAGGAAGAAACTGTTACACAGTCTGGCCATGAGGGCCTGAATGCTTCTGTACCTTTTTGGTGTGTGAGGGGTGTGTGGGGTCATCTACGATGCTGGTGGCTTTACAGATGCTTCGTGTGGTGTAAATGTCTACGATGGAGGGAAGGAGACCTCCATGATCTTCTCAGATCCTCAGGTCCTCACTATCCGCTGCAGGGTCTTGCATCTGATACGGTGCAATTTCCAAACCAGGCAGTGATGCAACTGCTCAGACTGCTCTCAATAGTTCCTCTATAGAATTTGGTGAGGATGGGGGGTGGGAGATTGGCTTTTCTCAGCCTTCTGAGAAAGTAGAGACGCTGCTGGGCTTTCTTGGCTATGGAGCTGGTGTTGAGAGACTGAAGTCTCCCAGTCAGGAACTCCAGGATCCAGTTGCAGAGGGAGGTGTTCAGGCCCAGCAGGTTCAGGTTTCCAATCAGGTGCTGAAGAATGATTGTACTGAATGCTGAACTGAAGTTTATAAACAGCATTGGAATGTAGATGTCCTTTTTGTCCACATGGGTGAGAGCCAGATGTAGGGTGATGGTGATGGCATCATATGTTGATCAGTTGGCACGATGCACGAATTGCAGGGGGTCCAGTGAGGGGGGCAGAAGGGTCTTGATATGCCTCATGACGAACCTCTCACTTCATGATGATGGGTGTGAGTGCAATGGGACAATAGTCATTGAGGCAGGACACTGAAGACTTCATCGGCATGGGGACAATGGTGGTGGCCTTGAAGCATATTGGAACAACAGTGCTGCTCATGGAGATGTTGAAGATGTCAGTGAGAACATCCTCCAGCTGGTCTGCACATCCTCTGAGCACTCTGCCAGGAATGTTCTCTGGTCCAGCAGCTGTCCATGGGGTTGACTCTGCATAGAGATCTGCTCACGTTAGCCATGGTTAGACACAGTACCTGGTCGTGAGTAGGAGAGGTGGTCTTCCTCGCAGTCCCATCATTCTGCAACTCAAACCGAGCATAGAAGTTGCTCAGTGCATCTGGAAGGGAGACATCACTGTCACAGGCAGGTGATGTTGTCCTGTAGTTGCTGATGTCCTCAATGCCCTGCCACATGCACCACATGTCGCCACTGTCCATGAAGTGGCTTTGGATTTTCTGGGCGTGTGCACACTTTGCAACTCTGATGGCCCGGGACAGTTTGGTCCTCTCTGTTCTTAGGGCCACCTTGTCTCCTACTCTGAAGGCGGAGTCTCGGGTCCTCAGCAGCACGCCTGGAGTCATCCACTGATGCAGAGTATTCCTCCAAGTTGGTGGAGCTGTCTGGCCAGGTTTTCACCTGCTTCAAAACCAGTTTGGAGTGTCTGACAAGTGATCTGTATGCTGGGATTAGCATAACAGAGCCCCCCTCTCATTGCAAAGTCCATATGTTGATGGAATTTAGGGAGCACTGACTTGAGATTCGGATTGGTTGAAATCTCCGGCGACAATAAACAGCCCATCAGGGTGTGTGTTCTGCAGTTCACTAATAAGTGAAGTTCACAGAGTGCTTCCTTAGCATTAGCACTGGGGGAAAGGTACACTCCAATTATATGGACAGTGGTGAATATAACAGTCACAAACTCTAGCTGAATGGTGGAACTCTGTCGCTGAGCCATGTCTCTGTGAAAACAAAGACACAGCAGTCTCTAAACTCATGCCGCGCAGTCTGTGTGTGTTTTAATGCAGGGGTTGAGAAGAGAGTTTAGTGTGTGTGTGTGTGTGTGTGTGTGTGTGTGTTTAGGCATGTGTTTCAGTGTTACTATGCACACTTTTTACTCATCACATAACTTTTATCAATCATAAACACACCACTGAGTGAATGGCCTGATTTTGTATGAATCGCATGAACAATGTCTGAAAACAAAACTAGCAAAAGTCGGAATAAAATCTTAATTTTAAAAAAGTATGCATTTATATGTAGCGACATCAGAACCTTTGAACTCAAATGTAGGCTGTATTTATGTATTAAGGTGTTTAATATTTAAAGGATAAGAAATGGATCAGTTATTAACTTGAGTAGAGGAAGTGGTGAGTTGAGTAGGTGTGTGTAGATGTATAGGGGGTGGGGGAACCTGGACTTGATTGGTTTAAAATGCACCAATAAACCCCAACTCAAAGCAAATTTGATGTTAGAGATAGAAGAGCACACACACACACACACACAAACACACACACAAACACACACACACCTGCTGAGAACGCGAAGATGAGTCGTGTATTTTTGGTCCTGGGTTTCGTCCTGATCATGGCGCTCTACTCAGACGCTATGCGTGAGTTTATTATATACTTTTTTATGTAGCTGTACAACATTGGTTGTATATGTAGTTTATATAAATATACAGTGTATGGTATATTTTTGTATTTTGTATTTATTTATTTATTTGTACTTCATGTACAGTACTCATTGATTGTAGACTTTCAAAGTGACTTTAACATAGCATATGTGAAGTGTAAAACTGAGTTTTTTGTAAGAATTAGAATTATATTATTATTAATTAATAGTAAAATATGAGCAATACAAAGTTAAAAAGATTAATTATAATAGTAATTTAATAATAATAACACTAACAACAATAATAATAATTATTATTATTCATAGTAGTAGTAGTAAGATTACATCAAAAAGTTTTCATTACCCGAAGATCTGAAGGATAAATAATTTTTGTGTGACAGTTTATGCACATGTATTTTATCATTAGTTTCTACCTCATCTGTGTCTCACTCAGCTTTAGCTTCTGTCCCAAAGCCTGAGGTCTGCTGTTTCAACTTTTTCACTGGAAAAATTCCTCCCAAAAACATTCTGAAGGTTAAAAGGACAGACTCACGTTGTCCACTGCAAGGCTTTATGTGAGTATCTGACAATTACTGTTTTGTTATGTGATTTAATATTTTAAAAAAGTGAAATTAAATTCATTTCTAAATGAGATGACAGTAGATGAGATTGTATTGATGTGTGTGTGTGTTTCTGTGTGTGTTTCAGTGTTACTACTCCTCAGCACACCAGCCTGTGTGTTAGTGAATTCGACATCAATGGAAAAGCTACACCTTAATGCTGCAACTGAGATGCAACACACACCAGTTAATTCTTATGGATGTTACTGATGCTTAATGCGATGGATGTTACTGATGCTTAATGCGATGCAGATTCAAATAAAGTTACAACGCACCACTGAGGAATTGTGTGATTTTTTTAACAGAAACATTACTGTGAGAAAATAAAATCAGTAAATGAAGGAGAAAATATTTCTTTCAGCAGTGTGTTACGCTGCCCTGTGACTCATCGTAAGAGGCAGATAACAAAAAAAAGATGTGGTCGGCTGGTATCACGTGTCTCAGAAGTAGTATGTAATATTAGTAAAAATACAAGTTTTCAATAATTTAACCTTTATTCCCCGAAACATGCAAACAATGTTGGAGTGAGCTTAAACCACAAGTTTCTTGTTTGGACTCATTCTTGTACATAAAGCTTCTATTGGCCACACTGTATTGACCACAGGGAACAATCTCACACGTGCAGTTGAGGACGTCAAACAGCTTATCAAGCTTCGCTATGAAACTTTACTTGACTTCTAGTTTGCCACGACCAAGAGATACGTCTTTGGCCTGCTCCCAGCTGTCTTGAATCTTATTCAAGATAGTGATTCTGGCATAAATGAACACGTCATTAGCTCGTTTCAAGTTTTCAATAACTGCTGAATAAATGTCTTTTGTTAGATCAGCTGCAGGGTAGTTCCTCATATCTTCATCACTCTGCTCTCTAAGTAAAAAAGTAAAAGGCCATATATTAAAACGTCACGCAGCGCTGGCAGCTCAGATGGTAGTAGGGCTTTACCAGTGCCTAACAGATTACTCATGTGTGTAAAGGTTGGTTATCTAGTTCGCTTCTTTGGTCCCATCCAGGAATTAAAATGAGCACTTGAAATTTTTAATAATACACTTGTTACATAAGGACAGGGAAGGCAGGATGCAATCGCTGGGGAGAAGGTTATTTTATTAAAGAAGAGGGTAAAACACAAAACAACAGAACGGTCAAAAATCAAACAATAATCCACAGGAACTGAAGTGGGTATAATCCAAACGAGTAGAACGTAAATCCAAAAGGCAAAGGCATAAATCCACAACAGAGCAGGGCAGTAATCCAAAATGATAGCGAGGAGTAAATCCACCAAGATAACAAAACGAAACAAGGAACGAGGCTGTGGTCTATGAACAAGAACTATGATCTGTGGGCTATGGGCGAGAGAATAACGAGACGAGAGCAGCATGACGTATACATGCGCTAACCCAGGCAAACTCTAATACTCCGCGTCGGAGTGAACAAAAGAAACGGTATAAATAATCAAACATAAACAAGCACTAACACAAAACACCTGAAAGTCATAATCACACAATGAAAGGAAAACCAATGAATGAATGGGGCGGAGACATGACATAAACCAAAAGCAAAGAGCCAATGAACAAACGGGGGCAGAGACATGACGTAAGCCAAAACACAGGCACATGGCAAAGGTAAACATAACGAGTCCATGAATGAATGAGTCCAGCGGTTTTTGTGAATGAAGGGGAGCGAGGAAATGTGCTGCTCGGCAGTTTCGGGGACCGGAATGCGGAAGTGAGTCGCTCCGCCTTCGTGAGCGACTCCGAGTGCGAGAGGTTCTCTAACATCACTGACTTTAGTTAACATATTTAAGCCGTGTCTCTGAGTGAATAACAGGAATGCTATTCTGTTAGGGGGTAGTATTCAGTGATTGAACTTTTATGCTGATTTAAGAATCATTTTGTAAAATTTGATTTACCTGGTGGCTGATGGCTGAAGGTTGCAGAAGTTCAGACTTTTGTACCTCCAAGCTGAATGTGATGAAAATCAAACATCTGGCAACAGACCTAATTAAGTTCAGATTACCCTCTGTAGCGCTTTGTATATTCATAACCAAAACACATAATACAAGTTAACATCAATAAGTTAATGAGTAAAAACATCCAATGTAATAAAATGTGCTTCAAAATTCACTTAAAAGACAAAGATTTATTATTTTTTTTAAAGATATTCATGTGAAAACAAATATAAGCATCAATGAAATACTGAGCTAAAGTTTGAAAATATTTATTATTTTCAAATAATGATTTACCAAACAAGACATAATGAAATTTTACAACTTAAACTGATTTTGAGTTTCTCATGTTAAAATACATGTTTTTAGGTCCCCTCATATTGTATATGCGCACTTTTACAACATTGACACACCCTAGTGGATTGGGTAACTTGTGAAAACACTATATGCATGAATTTTTTTGAGATCTTGTCATAAACGCACCACTGATTGAATTGCCTGATATTTTAAACATTATTAAATGCAGGAATGTGTTATCTAACAGATACATGAACAATGTCGGGAAACAAAACTAGCTAAAGTCGGAATAAAATCATAATTTAAAAAAAGTATGCATTTATATAACATCAACTTTTGCACTCAAATGTAGGCTGTATTAATATATTAAGGTGTTTAATATTTAAAATATAAGAGATGGATCAGTTATTAACTTCTAGATAAATTGTAGAGCCTGAGTAGAGGAAGTGGTGAGTTGAGTAGGTGTGTGTAGATGTATAGGGGGTGGGGGAAACTGGACTTGATTGGTTTATAATGAACCAATAATCCCCAACTCAAAAGAAATTTGGTGTTAGAGATAGAAGAACACAAACATACACACACATACACACACACACACACACACACACACACACACACATGCTGAGAACATGAAGATGAATCGTGTGTTTTTGGTCCCGGGCTTCGTCCTGATCATGGCGCTCTACTCAGACGCTATGCGTGAGTTATTACATACTTTTTATGTAGCTGTACAACATTAGTTGTATATGTAGTTTATATAAATATACAGTATACAGTACATACACACACGTTTATAGTTCTATTTGGTATTTATTAGGTATTAACTCATGTAAAGTACTCAGTAATTTTACACCTTCAAAGTGACACATAGGATATTGACTTGACAAATGGCTACTGTATATACTGTATATACTATATAAGCGACAATGATTATAGTTGTCCTACATGTGATATACAACATGTTCTACACTTGAAAAATGAATAAAACATAACATATGAAGTGTCTAAAAACCACACATGTAAAACTGAGTTCTTCTGAGTTTCCTGTAAGAATTAGAATTATATTACTATTAACTAATAGTAAAATATGAGCAATACAAAGTTAAAAAGATGACTACAACTACTACTACTAATAATAATACTTATTATTATTATTGTTATTATTATTATTATTATTAGTAGTAGTAAGATTACATCAAAAAGTGTGTCATTACCTGAAGATCTGAAGGATAAATAATTTTTGTATTTTATGCACATGTATTTCATCATTAGTTTCTACCTCATCTGTGTCTCACTCGGATTTAGCTTTTATCCCAAAGCCTGAGGTCTGCTGTTTCAGGTTTTTCACTGGCGACATTCCTCCCCAAGACATTCAGAAGTGTGAAAAGACAGGCTCGGACTGTCCACAGAAAGCCTTCATGTGAGTATCTGACAATTACTGTTTTATTATGTGATTTAATATTTAAAAAAAGTTAAATTAAATTAATTTCTAAATGAGATGAGAGTAGATGAGATTGTACTAATGTGTGTGTGTGTGTGTTTCAGTCTTACTACTAAACACACCAGCCTGTGTGTTCGTGAAGTCGACAGCCATTACAGGCCAGTGGTACATCATTGGTTAAGACCGTGGGCTACTGCTTGGAAGGACATGAGTTCAAAGCACCACCAAGATGTCACTGTTTGGTTCTTGAATAAGGCCCTTAAATCTCAACTGCTCAGCTGTATAAATGGGATACATGTAAGTCGCTCTGGATAAGGGCGTCTGCCCAATGCTATAAATGTAATTGCAACGCTACACCTTAATGATGCAAAACACACAATATAATTTTGATGCTTAATGTGATGCAGACTCAAATAAAGTTATAACGCACCACTGAGGAATTGTGTTATTTTTTTTAAACAGAAACATTACTGTGAGAAAACAAAACCAGTAAATGAAGGAGAAAATATTTCTTTCATAAGTGTGTTACGCTGCCCTGTGACTCAGCGTAAGCGGCAATTAAAAAGAAAAGATGTGGTCGGCTGGTGTCTCAGAAGTAGCACGTTAGCTTTACGCTAGCCTAACTGTGGTCTGTGAAATGCATTGTAACCCAAACACATATGCACAGAATGCACACGCAGATTCTGATGGTGAAAATAATCTGACATAACATCACGTTGTAACGAATTAAAGTTTAAAACGTGAAATATATTGTCTCCACCAATTTATGTAGCAAATTAACTCAAGTGGCGTGAAATATATCTATATATAATTATATCTACTCTAAAAGTGGGGGGGGGATTATCCTTCTGGCCAAAAAGGATAATTCTCCGGTTTTGTTATTAGAATGCAGCATGTAGCGAGGGCAAAGCGTTAAAGTGACCTAATTCATGAGCAAAAACCAGAGACAATCAAGCGTGATAATACTAGGTTTTAATATATGAATGAAACTACAGATACACACCACTAACTCTAAGCAAACAATACATATATACATATATATACAAGAAAAGAGAGAGTAGAGAATGAAAGTAATGAAATCAAAAGAATGGCAGACAAAACAGAATGATTACCCCCTAAGAACCAGCAATGAAGTTAGAATCTCCTAAATTAATAGGGGCACAACTTAAATTGCATCTATAGATCGATTAAAACTGTACTTGCATTGTTAGGTGTTGGTTTCAAGTTGCGTGCGAGATCCAGCAAGGTCGAGCTGGAGTCCGCGGGTATCTTCGTGCTGTTTAAGAAAGCGTGAGCCATGAGGCAGCTGCATCTTGTCTGGGACAGAGCAAGATGCCAACCTCCCGGTAGGCCTACCGGGAGGAAGAGCACGACGCCGGAAGAACAGGAAGAAGAACAAAAAGATGAGGAAGAAAAAACTCAGAAGAAGAAAGCGTGGGTCGCTGTGTTTAAAGACAATGTCAATCCATGCCCCCGTCCAGGCGATTGGTGGATCCGGAAGCTGAATTTGTTGGCGGGATGAACTTTCTTTGACTCCACTTAGAGTGGATTTGCATGCCGAGGCGGAGCTCCTATTAGCTTCGGATTAGACTGAAATCTAGAAAAGTATAAAATGATGCATCCTATCATCATATGGTATGCGTCATTAATCGGTGTATTAAGAGACGATTAATTTGATACCAAATTCGATATGATTTGTAAACATTAAACAGTGATAGATCTTTAATCATGGTTACAGGCAAGTTAAAAATTATATCCTAACTCAAACCATACAAAATCATCCTAGCTTGGTTACACAGACACACAATACATGCATACACGAATACATCAAAACTATCCTAGACATATAATTACACATTACATTCAAGAAAGATTTTTCCATTGTGTGTGTAAGCTCTGTGTGTGTGTGTGTGTGTGTGTGTCCGAAGGGGGGGTTTGCATTCCAAAGACATCTGGAGGAAGGAGGCTTCTTGGCCCCAGAGATTGGGTCAAAGTTTAATAGCCTTTTGTGCTGCCTAGGCGGATTCAGATCAGTTTGCTACCGTCAAACGTTACAACGTTTACATGGCTGCTATTCTTTTATTTAACTGCTTTGTAAAAGGACATTAACCCACTTCATTCAGTCAGATAGTTTACATTATTCCTATTATGGTGTAGACATGGACGTTTTCTATTCTGAGTGAGCTATCAGTTGGATTATTAATGGAATATTGAGCTGCACGTAAATGTAACCACTCATGTTGGGTAAAAAGACCTGACTAGCAGACTTCAGACCAAAAATATCTCTGTCCAATCAAGTTCTTCTACATCAAACTCTGCAAATCTACCATGGTTTCAAACTGTCGTAATAAAGTCAGAAGCACATGATTCCTTAATATGTCACTGTAGCATAAAATAAAATGAATGTCCACACACTGTTGCCTATGTAGCATTGCTCACTGGCCATTCTACCAGGTACGTAACCATAATAACCAAGGGGAGCATACATTTGCGAAATGTTCTGATCTTCAGAATCACCTGGATTTTTGCATTGAGTACTCATAAAATGTGACTGGATCTTCATTCAAGATCAAGTCATAATAATACGCTCATTCTGGCTAAACAAATAACACGAGAAACTCTTAATTGTAGCGTGAGAAAATGATCTGAACCTTTTTTTTAAAAAAGTAGAATTAGTAGAACTTCTATTAACTTTAACAACCTAGAAATGTTTCCTGTTGACTTGCACAGTGTGGATCAGCTTTAGAACAGGGTTGGTGATAGCTCAGTGGTTAAAAGTTGGGCTACTGATCAGGAGATCATGAGTTCAAACCCCAATGCTGCCACCGTTGGGCACTTGAGCAAGGCCCTCTCTTAACCCTCAACTGCTCCTCAGGTGCTGCAACAAAAATGGCTGCCCACTGCTCCAGGTGTGTTTGTGTTCACTACTCACAACTTCTAATGTGTGTGCACTAACTTGGATGGGTTAAATGCAAAGGACAAATTCCAAGTATGGGTCACCATGCATTGGCCTTCACATGTCGCTTTCACTTTCTCTTTTCGTACAGCAGTGCTTTTTTCAGTTCAGCATCTAAAATTGGTTCAGACTGGACTCAAGTTGACATCAATAAATTAATGAGTAAAAATATCCAATGTAATAAAATGTGCTTCAAAATTCACTTAAAAGGCAAAGATTTAATTTCATTAAAGATATTCATTTGAAAACAAATATAAGCATCAATGAAATACTGAGCTAAAACTTGAAAATATTTATTATTTTCAAGTAATGATTTACCAAACAAGACATAATGAAATTTTACAACTTAAAGTGATTTTGAGTTTCTCATGTTAAAATACATGTTTTTATGACCCCTCATATTGTATCTGCGCACTTTTACAAAATTGACACACCCTAGCAGATTGGGTAACTAGTGAAAGCACTATATGCATGAATTTTTTTGAGATCTTGTCAAGAAAAGAGTGTGTGTGTGTGTGTGTGTGTGTGTGAGTGTGTTTGGGCATGTGTTTCAGTGTTACTATGCACACTGTTCACTCATCACATAAATTTTATCAATCATAAACGCACCACTGAGTGAATTGCTGATTTTTTAAACATTATTAAATTTTTAGATTAGATTCAACTTTATTGTCGTTACACATGTATAAATACAAGGTAACGAAATGCAGTTTAGCATCCAATAAGAAGTGCAAGAGCAGCAAGTGCAATATATACAGTATGTGCAGTTATGCACAGATAAGTTAAATGAGTAGTTATGTACAGATAAGGGCAATGTAACAGGTGGGAATAAATAAATTAGCAGTGTAAGAGCTGGGGATAAATTATCATTAATATACAGAAGGGTAAATATGCAGGTGAAGTATGGGCAAAATATACAGATGTTCTATATTAAAGGGCAAATATACAGGTGTGTTACAAACCCGGAAGGAGGGAAGCAGGTTGCATTCGCAGGGGAAAGTTGTCAGTTTAGTAGGAACATTCAAAATAAATATAACCTTCAAAAGTAATGGTACAGTCTAACAAAAAAAACACAAATAAGCAAGGCAGTATTCCCAAACAACAACAGGGCAGTTATTCCAAAAAGGCTAGGCAATAATCCCAACACTCACAGGGCAAAAATCCAGGAAGTCACGAGACAATACTCCTAAGTCGAGGAAAAGCGAGGAAAACAAAGACATGGAGGAATATTCCAAGGAGTCACGAGGCATGAATCCAAGAACCAGGGAATGCCTGGTAAACAAAAACATAGAAAGATCTACGATTCTTTATCTTTGCTTCATCGCTACTTTTCATTATCATCATTAACATCGCTACTTTTAGACACCTTTAGATATCATGAATCACTTTTAGTTACATTCAGCTAATACTCCGCGACGAAGCGGACACAAACAGGGGCTTAAGTAACATGGGTAATTCAATGCAAACAAGATCAAACACATCACACCTGGAAACAATAATCAAACAATAAAAGGAGAACCAATGACAGAACATGGGAGGAAACATGATGTGAAACAAAACCAACGGACCAATAAGGAAGCGGGGGCAGAGACATGACATAATCAAAAACAAAAGAGAACATGGCAACGTAAACAAAACCAGAGTTCATGAATCAGTCCGGAGATTTTTATGAACCGCGCTGGAATGTGCTGGAATGTGCTACTCCTCTAGCCTCCGCTAGCAGCATAGCGAGGGGGAAATTCTAACAGAGCCCCACCCCCCAAAGGCACGTCTCCCGAAGCACCGAAATTTTTGACTGTTCTGGCGGACCCGGGCCCCTGGGCAGGATTAGAACATCTGCCCCCCAGGACCCGAGGCTGGCGATGTGCAGTTTCCCGAGGCCAGAGCAGAGAGTGTCGAGTAGTCCCTTCGAACTTGGTCGAGAACTTGGTCAAGAACTTGGAGTGGTGCTTGAACTGGCACTTGGCCTGGAGCCTGGAGCTGCGCGTGACCTGGCGCTTGGCCTGGAGCCCGGAGCTACGCGTGACCTGTCGCTTGGCCTGGAACCCGGACTGGAACCAGGGCTGGACTCAGATTTGGCACCTGGATTGGAGACAGACTCGGAGACAGACTTTGAAACAGATGGGGGAATAGGACAGAGGACAGTACAGAAAACTGGACAGAGGATAGGACAGAGGATAGGACAGAGAACTGGATAGGGAACTGGACAGAGGACTGGACACAGAACTGGACTGGAAACTGAACTAGAACTTGAATCATCAACAAAATCAAAAGTCTGACCCGGAACAGAACTGAAAACCTGACTCAAAGCCAAATTGGGAGCAGAGCTGGAAATGAAACCAGAAGCAGAGCTAGAACTCGAAGTGGAACCAGAGCTGGAAATTAAAGTGGAGACAGGGCTGGAAACAGAGCTGGAAATTAAAGTGGAGACAGGGCTGGAAACAGAGCTGGAAATTAAAGTGGAGACAGGGCTGGAAACAGAGCTGGAAATTAAAGTGGAGACAGGGCTGGAGACAGGGCTGGAGACAGGGTTGGAGACAAAATCTGAAACTGGACTGGAAACTGAGCTAGGAAGGTAACTGGAGACAGAGGAGGAGACAGAGGAGGAGACAGGATCGTGTGCAGAACTGGAAACTAGGCTAGGGACAGCACCGTCAACAAAATCTAAAACAGGGCTGGGAACGGTGCTGGGAATGGAGCTGGGAATGGAGCTGGCAATTAAATCAGCAACCGAACAGAGATTTAAAGCAAAAACAGGGCTAGAAAATAAATCAAAAACAGAGCTGGAAACTAAATCGAGAATGGAGTTGGAAACAGGGTTGGAAAAAGGGTTGGAAACAAGACTAGGAACAGGGTTGGGACCGGGAGCAGGATTGGAAATGGGACCGGGAACAGGACTGGGAACTGGCTTTGGGCATAGGCTGAGGCATGGACTGGGATCAGGACTGGGAACAGGACAGGGAACTGGCCTTGGAACAGCACCGGAAACTGGACTGGGAACTGGATTTGGAATTAGCCTTGGATTAGGGCAGAAACCTGGACATGGAGTTGGACATGGACTAGGACTAGGCCAGGAACCTGGACAGGGACTTGGACATGGACTAGGACTTAATTTTGCACTAAAACATGGGCTAGAACTTGGAAAGGAGGTCATCCCGTGGACCTCAGACATGGACTTGACTTGAGCACAGGTCATCCCGTGGACCTCTGACATGGACTGGGCTTGAGAAGAGGTCATCCCGTGGACCTCTGACATGGACTTGGCTTGAGAGGAGGTCATCCCGTGGACCTCTGACATAGACTTGGCTTGAGAAGAGGTCATCCCGTGGATCTCTGACATGAGCAGGACAGGCGAGGAGGTTTCCTCGTGAACTTCTGGCTGGATCATGGCCTGGGCGGATGTCTCCTCGTGGGCCTCCGATATGAGCAAGACAGGAGTGGAGGTTTTCTCTTGAACCTCTGGCAGGAACGTGGCTTGGGCAGAGGTCTCCTTGTGGACCTCTGGTGTGAACAGGACTGGAGTGGAGCACCCCACTTGGGTCTCTGACAGGGACAGGACAGGAGTGGAGGTCTCGAGCTTCGTGGATCCACTGGCGAGGTGAAGCTCTGCCCATTGGCTAGTGGAGCCGACCAAACAAGAGAGGAGGAACCCCAACCACTGTTCTTTGTTAGGCTTGGGGTCCTGCAAACTCAGAAAATATATTTGGGCCTGCAAAAAAAAACATTAGGGCCATGTCGAAAATCAATCGAATGCGTCGGGGGGATAAACAAATGTCCACTGAGGAAAAAAAATCAAATTGTATGCAGGCATTTTAAATGTGGCGTGGTGTGGCGTGGCGTGCCCTCACTTTCCCCGCTGCATCCATTTTTTAGGCGAAGTATTCTGTTACAAACCCGGAAGGAGGGAAGCAGGATGCACTCGCTGGGGAAAGTTGTCAGTTTATTAGGAACATTCAAAATAAATATAACCTTCAAAAGTAATGGTACAGTCTAACAAAAAAAAAACACAAATAAACAAGGCAATATTCCCAAACAACAACAGGGCAGTTATTCCAAAAAGGCTAGGCAATAATCCCAACACTCACAGGGCAAAAATCCAGGAAGTCACGAGACAATACTCCTAAGTCGAGGAAAAGCGAGGAAAACAAAGACATGGAGGAATATTCCAAGGAGTCACGAGGCATGAATCCAAGAACCAGGGAACGCCTGGTAAACAAAAACATAGAAAGGTCCACTTTATCTTTATCTTTGCTTCATCGCTACTTTTCATTATCATCATTAACATCGCTACTTTTAGACACCTTTAGATATCATGAATCACTTTCAGATACATTCAGCTAATATTCCACGACGAAGAGGACACAAACAGGGGCTTAAGTAACATGGGTAATTCAAAGCAAACAAGATCAAACACTCCACACCTGGAAACAATAATCAAAAATAAAAGGAGAACCAATGACAGAACATGGGAGGAAACATGACGTGAAACAAAACCAACGGACCAATAAGGAAGCGGGGGCAGAGACATGACGTAACCAAAAACAAAAGAGCACATGGCAACGTAAACAAAACCAGAGTTCATGAATCAGTCCGGAGATTTTCATGAATCGCGCTGGAATGCGCTCAGTGGAATGCGGAACTGCGCTACTCCTCTAACCTCCGCTAGCAGCGTAGGGAGGGGGGAGATTCTAACAAGGTGTGGTATGGACAAATATACAGATGTGTTTTATATATATATATATATATATATATATATATATATATATATACAGATGTATGGTGAACAGATATACAGAGTGCTATGAATATATATACAGTAGTAGAGAAAGCGCTGTGAACATACTAACAAACTGCTATACAATGAAGGATAGATGAGTACAGTCATAGTCACTTGGAGAGATGAAGAGGGAGGAGGAGTGTGTAGTGGTATGGGAGGAGGACAGAGAGTGTTCAGCAGGGGACAGAGTTCAGTAGGGAAACAGCTGTGGGGAAGAAGCTGTTCCTAAACCTGCTGGTTTTGGTCTGAAGGCTCCTGAAGCGCCTTTTGGAGGGTAGCAGCTGGAAGAGACTGTGGGCAGGATGGGAGGGGTCCTTGAGAATGCTGCGTGCCTGGCGTAGACATCTCTTCTTCTGGACATACTCTGTAGTAGGAAGTGGAGTCCCTATGATTCGTTGGGCAGTTTTCACCACCCGCTGCAGTGCCCTGCGGTCAGCAACAGAGCAATTCCCATACCAGACTGTGATACAGTTGGTCAAGATGCTCTCAATCGCACAGCGGAAGAAGTTACCCAGGATGTCAGCAGACAGGTGGTTCATGGACATGTGGTAAAATCATAATTTTAAAAAAATTATGCATTTATATAACATCAACTTTTGCACTGAAATGTAGGCTGTATTAATGTATTAAGGTGTTTAATATTTAAAGGATAAGAGATGGATCAGTTATTAACTTCTAGATAAATTGTAGAGCCTGAGTAGAGGAAGTGGTGAGTTGAGTAGGTGTGTGTAGATGTACAGGGGGTGGGGGAAACTGGACCTGATTGGTTTATAATGAACCAATAAACCCCAACTCAAAAGAAATTTGATGTTAGTGATAGAAGAACACACACACACACACACACACACACATACACACACACACCTGCTGAGAACATGAAGATGAGTCGTGTGTTTTTGGTCCTGGGTTTCGTCCTGATCATGGCGCTCTACTCAGACGCTATGCGTGAGTTTATTATATACTTTTTATGTAGCTGTACAACATTAGTTGTATATGTAGTTTATATAAATATACAGTATACAGTACATACACACACATTTATAGTTCTATTTGGTATTTATTAGGCATTAACTCATGTAAAGTACTCAGTAATTTTACACCTTCAAAGTGACACATAGGATATAGACTTGACAAATGGCTACTCAGTGTATATACTGTATATGCTATATAAGCGACAATGATTATAGTTGTCCTACATGTGATATACAACATGTTCTACACATGAAAAATGCATAAAACATAACATATGAAGTGTCTAAAAACCACACATGTAAAACTGAGTTCATCTGAGTTTTCTGTAAGAATTAGAATTATATTACTATTAACTAATAGTAAAATATGAGCAATACAAAGTTAAAAATATGACTACTACTACTACTACTACTACTACTAATAATAATAATAATACTTATCATTATTGTTATTATTATTACTATTAGTAGTAGTAGTAAGGTTACATGAAAAAGTGTGTCATTACCTGAAGATCTGAAGGATAAATAATTTTTGTATGACATTTTATGCACATGTATTTTATCATTAGTTTCTACCTCATCTGTGTCTCACTCAGCTTTAGCTTCTGTCCCAACTCCTGAGGACTGCTGTTTCAGCTTTTTCGCTGGCGACATTCCTCCCGAAAACATTCTGAAGGTTAAAAGGACAGACTCGGACTGTCCACAGAAAGCCTTCATGTGAGTATCTGACAATTACTGTTTTATTATGTGATTTAATATAAAAAAAAGTTTAATTAAAATAATTTCTAAATGAGATGAGAGTAGATGAGATGGTACTAATGTGTGTGTGTGTGTGTGTGTGTGTATGTGTGTGTTTCAGTGTTACTACTCCTGAGTTCCCCAGCCTGTGCGTTCGTGAAGTCGCCGTCAATGGAAAAGCTACACCTTAATGCTGCAACTGAGATGCAACACACACAATATAATCTTGATGCTTATGGATGTTCCTGATGCTTAATGCGATGCAGATTCAAATAAAGTTATAACGCACCACTGAGGAATTGTGTGATTTTTTTAACAGAAATATTACTGTGAGAAAATAAAACCAGCAAATGAAGGAGAAAATATTTCTTTCATCAGTGTGTTACGCTGCCCTGTGACTCAGCGTAAGCGGAAGTTTAAAAAAAAGGTGTGGTCGGCTGGTATCATAAGTAGCACGTTAGCTTTACACTAGCCTAACTGTGGTCTGTGAAATTCATTGTAACCCAAACACATATACACAGAATGCACAAGCAGATTCTGATGGTGAAAGTAATCGGACATAACATCACGTTCTCTTTTATTTAACTGCTTTGTAAAAGGGCATTTACCCACTTCATTCAGTCAGATAGTTTACTTTATTCCTATTATTGTGTAGACGTGGACATTTTCTATTCTGATTGAGCTATCAGTTGGATCATTAATGGAATATTGAGCTGCATATAAATGTAACCACTGATGTTGGGTAAAAAGACCTGACTAGCAGACTTCAGCCCAAAAATATCTCTGTCCAATCAAGTTCTTCTACATCAAACTCTGCAAATCTACCATGGTTTCAAACTGTTGCAATAAAGTCAGAAGCACATGATTCCTTAATGCGTGACTGTAGCATAAAATAAAATGAACGTCCACACACTGTTACCTATGTAGCATTGCTCACTGGCCATTCTACCAGGTAGGTAACCATAATAACCAAGTGGAGCATACATTTGCGAAATGTTCTGATCTTCAGAATCACCTGGATTTCTGCATTGAGTACACATAAAATGTGACTGGATCTTCATTCAAGATCAAGTCATAATAATACGCTCATTCTGGCTAAACAAATAACACAAGAAAGGTCAGCATCAGGTCAGCATCTAAAATTGTTTCAGACTGAACTCTGACTTGGTTATTAAAAAACATAAACGTTCTTCTTTTTAAACCATCCTGTTGTTCATCTACTTACAGTGTGTGTTTCGGTTCACTGTCTTGTTGTATCACCCAACGATTACAAAGGTGATGGAGCACTACACTCACATTTTCCTGTTAAAGTTCTTGAAACAATTTTGAATTCATCACTCCCTCAGTGATTGAAAACTGTCCAGGCCCAGAGGCAGCAAAGCAGCCCTAAACCATGACGCTCCCTCCACCATGTCCTCTGAAATTTGTTTGATCAGGGCATGGTTCACAGGGCAAGGTACAAATGAACAGATCTTTCTTAAGAAAAGCAGATTCTCTCAGATGTTGTGTGTGTTTTATAGACAGTGCCTGACTCCATTTAGCATCTGGACAAATTGTTAGCGCAGAGGTTTACATGCATTTTAAAACCTAGATTTTGAATATTTAAACAGTGTATGAGTGTTTGTCTGTTATCAGTTTAGCTGGAATTGGCTCGTCTCATATTATGACTCAGACGACGACCAGACAAAATGTTATGAGTAATACAGTAATCCAGGTATGTTCTAATAGATGGAAGAATAAGGAGGGGATGGTAGATCATGGGGTATTAAAGTGCCATAACATCTGGAAAGGGGCAGACATGCTGGTAAATGCACGTATATCTCGGGCCTGGGCTTGGCCCAAGCTGAATATGATTAAAAGTTTGGTAAATTATTTATTACACATCAACATTATTCAAAAAGTTTAATGGAGATGTTTGCAAAGTTAAATTATTTTGGTACACAGCACATGCAGCACAAATCATGCATTACTATTACCTCTGAAGAGGGGTGGTAAAAATATGTTATTAGGTACTGCATATAAATACAAGAACAACTTATGATTTTGAAATTGGACTGCCTTTAGCTTGGTAAATTGTAACATTTTGTGGACTATATGAAGGGTGAAAAAAGTAAAAATACAAGTTTTCAATAATTTAACCTTTATTTCCCGAAACATGCAAACAGTGTTGGAGTGAGCTTAAACCACAAGTTTCTTGTTTGGACTCATTCTTGTACATAAAGCTTCTACTGGCCACACTGTATTGACCACAGGGAACAATCTCACACGTGCAGTTGAGGACGTCAAACAGCTTATCAAGCGTCGCTATGAAACTTTATTTGACTTCTAGTTTGCCACGACCAAGAGATACGTCCTTGGCCTGCTCCCAGCTGTCTTGAATCTTATTCAAGATAGTGATTCTGGCATAAATGAACACATCATTAGCTCGTTTCCAGTTTTCAATCATTGCTGAATAAATGTCTTTTGTTAGATCAGCTGCAGGGTAGTTCCTCATATCTTCATCACTCTGCTCTCTAAGTAAAAAAGTAAAAGGCCATATATTAAAACGTCACACAGCGCTGGCAGCTCAGATGGTAGTAGGGCTCTACCAGTGCCTAACAGATTACTCGACGACATTCTAGTGTATTCCCCAGATTACGAGACCCATGTTAACCACGTACACCAAGTTTTGAAGCTGCTCCTCGCTCATCGACTGTATGTAAAGTGAGGGAAATGAGAATTCCATCGACACACCACGACATACTTGGGGTTCGTTATCAGCCCCGAAGGGGTATCCATGGACGAAGCCAAGGTAACAGCCGTGACGCAATGGCCCATTCCCACCTCTGTCAAGGAGCTACAATGCTTCCTGGGGTTCGCCAATTTCTACCGCCGTTTCATTTGTAGTTTTAGCTCCATAGCTCTGCCCCTTACAGCCCTCCTACGCGGCAGGCCACGCCGCCTGAAATGGAACCAGGAAGCAGAACTAGCCATTTCCCGATTAAAAGAAGCCTTTACCACAGCCCCTATTTTAAAACACCCCGATCCTTCTCTTCCCTTGGTGGTCGAGGTGGATGTCTCGGAGACTGGAGTAGGGGACATCCTGTCCCAGCACTTTGGAGAAAGACCAAAACTCCATCCCATGGACTTTTTCTCCAAGAAGCTCTCCCCAGCGGAAAAGAATTATGATGTTGGGGACCGTGAGTTACTAGCCATGAAGCTAGCACTAGAAGAATGGAGACATTGGCTGGAAGGGGCAGAGCACCCCTTCTCTATCTTCACAGATCACAAAAACCTTGAGTATCTATGCACCACCAAACACCTCAACCCACGCCAAGCCCGCTGGTCCCTGTTCTTTGCAAGGTTCCCTCTCTTATCGCCCTGGTTGAAAACACGTCAAAGCCGATGTGCTGTCCCGGATGCACTCTGGAGAGCCCCAACCGTATCACCCTGAACCAATCCCGCCTCCCTCATGTATCGTCGGAGCAGTACAGTGGGAGCTGGATCATCTTCTGGCCCGAGTTCCCCACAGCCAAATCCCCACGGCCTGCCCGCCAGACAAACTCTTTGTCCCAAGAGCCCGATGGAACCACCTGTTGAGGTGGGCTCACACTGCCCCCAGCACAGGCCATCCAGGTACTCAACGAACTTACCATTTACTCAAAACCAAGTACTGGTGGCCACGTATGTTTCGAGATGTTCATCAGGCCGTCACGTCTTGCAGTATCTGTGCGCAGTCCAAAGTTCCCAGGGCAGTCCCAGTAGGTAAACTCATGCCATTACCCATGCCCCAACGCCCCTTGTCACATATCGCCATTGACTTCATCACAGACCTCCCCAATTCCTCAGGTAACACCACCATATTTATAGTCACAGACCGATTTTCTAAGTCACTACACCTCATCTCATCTCCTTCATTTACCCTCAGCATTTGTCACAGCAGAATTATTATTTACTCATGTGTTTCGTTACTTTGGCATCCCAGAAGACATAATCAGTGACTGGGGGCCCCAGGTCACTTCTCGGGTATGGACCGGCTTCGTGGAAAAGCAAGGCGTGAATGTCAGCCTCACCTCAGGATACCACCCCGAATTCAATGGCCAGGTGGAACGGGCCAACCAAGAGGTGGGCCGTATGTTCCGTTCCTATTGGGGGAAGAACCCCTCCGATTGGTCACGGTTCCGGTCACTGAGTACGCCCAGAATTCCGCCACTCAGCTCTGTTAGATCCCGCCACGACCCTGACTCCATTTCCCAGAATACCCAGCAGCCTACAAACATGGCCACCACGGACTACACTTCCCACAACACTCTCACACTCCCACGTTCATGTTCACCTAGAAGGACTTTTAGTATTCACAGGACTGTTCATTGTGTCTGCCTTTTGCCTAGCGATTGAACTTTGTCTGTTCCAATATTTACAGAGTTTCTATTAAAGTGACATTTCCCTGCACTTACATCCCGCTCTGATTCTGTGCGCTAACAAAACTTTTGTACCTCCAAGCTGAATGTGATGAAAATCAAACAACTGGCAACAGACCTAATTAAGTTCAGATTACCCTCTGTAGCGCTTTGTATATTCATAACCAAAACACATAATACAAGTTGACATCAATAAATTAATGAGTAAAAATATCCAATGTAATAAAATGTGCTTCAAAATTCACTTAAAAGGCAAAGTTTTAATTTCATTAAAGATATTCATTTGAAAACAAATATAAGCATCAATGAAATACTGAGCTAAAATTTGAAAATATTTATTATTTTCAAGTAATGATTTACCAAACAAGACATAATGAAATTTTACAACTTAAAGTGATTTTGAGTTTCTCATGTTAAAATACATGTTTTTAGGACCCCTCATATTGTATCTGCGCACTTTTACACATTGACACACCATAGAGGACTGGGTAACTAGTGAAAACACTATATGTATGAATTTTTTTGAGATCTTGTCAAGAAAAGTGTGTGTGTGTGTGTGTGTGTGTGTGTGTGTGTGTGTGTGTGTGTGTGTGTGTGTGTGTGTGTGTGTGTGTGTGTGTGTGTGTTTGGGCATGTGTTTCAGTCTTATTATGCACACTGTTTACTCATCACATAAATTTTATCAATCATAAAATGAATTGCCTGATATTTTAAACATTATTAAGTGCAGGAATGTGTTATCTAACAGATACATGAACAATGTCGGTAAACAAAACTAGCTAAAGCTGGAATAAAATCATAATTTTAAAAAATTATGCATTTATATAACAGCAACTTTTGCACTGAAATGTAGGCTGTATTAATGTATTAAGGTGTTTAATATTTAAAGTATAAGAGATGGATCAGTTATTAACTTCTAGATAAATTGTAGAGCCTGAGTAGAGGAAGTGGTGAGTTGAGTAGGTGTGTGTAGATGTATAGGGGGTGGGGGAAACTGGACCTGATTGGTTTATAATGAACCAATAAACCCCAACTCAAAAGAAATTTGATGTTAGAGATAGACGAGCACACATGTAAATGTAACCACCGATGTTGGGTAAAAAGACCTGACTAGCAGACTTCAGCCCAAAAATATCTCTGTCCAATCAAATTCTTCTACATAAAACTCAGCAAATGTACCATGGTTTCAAACTGGTGCAATAAAGCCAGAAGCACATGATTCCTTAATATGTCACTGTAGCATAAAATAAAATGAATGTCCACACACTGTTGCCTATGTAGCATAGCTCACTGGCTATTCTACCAGGTAGGTAACCAGGTAGATGTTTGCAAGGTTAAATTATTTTGGTACACAGCACATGCAGCACAAATCATGCATTACTATTACCTCTGAAGAGGGGTGGTAAAAACATGTTATTAGGTACTGCATATAAATACAAGAACAACTTATGATTTTGAAATTGGACTGCCTTTAGTTGATAAATTATAACATTTTGTGGACTATATGAAGGGTGAAAAAAGTAAAAATACAAGTTTTCAATAATTTAACCTTTATTCCCCAAAACATGCAAACAGTGTTGGAGTGAGCTTAAACCACAAGTTTCATCAAGTCTTGTTTGGACTCATTCTTGTACATAAAGCTTCTATTGGCCACACTGTATTGACCACAGGGAACAATCTCACACGTGCAGTTGAGGACGTCAAACAGCTTATCAAGCTTTGCTATGAAACTTTATTTGACTTCTAGTTTGCCACGACCAAGAGATACGTCTTTGGCCTGCTCCCAACTGTATTGAATCTTATTGAAGATAGTGATTCTGGCATAAATGAACACGTCATTAGCTCGTTTCCAGTTTTCAATCATTGCTGAATAAATGTCTTTTGTTAGATCAGCTGCAGGGTAGTTCCTCATATCTTCATCACTCTGCTCTCTAAGTAAAAAAGTAAAAGGCCATATATTAAAACGTCACACAGCGCTGGCAGCTCAGATGGCAGTAGGGCTTTACCAGATTACTCATGTGTGTAAAGGTTGGGAATCTAGGTCGCTTCTTTGGTCCCATCCTGGAATTAAAATGAGCACTTGATATTTTTAATAATACACTGACTTTAGTTAACATATTTCAGCCGTGTCTCTGAGTGAATAACAGGAATGCTATTCTGTTAGGGGGTAGTATTCAGTGCTTGGACTTTTATGCTGATTTAAGAATCATTTTGTAAAATTTGATTTACCTGGTGGCTGATGGCTGAAGGTTGCAGAAGTTCAGACTTTTGTACCTCCAAGCTGAATGTGATGAAAATCAAACATCTGGCAACAGACCTAATTAAGTTCAGATTACCCTCTGTAGCGCTTTGTATATTCATAACCAAAACACATAATACAAGTTGACATCAATAAATTAATGAGTAAAAATATCCAATGTAATAAAATGTGCTTCAAAATTCACTTAAAAGGCAAAGTTTTAATTTCATTAAAGATATTCATTTGAAAACAAATATAAGCATCAATGAAATACTGAGCTAAAATTTTAATATTATTATGATATTATTGAATATTATAATAATAATACTTATTATTATTGTTATTATTATTATTATTATTATTATTATTATTAGTAGTAGTAGTAGTAGTAAGATTACATCAAAAAGTGTGTCATTACCTGAAGATCTGAAGGATAAATAATTTTTGTATTTTATGCACATGTATTTCATCATTAGTTTCTACCTCATCTGTGTCTCACTCGGATTTAGCTTTTATCCCAAAGCCTCAGGTCTGCTGTTTCGGCTTTTTCACTGGCGACATTCCTCCCCAAGACATTCAGAAGTGTGAAAAGACAGGCTCGGACTGTCCACAGAAAGCCTTCATGTGAGTATCTGACAATTACTGTTTTATTATGTGATTTAGTATTTAAAAAAAGTTAAATTAAATTAATTTCTAAATGAGATGAGAGTAGATGAGATTGTACTAATGTGTGTGTGTGTGTGTGGGTGTGTTTATGTGTGTGTGTGTTTCAGTCTTACTACTAATCACACCAGCCTGTGTGTTCATGAAGTCGACAGCCATTACAGGCCAGTGGTAGATCATTGGTTAAGACAGTAGGCTACTGATCGAAAGGACATGAGTTCAAAGCACCACCAAGATGTCACTGTTTGGTTCTTGAATAAGGCCCTTAAATCTCAACTGCTCAGCTGTATAAATGGGATACATGTAAGTCTCTCTGGATAAGGGCATCTGCCAAATGCCAGAAATGTAATTGCAACGCTACACCTTAATGATGCAAAACACACAATATAATTTTGACGTTATTGATGCTTAATGCGATGCAGATTCAAACTGAGATTCACTGAGTTCAAATCCAAGCACTGCCAAGCTGCCACTTAAGCAAGGCCCTTAACCCTCAACTGCTCCTAAATTAATTATATCCAATAGAGTAAAAATATCCAATGTAATAAAATGTGCTTCAAAATTCACTTAAAAGGCAAAGATTTAATTTCATTAAAGATATTCATTTGAAAACAAATATAAGCATCAATGAAATACTGAGCTAAAACTTGAAAATATTTATTATTTTCAAGTAATGATTTACCAAACAAGACATAATGATATTTTACAACTTAAAGTGATTTTGAGTTTCTCATGTTAAAATACATGTTTTTAGGACCCCTCATATTGTATCTGCGCACTTTTACAACATTGACACACCATAGATGACTGGGTAACTAGTCAAAACACTATATGCATGAATTTTTTTGAGATCTTGTCAAGAAAAGAGTGTGTGTGTGTGTGTGTGTGTGTGTGTGTGTGTGTTTGGGCATGTGTTTCAGTCTTATTATGCACACTGTTTACTCATCACATAAATTTTATCAATCATAAAATGAATTGCCTGATATTTTAAACATTATTAAATGCAGGAATGTGTTATCTAACAGATACATGAACAATGTCGGTAAACAAAATTAGCTAAAGCCGGAATAAAATCATAATTTTAAAAAAGTATGCATTTATATAACATCAACTTTTGCACTCAAATGTATTAATATATTAAGGTGTTTAATATTTAAAGTATAAGAGATGGATCAGTTATTAACTTCTAGATAAATTGTAGAGCCTGAGTAGAGGAAGTGGTGAGTTGAGTAGGTGTGTGTAGATGTACAGGGGGTGGGGGAAACTGGACCTGATTGGTTTATAATGAACCAATAAACCCCAACTCAAAAGAAATTTGATGTTAGAGATAGAAGAGCACACACACACACACACACACACACACACACACACACACACACACCTGCTTAGAACATGAAGATGAGTCGTGTGTTTTTGGTCCTGGGTTTCGTCCTGATCATGGCGCTCTACTCAGACGCTATGCGTGAGTTATTATATACTTTTTATGTAGCTGTACAACATTAGTTGTATATGTAGTTTATATAAATATACAGTATACAGTACATACACACACGTTTATAGTTCTATTTGGTATTTATTAGGTATTAACTCATGTAAAGTACTCAGTAATTTTACACCTTCAAAGTGACACATAGGATATAGACTTGACAAATGGCTACTCAGTGTATATACTATATATCGGCAATGATTATAGTTGTCCTACATGTGATATACAACATGTTCTACACTTGAAAAATGAATAAAACATAACGTATGAAGTGTCTAAAAACCACACATGTAAAACTGAGTTCTTCTGAGTTTTCTGTAAGAATTAGAATTATATTACTATTAACTAATAGTAAAATATGAGCAATACAAAGTTAAAAATATGACTACTACTACTACTACTACTAATAATAATAATACTTATTATTATTATTATTAGTAGTAGTAGTAGTAGTAAGATTACATCAAAAAGTGTGTCATTACCTGAAGATCTGAAGGATAAATAATATTTGTGTGACATTTTATGCACATGTATTTTATCATTAGTTTCTACCTCATCTGTGTCTCACTCAGCTTTTGCTGTTCAACATATCGCACAGTCTGAGGACTGCTGTTTCACCTTTTTCACTGGCAGTATTCCTCCCCAAAACATCCTGGAGGTTAAAAAGACAGGCTTGCACTGTTCACAGCAAGGCTTCATGTGAGTATCTGACAATCACTGTTTTATTATGTGATTTAATATTTAAAAAAAAAAAAAGTTAAATTAAATTAATTTCTAAATGAGATGAAAGTAGATGAGATTGTACTAATGTGTGTGTGTGTGTGTGTGTGTGTGTGTGTGTGTGTGTGTTTATGTGTGTTTTTCAGTGTTACTACACCTAAGCACACCAGCCTGTGTGTTCATAACGTCACCATCAATGGCTCCAACTGAGATGCAACACACACACACACACACACACACACACACACACACACACACACACACACACACACACACACACACACACACACACACACACACACACACACACAGAAATCTTAATAAACTTCAATCTTCATCCAATTATTCACCACATTCGACTTTTATCAACCATTTATTATGATGCTTAATGATGATACTCTTGCTTAATGCATTGCAGATTCAAATAAAGTTATAAACACACCACTGAGTGAACTGCATGATTTATTAACAGAAACAGAAACAGGAGCAAATCATTCTTTCATCAAAAATAACTTTTAAGGGGAAATCGTCTGGAGCCAAGGGAGTTAAACTGGCCGTGCTCTCTGGGTGGGAGGGGCATACTCTATCTCCCCTGTCAATCACAGTGACAACAGCATTTATAGTATGTGAAATATTGCAGATTTCCTCTGAGCGGGTTTCGCTGCCCTGTGAAGCAGCATGAGCACCTGTTTGGAAAAAAAAGAAACCACTGGGTGGTGGGTGGGAATTGGCAGGTGACCAAATTGAAGAGACCAACTGTAATTTTCAGAGCTAATTTTAAACCATGACAGTATAAAAGTCAGAAAAAACACTGCGAAATAACCATCCTGGAAATTATTTCTGTATGTGTATTCTGCAGCAAGAAAAAAACTGACTACAGGACTATTAAAACAGATAGTGAGGACAGTGTGGTATTAACAAACACAAGTTTGAATCAGATTATTTGCTTAAAAGTAGTTATTCAACTATTTTCAATAGAAATTTTTGGTAGAATTTCGCCATACTGACATACAGCGGCCCCCCAAAAGTATTTGGACACTTAAGCCACACTTAAAAATATATGAATTTCACTGCATTAGAAAACAACATGTTCAAAAAGTGGCCTTTATTTTGATGACAAATACCACAAGCACACCTATCAAGCAAAACATCTCCCAAAAAAATTTTAATTTTTGATGTTTAAAAATATCAAAATAATAGATATACTGATCATAATTAGACAAACAAGTATTTGGACATTTAATAGTGGCTCCATTAAAAGTCACAGTTATTGAGTTTTAGTATTTAGTTTGCCATACTTTGTGTTGCAGAACTTCTTGACAAAGTCTGGGCCTTAAATCAAGTAGTTTCTGTAATTTCTGTAAGAGTTGTGGTGGAAGTTTCCTCCAGGTTTCAACCAACAAAACTTTCAGTTCATCCACACCAGCGCATCAACAATCTGCTCATTTCTTCTCCACTGCATCCAATATATGCTCCATATGATGTAGGTCAGGGTTCTTGGAAGTGTTCTTTTACAGTTTTTTTCAAACTGCTTAGACACTAAAAGTGGAACTTGAGGTCCACTCAGTGAAACCATTCACTCATGTATCTAATCTTCAGACCAAGTCTGCAAAACTGCAAGCACATTATACGCTTTAAACTCAGTCTGCAAACTTTTTGCAAAACTCTAAACACAGTTCTCTACATTAGACACATCAATCAAAACTAACTGCTCTTCAAAATGGTACTGCTTACCTTCACCAAGTGCTTACGTGTGAAAACACTTATAGCTAATTTGTTCACTTAGAAATCAGAGCTTGAGCACTATATACAGGCTTTAGGATGACTCTCTTGGTTTGGACAACAATGGAGGCCAATTTTGGAGAGAGAGTTAGAGGAAGAGGAGTGAGAGAAAGAGAGGGACGAGGAAGAGGACAAAGAGGAGAAGGAGGAGGATGACGACAAGGAAGAGGACAGAGGAGAACAATTACGAATGAGATACGGGCCACTTTGGTTGACCACTAAGGGTTGATCCCTTAGTCAAATACAATGAAAATACAATGTTTTGAGAATAAAACAGTTACCCACCCCTTGCATTTCTGATTATAGTGAACATACTGAGCATGCATATATACTGTATATACAGTGTATTTGTGTACATACGTGTGAGTGCTATGATAAACTCCTGTGCACTCCACTGCACACTGAACAAGCAATAGACACAAGGCAGTAGTGTTTCACATTTTTCACATCTGTGTGTAGTTTGGCGCGTATGTGGCTAATCATTTGATATTTGTGTGTAGAGTTACTATACAAAAACACCATTTTTATAAGAGTTAAAATAGTTTTGAATGAAGTGTTTGCTTTTGCAAGCTATGTGTGACATTTTGTATCTTGTTTGTATGTTTTGTGGTTTTGTGTGTAGAGTTTCGAGAAATGGAGCCATAGTTTCAGAAATTGTGTGTAAGCAATTTGAAAAAACTGTAATAGGTTACTGGCATGCTTTTGAAAAAAAAAAAGCAAGTTAAAATTGGATTCACCTGAAAATAAGACAGTTCTCCAGAATCTTCTGTCTTTCTGAATATGTTCTTTTGCTAATTTCACTCTCGAGGCTGATGAATGGTTTCTGCCGCATTACTCAGCCTCTGTACCCATGCTCGTTGATCCTGTTTTGAATAGTTTGTGCACTAGTTGTAGCTGGTATTTTCTTCTATTGATTTCTTTCTATTGATATCTGAAGCAGCTGCTGTTTCTTGCTACTGTTTCTCGCCTGTTTTTCTTGATTTTACTCACAATTATTCTGCCCAGTCTGCTGGTGGTCTTTCTGGTTCTGCCTGTACATTGTCTGTTTTCATTCACCTTCAAGTCCCTTACCTTTGAGCATATTTCAAAACTTACTTCTTAGTCATTTGTGTAATTCCTTTTAACCTAGCTGAGCCCAAGATAATGTATAGTGGTATGTATAGGTATACATAGTGAATGTATACTCTTTCATTCTTAATGGCAGATCCTCTGAAGCTCAATCAGATTGGACAGGGATTGTCAGGGATGAACAGCCATCTTCAGCAATCTCCACAGATGTTCTATGGGGTTCAGGCCTGGGCTTTGGCCGGGCCACTTAAGGACATTCAGAAATTTGTCCTGAAGCCTCTTCAGCATTGTCTAGGATGTATGCTTTGGGTCGTTGTCGTGTTGAAAGGTGGACCTTCTCCTCAGTCTGAGGTTGTGCGCACTCAGGGGCAGGTTTTCTTCAATAATCTCTCTGAATTTGGCTGCATTTATCCTTCCTCAAATTCTGACAAGTCTCCTTGTCCCTGCTGCTGGAAGGAAGGTGCCCCCAAAGCATGGTGCTGCCATCACCATGCATCACCATATGGTTGGTTTTAGCCAGTTGATGAGCAATATGTGTGGTTTTTTTTTTTTTGTGAAATCTCATTCAACCTGAGAATCTTTTTTCTTTCTTTCTCAGGAGTCTTTTAAGTGACTGCCATATTCCTTTTACTCGTGAGTGGCTGACTTGACAGAAGTCCATGGAGGCATGAAGGCTTGGTTTTTGGTCTGACATGCACTGTCAGACCTTATACACACGTGTTTTCCTGAATCATGTCCGACCCATTACTTATCTAAAATAAGATAACTTTTGGATTTTTAATAAATTTGCAAAAAAAAAACAAAAACATGATTTCTCATGATTTTTGTCATTATGGATTATTATGTGTAGATTTTTCTTAAAAAGAAAAAAAAAAGACTACACTATATATTTACTATATTTTCCACGCAGTGTGGTCAGGAAGTCCTGAATGAAACAGCAACTGAGATACACATGTACACACTCAAATGCACACTGTTTATTCATTATATAACCTTTTTCATTATAAACACACTGCTGAGTGAATTACATGACTTGTGAACATTAAAATTCAGAAATGATATCTAACAGGTACATGAACAATGCCTGAAAGCGAGCAAATGTTGGCGAAAAATAATCAATTTTAAAAAGTATGAATTTATACATGGCTAATCTTAATTATAGATCTAAAGCAGTTTTATAGCCTGA
This sequence comes from Cranoglanis bouderius, assembly GCA_023630585.1. NCBI lineage: Eukaryota > Metazoa > Chordata > Actinopteri > Siluriformes > Cranoglanididae > Cranoglanis > Cranoglanis bouderius. The sequence continues at coordinate 2,040,277 of CM042561.1, forward strand.
GTAGAGGAAGTGTTGATTTGAGGAGGGGTGTGTAAGGGGGTGGGGGGGAAATTGGACATAAAAAAAAAAAAACAACTAAAATGCAAAAAAAAAAAAAAAAAAAAAAAAAAAAAGGGATGTTTGAAATGAGCCAGTAAAACCTGACTGAGAGAGAAGAGATCAGAGCTTCACACACCTGCTGAGAACATGGGCTTCATCCTGGGCTTCATCCTGAGCATGGTGCTCTACGCAGATGCTATGCGTGAGTTTATTACATATTTATTGCACTTTTTTAATGTAGTTGTACATCATTAGTTGTATATGTAGTATAACTAAATGTTTATATTATTATATAGGACACACTTTATTAGGTATGCCTTTCATGTATATACATATATACAGTACATTCACTGGGTATCTTATGATCCATATCGGTCATTTAGTAGGTTTAAAATGACTATATATATATATATATATATATATATATATATATATATATATATATATATATATATATATATATATATATATATATATCAGCCTGAGCCCTGCTGTTTCAACTTTCTTCCCAACAAAATTCCTCCCAAAGACATCCTGGAGGTTAAAAGGACAGGCTGTTCACAGCAAGGCTTCATGTGAGTATCTGACAAATACTGTTTTATGATGTGATTTAATATATAAAAAATATTATGTGTAAATATATTGTGATTTAATATACAAAAAGTGAAATTTAATTAATTTATAACTGAAATGAGAGTAGATGAGATTGTGCTGATGTGTGTGTGTGTGTTTATGTGTGTGGCCATACTTAAAAAGTCCAGTTTTCTGAAAAGGTCAAAGATTCTTTTCGTTTTAAATGTTTGCTTTGTTTGCCTAAAACAAAGCAAATCACAGCCTTCATAAAGTCGCCGTCCAAACCTGCAGATGCATATTGAGGTATGTAAACTTTTAATTTCTTGTGAAAGCTTGAAATTGTCTGTGCTTTAGAGCTAAAGTTTCAGTATGAAGTACGATCGGTCAGATGATTTATGGTTGCCGTAGCCTTGTGGATACGTCGCTTACGCAGAGGTACGGTTCGACAATGATGTTAGTTAGCAGGCAAAAGCGTTAATTCAAATGTAAATGAGTTTAAGAGTTAAATAAGTTAATATCTTGTAACTTTTATAGTTTTTTTGGTTCCCTTGCATAATTCCTATAGTTATGTGTAGAGCTGCACGAGAAAAGATCGCGATCTCGATTCAAACACCCACACGATCTCTTTCCTAAATGATATCGATTTGCCTGTCTATTAAACCTTTGACAAAAATCACATCGGAACATTCAGATCTGCGTTGGCGCTGCCGCTGAGCCAGAGAGAGAGCACGTATCATTTCTATAGGTTTTGTAACATTCTAAAAGCTCTTTATTCCATAGATACTACAAGCTAGTCAGTGTATTCAGTAGGTTGCTTCAGAGGCATAATACAACAATGCAACAATAATAAAACCATGTGTTGACATTAAAAAGGAAATTTACTTTTGCCTTACACTTGCCTGTGAGTGTGTTACACGGTCCTGTGAAGCGACGTGAGCTGTAGGCTGGTGTCACATGTCATGTGATAGAGCAGAGCTGAGTGGTGATTGACAATTGGCAGGCGACTAAGGAGACAATACTGATAGAACAATACAAATTAATATCACATTCCTATTGCTACCATAACACACACACACACACACACACACACACACACACACACACACACACACACACACACACACACACACACACACACACACATTTTTACTGTTACCAGCGATAATGAGGGAATCAAACTTTAACTCACGTTAAATGTTGGATTCATCATCTTTTGCACTCAGTGGCAGGCTTTATGAGTGTTCACTGTTTAAAGGATGAGAGATAGATCAGCTAATGTTCTCTAGATAAATCTTGATTACAGATCTTCAATACATGTTTGTACTGCCTGAGTGAAGGATGTGGTTAGTTTGGGAGGTGTGTGTAGAGATGTATAGACGTACAGGGGGCGAGAGAAAATCTGCATTTAAATAAGCGTTGTATAAAATGCGCCAGTAAAACCTGATTCAAGCAAAGTTGAGCTTCACACACCTGCTGAGAACATGAGGATGAGGCATGTGGTTTTGGTCCTGGGCTTGATCATGACGCTCTACTCAGACGCTCAAGCGTGAGTTTATTACACACTTTTCTGTGTAGCTGTACAACATTGGTTGTGCATATACTGTATATAGTAGTACTAATAGTCTACATTATTATTATTATTATTATTATTAATAATAATAATAATAATAATAATAATAATAATAATAATAAATAACAGAACAATATTTATTGCTAGCATTAGACTCCAAAACAACAAGCTATCTAGCCTATAATGATAACAACTATAGAAAAAAGGCCTTATGTTTTGTGAGATTGTAAGATAGATACTACACACGTCAGATGCTTCTCTTCATTACATGGAGATTTTGGCATTTAACAGCTCAACATTCAACCCGTGGAACCGTGTACAGTTACGCTATTACTGTATCTACTGCTAGACTAGCTAGCCAGATCTTTTGATCTTTTACAGTAAGACAAAGCATTGATGTACACATGTATCACAAATAGAAATCAGAATGACCAAAACATTATATAAAATATTTTCACAACACCTAGCAAGGTCATACAGTGGACCAATCAAAACACCCAAGATAAATAGCGAACTTACCTTCACACTGTCAGCTCAGCTACAACGTATCCATTAACTGCACAATTCTTGTGCGTGTATTAAGATTCTACTTCTAATTATTTGCATGTATTTTTTTTTTAGTACCAGGACAATTGCTAGATAAAGCAGGTGTGATGTCATACTTGGAAGAATTACGTCCGTCAGACTCACACCCACATCAATTTCCCCCATCCAATCAAATAATAGAGTGAAAGCCCGCCTGCTCGACTAGTGGATCAAGAACTCACTCAGTCAAGTTCAACCAATCGTGAACCTAGTGTAAAACATGAATGAAAGCCAATTCGTGTTTAAATTGTTTTAAATATCTTTATTCAATAAATAATTTTTAAAAATGAAATTGCGTGATGTTTCTTTATTATAATTTTGTTTTGTTTTGTAAAATCTCCTTCTTGTGTTCCCATCCCCCTCTCCACATGTAAATGCCATGAATCATTGTGTACCGGTGTGGCTAGATCTCGCAAAACCCTAGCCCTTCTCTAGTAGCAGCAAATACACTCTTGCGATAGTTTCACAACGTGTTTTACTATTCATCATTTATCCTGTTGTAAAGAGCTGATGTTCTGGCCAGCGCAAATAAAGTTTATGTTACATGTATGAATTGTAGTATGAAGTTTGATGGTTTGTAGATGGTTTTCATTTTATACATACTTTCTGCAAACTATTTTTCAGTGGCTTTTAAAAAGCAGTGGGGACACAATCGACTTGGCAAAAAGTGGTGGGGACACGTCCCACCCGTCCCTCCTGCAAATGACGCCTGTTGTGTTAAATATGTTTAAGTACTGCTACAGTCTACAGGTAATGTTCAGGATAATGTGTAAGGGGCATCTTTGCTAGAAACATGATTGAATTAACATGCTAGCTAATAAATCTGCTATCAATAAATCAAGCTAGATTTGATATAGAGGGAAAATAAAAGAGAACAAAGCCCTGAGTCTATTGGGACTCCAGAGTCTGCATGGAGTGGATCATCTGCATGTAACTTCATATGATGTTCTCTCTGGGAATTCTAAGGTCTCCTATATGAGCCCTCACCCAGACCTCTTATAGTAATGTTTATGTTCTATGTTTATTTGTCCTCTGATGGACTAGGGTCCCACTGTGGTGAATTCGCCTGCCATCCACCTAGTGGTTCTAGAGGCTATCCAGAACCACTAGGTGGATTCACCCTAACCCTAACCCTAACCATAACCCTAATTCTAACCCTAACCCTAACCCTAACTCTGTTCCTTACATTTACTCTCCACTCATAACTGCCTTTGCAGTGAATGATCTTGCCTAGTTTCTTGGTCTCTTGTCTTTTGGACTAACTACTTTGGAAGTTTATATTCTGTGTACTGATCTCTGCCTGTGACCTTGACCTTGCCTTCAAATTACTCTTCGGAGATTATTGTTCACTGCTTCACCTATGTATGACTTGAAACTGTTTTTAACATTGAACAAAATGATGTAATTGCAAAGATGACAGCTGAGCAAACTCTGTAGACTGCAAACTTTGCAGAGGGCAAACTTCCCCCCATTGTTGCGGAAATTGTCATGAAATTTTATTGCACCACCTGCAGTATTCCCTGTAAACATGCTGTAGGTAATTTGTTTGAATTTATTTAAGGAGTATAATTATTTTAAACAGTCCTCAAATTCCTCAAAGAGTGAGGAGAACAGAGCTAGCAAAACCTAAATACTGTATTTTTAAAAACAAATTTTCACAAAGCTGGAAAAAGCAAAATGAGTCATGAGAGGTAAGTGGAACCACATTACAGATGATTCTCCTGCCATCCACCTAATGGTTCTGGATAGTGAAAGTGACATGTGAAGGCCAATGTATGGTAACCCATACTTGGAATTTGTCCTCTGCATTTAACCCATTAGGAGTTGTGAGTAGTGAACACACACACACACACACACACACACACACGGAGCACTGGGCAGCCAATTTTGCTGCGGCGCCCAGGGAGCAGTTGAGGGCCTTGCTCAAGTGCCCAACAGTGGCAGCCCAGCGGTGCTGGGATTTGAACTCACAACCTTCCGATTGGTAGCCCAACTCCTTAACCACCAAGCTATGACTTCCCTAGCTCCTAGGGTTAGTGTGCCTAATGTATAACAATAGTCCCAATAGTCCCCAGTCTGACTAATCTGTAATGATAATGAGGGAATATCTGTAAAAGTAACTCATGCTAAATGTTGCTTTCATCATTTCAAAGTTAAGGGTATGCAAACGTTTGTACTGTATACTGTGTACTCTGTATAGCAGTGTTTGATGTTTAAATGATGATAAGTGGACCAGTTACTATCTCTTAGATAAATATTGATTATAGATCTTCAGCAGATGTTTGTAAAATCTAGGTGGAGGATGTGGTGAGTTGAGGAGGAGTCCAGGGGTGGGCCAGTGGGGTGTGGGGAGAGTATGGAAACCTGACTTTAGGTAAATAAAATGAAGCAATAAAACCAGACCCCAACAAATTTGATGTTAGAGAGTGAAGAGACAGATCTTCACACACCTGCTGAGAACATGAGGATAAGTTGTGTATTCTTGGTCCTGGAGAATACCTAATATAAATATAGGGTATTTATATTAGGTTATTTATAATTATATTATAGGTGTAATGCAATTTTGCTATCTGTATCTATATCTCTATATCTCTAATTGTATAGTGCTCAAAGGTATATATCTGTATTCAGTATCAGAGTCTATTATAATCATTTACAAAGCTGCTTTTTTGGGGGCACAGTGGTTAGCACGTTTGCCTCACACCTCTAGGGTTGGGGTTCAAATCCCATCTCCACCCTGTGTGCATGGAGCTTGTATTTACTTCAGGGGTTTCCTCCTCCAGTCCAAAGACATGGGTTGTAGACAGATTGGCATTTCCAGATTGTCCTTAGCGTGTGAATGTGTGTGTGATTTTCATACAATTTTCTAACAATATTGGCTGGTAAGTTTTTCTAAGCATCCTGGAATCTGTTAGTTCTTCTGGAAGCTTTGACTGTCGCACTCGCTTCTGTTTTTGCAGATAAAACCCATCAGCTAGTAAGCAGCCCCTAATAGAACATGGTGTAATTGTGTCAGGTAACTGTTGAATGTTTATCAGATACTATTGCATGCACACCAGATATTATCTCATGCACAACTAAAGGCTGTTGCGTGTGCACCAAATAGTTGCACAGCGTGGCTTGAACCAAAGTTGTGGCTCTATGCCCAGCATAGCATTAATCAGCAATATAACTTCTACAGAGAGAGAGAGAGAGAGAGAGAGAGAGAGAGAGAGAGAGAGAGAGAGAAAGAGAGAGAGTGCACAATATTGTACAACTCACAATTCAAAATCAAGCTGCCAGAGGGCACCCTCCCACATGTTTTGAACTTCTTGTTCTGTTATCCTACACATATCCTGTGTTTGTGCACACGTGGAGTGCTTCTAATTTCTTATTTGTGCATCCTGGTTTCCTTTCCTTGCTTCCTTTTTTCACATCTTAGCTCCACCCCCTTAGGATGTGAGGGAAGGATGCAAGAATGAGATGTGAGGAGAGAGGACTCAAAGCAAGTCAAATAGAATTTAAAAAAAGACACCATTTCAGGGGCTCCTGAATGTATGAAATATAATGGAAAGTTTGGCTTTTCTGTAAAGTAATACAACCCAATTCCAAAAACGTTGGGACGCTGTGTAAAATGTAAATAAAAAACAGAATGCAATGATTTGCAAATCTCATAAACCCATATTTTATTCACAATAGAACATAGAAAACATATCAAATGATTAAACTGAGGAAATGAACCATTTTAATTATGAATTCGATGGCAGTTGGTAAATGAGACCTTTTAGCTGTACTCATGTTCAACGCACATGAACCGAAGAGGGCTATTTGCTGAATGCGCATTGTGATGACGTCACATGACACATCTTGGCCCAAATCTGCAGAAAATTTGTGGTAACTTTGAAAAATTGCAAGCTCCTCTGAATATTCCGGAGTTTGGTTGATTTTGCTTTAATTTCTGTGATCGCAAAATTGCAAAATCCTGGAGGGACTGAATAATAATAATAATAATAATAATAATAATAATAATAATAATAATAATAATAATAATGTTTAAAAAATAATACTTAAAATGTGTTTCATTAACTGAAGAATTGAAGGGTTATTTTTCTGTATGATGTTTCACAATTATGTGCATACTATGCATAGTAATGGTCAATTATTTTAGAGTTTTTTCACCCTTGGTAAATATGAGGAAAGAAGGCTGTGAAAAATTGTCTTTATTGTTTAACCTTTTGATCTTTTGTTAAAAAAAAATCACAAAAATACTCTGCTCTCATGGATATCAAACAATTGCGAACACAACACAAGTTTATCCAAAAAAAAAGAAAAATCTTTGTTAAATATAGGTGTGCAACAATTACTGGCACCTTTTAGTCAATACTTTGTGCTGCCTCCCTTTGCCAAGATAACAGCTCTGAGTCTTCTCCTATAATGCCTGATGAGATTGGAGAATACATGGCAAGGGATCTGAGACCATTCCTCCATACAGAATCTCTCCAGATCCTTCAAACCACAGCTTTTCTAAGGGATTCAAGTCAGGGGACTGGGATGGCCATGGCAGGACCTTGATTTTGTGGTCAGTAAACCATTTTTGTGTTGATTTTGATGTATGTTTTGCATCATTGTCCTGCTGGAAGATCTGACCACGGCCCATTTGAAGCTTTCTGGCAGAGACAGTCGGGTTTTCATTTAATATCTGTTGATATTTGATAGAGTCCATGACACCATGTATCCTAACAAAATGTCCAGGTCCTCTGGCAGAAAAACAGCCCCAAAACATTAAAGAGCCACCACCATATTTAACCGTGGGCATGAGGTACTTTTCCCATATGGCTACCTCTCTGTGTGCTCCAAACCCACCTCTGGTATTTATTGCCAAAAAGCTCTATTTTGGTTTCATCTGACCACAGAACCCGATCCCATTTGAAGTTCCAGTAGTGTCTGGCAAACGGAAGATGCTTGAGTTTGTTTTTGGATGAGAGTAGAGGCTTTTTTCTTGAAACTCTTTCAAACAACTTGTGGTGATGTAGGTGACTTCGGATTGTAGTTTTGGAGACATTCTGACCCCAAGACTCAACTAACTTCTGCAATTCTCCAGCTGGCCAAACTGAGCGATCGGGGGAGAAGGGCCTTAGCCAGGGCGGTGACCAACCCGATGGTCACTCTGACAGAGGTCCAGCATTTCTCTGTGGAGAGAGGAGAACCTTCCAGAAGAACAACCATCTCTGCAGCACTCCACCAATCAGGCCTGTATGGTAGAGTGACCAGACGGAAGCCACTCCTCAATAAAAGGCACATGACAGTCTGCCTGGAGTTTGCCAAAGGCACCTGAAGGACTCTCAGACCACGAGAAACAAAAATGGAACCCTTTGGCCTGAATAGCAAGCGTCATGTCTGGAGGAAACCAGGCACTGCTCATCACCTGGCCAATACCATCCCTACAGTGAAGCATGATGGTGGCAGCATGTTTTTCAGCGGCAGGAACTGGGAGACTAGTCAGGATCGAGGGAAAGATGAATGCAGCAATGTATAGAGACATTCTTGATGAAACCCTGCTCCAGAGCACTCTGGACCTCAGACTGGGGCGAAGGTTCATCTTCCAACAGGACAACGACCCTAAGCACACAGCCAAGAAAACAAAGGAGTGGCTACAGGACAACTCTGTGAATGTCCTTGAGTGGCCCAGCCAGAGCCCAGACTTGAACCCGATTGAACATGTCTGGAGAGATCTGAAAATGGCTGTGCACCGACGCTCCCCATCCAACCTGATGGAGCTTGATAGGTCCTGCAAAGAAGAATGGGAGAAACTGCCCAAAAATAGGTGTGCCAAGCTTGTAGCATCATAGTCAAAAAGACTTGAGACTGTACTTGGTGCCAAAGGTGCTTCAACAAAGTATTGAGCAAATGCTGTGAATACTTATGTACATGTGATTTTTTCATTTTTTATTTTTAATAAATTTGCAAAGATTTCAAACAAACTTCTTTCACGTTGTCATTATGGGGTATTGTTTGTAGAATTTTGAGGAAAATAATGAATTAAATCCATTTTGGAATAAGGCTGTAACATAGCAAAATGTGGAAAAAGTGAAACGCTGTGAATACTTTCCGGATGCACTGTAGGTCACTTGTAGAAAGAACTCTCTCAACACACCTTTTTACTATTTTTGTTACTGGTGATAATGAGAGAACGTGTGTAAAATCTAATCTGCATTAAATGCTGGTTTCATCGACTTTTGCACTTAACTGTAGGCTGTAGAGCAGTGTGTAATGTTTAAATGATGATAGGTGGATCAATTACTATCTTCTAGACAAATCTTGATGATAGATCTTCAGCAGCTTGTACAGCCTCAGTGGAGGAAGTGGTGAGATGAGGAGGTGTGTGTGTAGATGTACACTGCGTGGGGAAAAAAAAAATCTGCCTTTGGGTAAAAATTTGAATAAAACCAACCTATTAAATCCAATTCAGGCAAATTAGATGTTAGAGACAGAAGAGAGCAGAGCTTCACACACCTGATGAGAACATGAAGATGAGTCGTGTGTTTTTGGTCCTGGTCTTCGTCCTGATCATGGCGCTCTACTCAGACGCTCAGCGTGAGTTTATTACAGAATATTCTGTATGATTCTGTAGCCTTACAACAGCGGGTAGAATAATAACACAGTAATAGCTGTTAATAACTCACTAATAGCTACATTAATTACTAAATTGTTGTGCTTAGTTGCGTAGTGTTCTTTCCGTTGATGAATGAGGTAGAGGGGTGCTAATACTTTGTGCAATGCAACAGATGAGATAAAATCAGTAATCGTACTCCTCCTAAGTGAATTAAATAGTACTTATACTTGGTAAATGGCTACTCAGTGTATATATTGTAAAGTAACAATGATTACAGCTGTCCTACATGTGATATAAAAAATATAGTGTTATTAATTATATTAATAATTAATTACATTATTATTGGTAGTAGTAGGGTTACATTAAAACAGTGTTTCATTATTGAAGAACTGAAGGAATCATTTTTGTTTGATATTTTATGCACATTAATTTTATTGTGAGTTTGTATTTGATGAAAACACCTCATCTGTCTCTCACTCAGCTGAACCTGGTGGAATTGTCGGAGGGTCTGATGACTGCTGTTTCAATTTTTTCACTGGCAAAATTCCTCCCCAAAACATCCTGAAGGTTAAAAAGACAGGCTCACACTGTCCACAGCAAGGCTTCATGTGAGTTCCTGACAATTACACATGCATTACTATTTTATTATGTGATTTGATACGTGAATTGAATTCAGTTCTAAATGAAATGAGAGTAGATGAGATTGTGTTAATATTAATAGCCTCTTACGCAATTATTTAAACCAGTGGCAAAATTAAAGTAATTAAAAAAAAAAAAAAAAAACACTTAAAATATAACTTCTCGTGTATTCTGCAGCAGGAAGACTACAAAACCTCAAAAACATATAGTGCACAGGCAGTTATTGATAAACAGGTCTGAACCTACTTTTAGTAGAACGTTTGGTAGAATTTCATTCTTTCTTACAGTTTTTTGTTTTTCTCGTCACTTGAACTGAAGTTCTGAAGAGTTTAATTAAAACCTCAACAATTAAAAAAAAAGCCAGTCTATAAAGAATGTCAGCTGGAATCTAATGACAATTTTACTGAAAAGGTTTTATTTTGGTGGAAAAGACAAATATTTGAAAAGTTGGATTATGTTCATAAAATAAATCTGTACTGATGAGGTCTGAGAAGTTTATTTTACAATTAGAGGAGTCCCTGACTTTAAAAAATGGATGTGATGAAGAGGTGTACATGAGACTGTATTGATGTGTGTTTCTGTGTGTTTCAGTGTTAGAACACCTAAATTCCCCAGGCTGTGTGTTCGAGACATCACTGGAGCATCAAGTGCGACAGAATACAAAAGCAAATGTAGAAAATCCTATCATTTAAGAGCATGTTCATTAAAATCTAAGACAACTTAATACTTATTAAAAACTTTAGATTTGAGACAAATTAAGATTTGTCTTGTTAAACATTTATAAAAAATACAAACATGGCTTAAACCTTTGCCACTTTTAGCAGAATTTCACTATACTGACATGTCTATATGTATGCTAGAATGCAAACACTACAGAGTTTTTCTCCACCAAAAAAGGATCCCAAAACAGGAACAAAAAATTTTAAGAAGCCTTAAGTGTGCAAAAGCAGTGATTCTCAAACTGGGGTACTTAAAGCATAGCCAGGGGGTTGGTGCTTTTCTGTAGCCTTACAACAGCGGGTAGAATAATAACACAGTAATAGCTGTTAATAACTCACTAATAGCTACATTAATTACTAAATTGTTGTGCTTAGTTGCGTAGTGTTCTTTCCGTTGATGGATGAGGTAGAGGGGTGCTAATACTTTGTGCAATGCAACAGATGAGATAAAATCAGTAATCGTACTCCTCCTAAGTGAATTAAATAGTACTTATACTTGGTAAATGGCTACTCAGTGTATATATTGTAAAGTAACAATGATTACAGCTGTCCTACATGTGATATAAAAAATATAGTGTTATTAATTATATTAATAATTAATTACATTATTATTGGTAGTAGTAGGGTTACATTAAAACAGTGTTTCATTATTGAAGAACTGAAGGAATCATTTTTGTTTGATATTTTATGCACATTAATTTTATTGTGAGTTTGTATTTGATGAAAACACCTCATCTGTCTCTCACTCAGCTGAACCTGGTGGAATTGTCGGAGGGTCTGATGACTGCTGTTTCAGTTTTTTCACTGGCAAAATTCCTCCCCAAAACATCCTGAAGGTTAAAAAGACAGGCTCACACTGTCCACAGCAAGGCTTCATGTGAGTTCCTGACAATTACACATGCATTACTATTTTATTATGTGATTTGATACGTGAATTGAATTCAGTTCTAAATGAAATGAGAGTAGATGAGATTGTGTTAATATTAATAGCCTCTTACGCAATTATTTAAACCAGTGGCAAAATTAAAGTAATTAAAAAAAAACAAAAAACACTTAAAATATAACTTCTCGTGTATTCTGCAGCAGGAAGACTACAAAACCTCAAAAACATATAGTGCACAGGCAGTTATTGATAAACAGGTCTGAACCTACTTTTAGTAGAACGTTTGGTAGAACTTCATTCTTTCTTACAGTTTTTTGTTTTTCTCGTCACTTGAACTGAAGTTCTGAAGAGTTTAATTAAAACCTCAACAATTAAAAAAAAAGCCAGTCTATAAAGAATGTCAGCTGGAATCTAATGACAATTTTACTGAAAAGGTTTTATTTTGGTGGAAAAGACAAATATTTGAAAAGTTGGATTATGTTCATAAAATAAATCTGTACTGATGAGGTCTGAGAAGTTTATTTTACAATTAGAGGGGTCCCTGAGTTAAAAAAAATTTGACAATTCCTGAAGAATACTTTTATGCAGTGTGTATATAAGAGGAAGATGTGATGAGGACGTGTAGATGAGACTGTATTGATGTGTGTTTGTGTGTGTTTCAGTGTTACAACACTTAAGCACGCCAGCCTGTGTGTTCGTGAATTGTTCGCCATCGATGAAGCACCAACTGAGATGGACGCAAATGCACACTGTTTACTCATCAAAAAACCTTTATGAATCATAAATTATGATGCTTTTGATGCTTAATGCACACAAACATAACATTACATTATTAAAAATAATTATAACTTTACCCTGTGATTACTTGGGTTCTGAGCACTTAGCTCCATGAACTTAGAATCTAAGCTCAATTTTATAAAATGTAAAATATGTATAACTATTCCAAACCAATGCTAGAATTTTTTGGCATATCATCATAACTGTGGTGTCAAAATATTCATCAGAGTCTGTAACTCAATGATGATCAAAAGCTGAGGTTGAGACTTATAAACAATATGGCTTCCATCTGTGGATCAATTGGGGTGTGGTCATACATAATGTGTGGGGTTAGTTTAGATAACTGTTTCTCAGGAGCTGATCAAGCTGAAATTTGGTAAACTGCCTCTGTGCGCTGGTCTGGAAGAGGATTTATGATGATGATGACCTGGCTGCCATCTGCCAATCAGAATTCAGCAGGCATTCGAAGGAGTTCGTTAGATAACAAATTAGCGATTATCATGAAAGACTGAAACTGGCCACTGGAGGGCACTATTCATGTTTTTACACTTATAAATAAGCATATCTGTTGTAAAATTAGGTTTCTTCTGATTTTTCAGGTGAAATCATAATAATTTGATATTACTTTGAATACATTTAGCCCCACCCACTCTAATGTATAATAATTTGCATCATATTTAAAACCTGGTTTTGGGAGCTAGTCCTTGGATTTCTGGCCTATCTTAACAAAACTGGTGTGAAATTTTTCAGCAAAGTCTGAAACTCAATAATTATCAAAAACATGCTGGGATTTGTAAACAATATTGCAAACCTGCCAATTAACAGGAGCTTAATTCATTCAAACAGCTGTAACTCATGACATATTAAATGGATTTAGACAAAATTAGAAAGGCTTTTTTTAATCACAAAATTCTTAGTTGGTTTGCTAAAGTGACTTCATCTCTCCCAAAATTGAGTGAGAGGCGTGAGGAAGCCACCATACGTACTCTTACTAAAATACTCAAGGACAATTCATCACCATTGCATTGTTTCCTGCCTATGGCTCCAACACCTACTTATTCTCTTCGGTGGCACAAGACATTTGTTGTACACAGGAGCAAAACTAAATGTCATGAACTCTCCTTTATTCCTATATTTTAGTCATAAATATATGTATGTATATATATATATATGCCTGTATATCAGCTATCTTTTATTCGTTTTATGCTAAGTAATGATTGTCTTGGAGTATTTGTATGTTTGACACATTTCAGGGTTTTGTGCTGCAATATCCTGTCATTTCAAAATTTAAATAAAACTAAACTAAACTAAACTAGATGTTTTTAAATTGCAAAAAGAAAAAAAAAATCAGGTCAGAGCAGTAGTAATTATGACTACAGCTCAAAGAAGCAACATACAACACCACAGGTCACAGCAGTAGCGGCAGCTGCAGCAGCAATAACACCCTGCTGCCCATTTGTTCATCTAGACCCTTCCTCCTACACTCAGAGAATTCCACCACTGTCCATGGTCAAAACATACACATCAGGGGGGTATTCCAGAAAGCAGGGTTAACTTACCATCAGATAAACCCTGAACTCTCGGTTGATTAACCCAAACCTTGCTTACTTAGGGTATGTCGGTTCCATACCATTTTTTCCATTGGTTCCATTTAAATTTTATTTTTTTTACATTGCAGCCTACACATTGGCTTCATATTTTATCAGGTGTAATTCTTCTGGACCCAGAATAAACTTCCTACACTGTAACCTAACTAATGGGACCCAACCTTCTATAATAACTTTTCTCTTTGTTCTATATAGACAATAGGTGGCCTGGTAGCCTGGTAAAATGTAGGTGTAGCATATTAGTACTAGTAATTAGTAATATTTATTTTTTTTTTTTTTAGGTTTCCACTGCTTTAAGTGACTCATCCTTAAACACTCAAGATAACCATAAACACTGCCACATTGAAAAGGGTATTTTGAAATAACTCTTTATTGGCAATGTTTCACTTGTGTATTAGGCATGCTTATTTTATTTTACTGCATATGGTGTGTACTGTCATCTTAATTGTGGTGCCCCTACGAGATGTTCCTTATGTCTTTGTATAGTAGTTGTATTTGTTTCAGAGTGTACACTGAGCATCTCACTGAATTCACTTTCTTACAGTTGCTGATGGACACATTGTATTAATTGACCCTCCTGCAACAGCACATCCTGCCACAGTTGTAAGTGATTATTGTCTTCCGGTATTGTTTGTTTGCTAGACAAAACCATTAATCATTAGTAATGTGCACTGTAGGATGAAGATGAAGAGACCACATCTGCTGTGACAGAGGTACAAAATGAAGATGCTGTGAGGCCCATAGAGGTATAACACATAATACAGTCCCTTTTTTAAAGATAAGATGTGTGATGTTAAAACTTTGTCATTGTCCCCTTAAAGATTATGGCTGGGGATTCTGGGGAAAAAAAACACGTAGGTGTTATATCACCAGAAGTAGGCTGGACACAGTTGCGGTCAAAAACTTCGTCACTTTATTCAGCACACATGTGGAAAGGACACAGGGTAACACAAAAGCTTTTAGAAGGCTTCGAGTCTTCGCGGGATATCGTGGTAAAGTTTATACACACTCTCAAAATCGTTAGCGCTAGCAGTAAGAAAAACACACACTTAACAACAGAAAGGAAAAACGGAAAAACAGCATCCAGAAATAAACACCTTTAACAAAATAGTGGTCACTACATAAAGTGTGCTAACTTAAACAGCGCTAACCGAAAATCAGACACAAGTGCACGTAAACTTATCACCGAGATGTGTAAATAGAAAGAGGGCTTGAGAGGAAGTCGGAATCCAAGGTACTTAGCTTAAAGGTCAATGCCGTGAGAATCAGTCCAGAATTCAGTTGCTCAGTAAGGTAAGATTTGGGAAAAACAAACAATACTTCGCGTCCAACCTGTAACACAAAAGTCCTTAAATAAAGTGTTTGTGAAATTGAAGACAGGTGCGCGGGATTAGAAAGAGGGTGATTGTGACCGTGGTAGTGTGTGGGTGTTTTGGGTGTTGTAGTCCCTGGCGGCCATGTTTGTAGGCCGCCGAGCTTGCTGGGAAATGTAGTGTGGAGTGTGTGAATGAGAGTTCTGGTAATTGAAGTCGCTCTTTTTGCGCGACCTAACAGAGCCCCCCCCCAAAGGGCTCACTCCGGGAGCCTCTCCTTGCCTGGGTCGACCTCTGGGTCTAGGTTTTGGGTATTCTGGATGGATGCGGTGAAATTCGTCCACCATTTCAGGGTCCAGCATGTCCTTAGCCGCCACCCAGCTCTGTTCCTCGGGCCCGTACCCCTCCCAGTCAATGAGGTACTGAAGTTTTCCTTGACGTCGCCGGGATTTTAGAATCTGATGAATCTGATAGGCCGGTTGTCCGTCAACTTCCTGTGGGGGAGGTGGATTAGAAGGGTTTTGAGAGGTGAGGATGCCTGTGTGGAAGGGTTTCAGGAGAGAAACGTGAAACGAGGGGGCAATGCGCCAATGTTTGGGGATGGCTAGTCTGTAGGTTACCTCATTGATGGGCCTGATGACTTTGAAGGGGCCGAGATAACGAGGACAGAGCTTCTGGCAGGGATGTCTGAGGTGCAAGTTTTGGGTGGAGAGCCATACCCGTTCACCGGGTTGGTAGCGTGGTGTTACCTGTCGGTGGCGATCCGCCTGGGCTTTTGATTTGGAGGCTGCTTGTTTTAGTCTCCTATGGGTGCTTGCCCAGACCTGTTCACTGCGGTCAAACCATTCGTTTACGGCTGGTGCGTCCGTGGCTGTGGCGTCCCACGGAAACAAAGGGGGCTGATATCCTAGCACGCATTGGAATGGGGTCAGGTTAGTGGCAGAATGGCGGAGTGAGTTCTGGGCGTATTCCACCCATGGCAGGAAGCGGGCCCAATCAGAGGGATTTTTGTGACAAAACGAACGGAGCATCCTTCCGACTTCTTGGTTAACCCGTTCCGCTTGCCCGTTGGATTCAGGGTGGTATCCCGACGTAAGGCTCACATTCACTCCCAATTTACCCATAAAACCGGACCATACGCGAGATATAAACTGCGGTCCCCGATCGCTAACTATGTCTTCGGGGATCCCAAAATAACGAAATACGTGTGTGAATATCAGTTCTGCTGTGTGGAAGGCTGATGGTAGATTGGGCAAGGAAACTAGACGGAGGGATTTGGAGAACCGATCTAAAATAACAAAAATGGTGGTGTGACCCAGAGAATTGGGGAGGTCCGTGATGAAATCTACTGCGAGATGTGACCAAGGTCGTTGAGGAGTGGGTAGTGGCATGAGTTGGCCGGCAGGGAAGGTTCTGGGTACCTTAGTTTGGGCGCAGATGTCACAAGATTTGACCGCCTGTTGTATTTCTTGGGCCATATTGGGCCACCAGTACTTGTGGGACAAAAGGTGGTAGGTGCGTAGGGAACCGGGGTGAGCGGTACCGGGAACCGTGTGAGCCCATCTTATTAACCGGGTTCTATAGGTAGGAGGGACAAACAATTTTGTGGGAGGACAAGCCGACGGTACGTACTTACGTGGGAATTTGTGAAGTAAGCTGTCGAATTCCCAGTGCACATTACCGACAAAACAGGAGGGAGGTAGGATGTGGTCGGGTTTGGAAGGTTGTGAATCCCTAGTGTGGAGACGGGAAAGGGCGTCCGCCTTGTGGTTCTTAGACCCGGGGCGATAAGAAAGGGTAAACTGAAACCGTGCGAAGAATAGGGACCAACGTGCTTGGCGAGGGTTTAGTCGTTTGGCGGTGTGCAGATATTCTAAATTCTTGTGATCTGTGAAAACGGTAAACGGGTGTTCTGCCCCCTCTAGCCAGTGTCGCCACTCCTCCAAAGCTAATTTTATCGCTAGCAGTTCACGATCTCCCACGTCATAATTCTGTTCTGCCGGCGATAGTTTTTTCGAAAAGAAGGCGACGGGGTGAAGTTTTGGTTTTTCCCCTAGACGTTGGGATAATACGGCCCCCACCCCTGCCTCAGAGGCATCTACTTCTACTACGAAGGGACGAGAAGGGTCTGGGTGCTTGAGGATAGGAGCCGTGGTGAAAGCCGCTTTGAGTCTGGAAAATGCCCGCTCGGCCTCGTGGTTCCAAACCAGACGGCGAGGACCGCCCCGCAACAGAGAAGTAAGGGGTAGGGCAATAGAACTAAAACCCCGGATAAAGCGTCTGTAAAAGTTGGCGAAACCCAAGAAACTTTGGAGCTCCTTGATGGTAGTAGGAGTGGGCCATTGTGTTACCGCCGTGACCTTACTTTTGTCCATGGCCACTCCCTCGGGGCTAATGACGTAACCCAGGAAGGTCGTAGTGTTAGTGTGGAACTCACACTTTTCTGCCTTTACATAGAGTCCATTTTCCAGTAGGCGTGTGAGAACCTGGCGTACCTGAGACACGTGGATTTTGTAGTTGGGGGAGTAAATCAAAATGTCGTCAATATAGGCCACCACGAATTTTCCTAACATGTCCCTCAGCACGTCATTAATTAGGCATTGGAATACTGAGGGCGCGTTAGTTAGCCCATACGGCATTACGAGGTATTCGTAGTGACCTGTTGTTGTGCTGAAGGCGGTCTTCCACTCATCCCCTTCCCGGATACGCACCAAGTTGTATGCGCTACGGAGGTCCAACTTGGCGAAATATCGGGCTTCACGAAGTTGTTCTAAGGCGGAAGGGACGAGTGGAAGGGGGTAGGGATATTTCACCGAGGCGCGGTTGAGCCCTCGGTAGTCAATGCAAGGACGAAGGCCCCCTCCCTTCTTGGCCACGAAAAAGAAGCTGGCTGCTGCCGGGGAGGTGGGGTGACGAATATATCCCTGTTGGAGAGCCTCCTGAATGTATTCGGACATGGCTTTATGTTCTGCTTGGGACAGGGGATATATATGTCCACGTGGCGGAGTCATACCCGGCAGGAGGTCTATGGCACAGTCATATGAACGATGGGGTGGAAGACCGCTAGCCCTGAGTTTACTAAATACCTCCTTGAGGTCGCTATATTCGTGGGGTATACAGACGGTGGGTGCGTTTTCAGGGCTTTCAACGGATGTAGTTGTCACAGTGAGTGATAGGGTGTTTAGGCATTGTTGGTGACAGAAGGGTGACCAGTTGAGTATTTGCTGGTTTGCCCAAGAGATGTGAGGGTTATGTTTTCTCATCCACGGTAAGCCCAAGACCACGGGATATCGGGTAGACTTGATAACCCAGAAGGATAATTCTTCGTGGTGGAGAGCGCTGACACAAAGCCCCAGGGTGTGTGTGTAGCGGGTGATGTTTCCGATGGGCGTACCGTCAATGGCCTGAATTTTAAGCGGTTGAGGTAGGGGACGAGTGTCTAGGTCAAGCTGACACACTATTTCCTCGTCGATGAAGTTGCCCGCTGCTCCGGAGTCGAGCATGGCTGTAACAAGAGTACAGACACCTGAATGTTCAAGGTAGACGGGTAGAGTAAAAGAACATGAAGCAACATCAGGAATCTGACTCACCGGGGTTGAACGGGTGCGTTGTCCGCCCCTCGTCGGAGTTATGCTTGTGGGGCGGACAGGGCAGGGATGAAGAGAGTGATCAGCGCGGCCACAGTAGAGACATAGATTCTCTCGGCGTCTCCTTTCTTTCTCGTCGGGGTCCAGTTTTGCATGGCCGATCTGCATGGGTTCGTCGCTAGCGGGGAGTCGGGTTGATTCAGGGTGCTGAGATGAATGCCTACGGCTGTAAAGAAGTTGGTCGAGGCGAATGGCGAGATCAATCAACGAATCTAGGTTAAGAGGCTCATCGCGGCAGGCCATCTCAGTGACTATGGCGGGATTGAGGCCCTGACGGAAGACAGCTTTTAACGCCACGTCATTCCAGCCGCTACCCGCAGCGATAGTCCGGAATTCTAACGCGTAATCCGCCACTCGAAGTGAGCCTTGCCTCAGTGTTAGGAGCCGTTCCCCGACTTCCTGGTGATCGGGGGCGTGGTCAAACACCCGCCGGAACATGGAGACAAAGGTGTCATAGGAAGCAACCGTTTCTCCCCCTCGTTCCCTTACTGCCGCCGCCCACTTTAATGCCTTGCCTGTTAATAAGGAGATGAATCGCGCCACTTTCTCATGATCCCCCATTTCCCCACAACAGTCAAAGTATAAGGAGCATTGTAAGATGAAACCCTTACATAATCCAGTGTCACCGTTGTACTTATCGGGTACGGGCATAGGCAGCCGAGGTGTGGAAAAGGAGGTGGGCGCGGCGCGCTGCGTTGCTGTAGCCGTGACTTGAGAGAGAAGTTGAAGATTCTGATCCATTTCTCCCAAGCGTTGTTGTTGCGCGTTGATAATTTGACCGTGGGCTGCGATTGCTTGACGAATTTCCTCCGCTGCGTCCATGTCGAGGCGAAGTATTCTGTTATATCACCAGAAGTAGGCTGGACACAGTTGCGGTCAAAAACTTCGTCACTTTATTCAGCACACATGTGGAAAGGACACAGGGTAACACAAAAGCTTTTAGAAGGCTTCGAGTCTTCGCGGGATATCGTGGTAAAGTTTATACACACTCTCAAAATCGTTAGCGCTAGCAGTAAGAAAAACACACACTTAACAACAGAAAGGAAAAACGGAAAAACAGCATCCAGAAATAAACACCTTTAACAAAATAGTGGTCAGTACATAAAGTGTGCTAACTTAAACAGCGCTAACCGAAAATCAGACACAAGTGCACGTAAACTTATCACCGAGATGTGTAAATAGAAAGAGGGCTTGAGAGGAAGTCGGAATCCAAGGTACTTAGCTTAAAGGTCAATGCCGTGAGAATCAGTCCAGAATTCAGTTGCTCAGTAAGGTAAGATTTGGTGAAAAACAAACAATACTTCGCGTCCAACCTGTAACACAAAAGTCCTTAAATAAAGTGTTTGTGAAATTGAAGACAGGTGCGCGGGATTAGAAAGAGGGTGATTGTGACCGTGGTAGTGTGTGGGTGTTTTGGGTGTTGTAGTCCCTGGCGGCCATGTTTGTAGGCCGCCGAGCTTGCTGGGAAATGTAGTGTGGAGTGTGTGAATGAGAGTTCTGGTAATTGAAGTCGCGCTTTTTGCGCGACCTAACAGTAGGGCAATGCATAAAATGTGCTCGGTGTTGAGCGCTGATCCACGATGTGTCCCGATGCCAGTGAGGTTGCAAAAAGTTTGTTAAATAAATTAATGATTCACGTGAAAGACAGTAACGCTCCCGCAAATATTCGTCCGGATATGAAAAACACACATATATACGTGGTCTAATAGTTTAATCTGTGCTTCCTCGTCCACAGGACATTCTTCAAAAGGACATGCCATACTCCGTCAGCTCTCTGAAACAAACTAACCCTGGAACATAACCTGCTCCAGAGCAGGTTATGTTCAGAGAGTAAGTTACTATGGTTACTTACACACCCTGAAAGTTACCTCTGTTTTTGGAACTAAAAGTTGAGGTTATCAGCTAACTTACCCTTAAACTTACCTGGGTATGTCACATAACCAGCTTTCTGGAATACCCCCCAGGAGTCAAATCACTCTTGAATCCCTTTGCCAAAAGTTATGGCTCTGCTTTCCTGTCATTGCTTAGGCAACAAATGTAGTCTGTGAATGTGCTGCTCACCGAGTCTGGGTGCTTGGCCCCCAAGAATGCTCGCAGCTTCAATTATTATTATTATTATTATTATTATTATTATTATTATTATTATTATTATTATTATTATTTACTTTTTAAACTTTCTATTACTTATGTTTTATTAATGATTGGAACATAAAGTCAGATCATTTCATATGTGAATAATCACACAATTCACACATGAAATTTACACATGCGTTTTTTTAGACACCTCACATGGTATGTACAGCTGAGTGCAAAAGTTTGTACACTCTTAGAACAAAACAAAGTAGACAGCAAAATATATTTACGGCAACAAAAATTTTTGTTGTTTTTCTTTATGTGATATAAATTTTCTGTAATATCTTGTATGCCTACCAAATCACCAGTATCCATGCTCCATAGTTTCAGCTCTCCTGACCGGCGTTTCGATCTTCTCAGTTGAAATGCTCTCAGTTGTCAACCCCATGTAACCAATTACCCTGCACATTCCACCTGAAATGTCATTACATTAACAATGTGTACACTGTATTTTTGATCATTTTAATGTTATTTTAATTGTAAAGACTTTTCTTTCAATACCAAGGGAATGACCACACACACACACACACACACACACACACACACACACACACACACACACACACACATATATATATATATATATATATATATATATATAACAGTGTAAATTTGCTGTCCCCTCAAAATAACTCAACACACAGCCATTAATGTCTAAACCACTGGCAACAAAAGTGAGCAAGTGAAAATGTCCCAATTGGGCCCAATTAGCCATTTTCCCTCCCGGGTGTCATGTGACTCATTAGTGTTTTAAGGTCTCAGGTGTGAATAGGGAGCAGGTGTGTTAAGTTTGGTGTTATCGCTCTCACACTCTCTCATACTGGTCACTGGAAGTTCAACATGGCACCTCATGGCAAAGAACTCTCTGAGGATCTGAAAAAAAGAATTGTTGCTCTACATAAAGATGGCCTAGGCTATAAGAAGATTGCCAACACCCTGAAACTGAGCTGCAGCACGGTGGCCAAGACCATACAGCGGTTTAACAGGACAGGTTCCACTCAGAACAGGCCTCGCCATGGTCGACCAAAGAAGTTGAGTGCACGTGCTCAGCATCATATCCAGAGGTTGGCTTTGCAGAATAGACGTATGAGTGCTGCCAGCATTGCTGCAGAGGTTGAAGGGGTGGGGGGTCAGCCTGTCAGTGCTCAGACCATACATCGCACACTGCATCAAATTGGTCTGCATGGCTGTCGTCCCAGAATGAAGCCTCTTCTAAAGATGATGCACAAGAAAGCCCGCAAACAGTTTGCTGAAGACAAGCAGACTAAGGACATGGATTACTGGAACCATGTCCTGTGGTCTAATGAGACCAAGATAAACTTATTTGGTTTAGATGGTGTCAAGCCTGTGTGGCGACAACCAGGTGAGGAGTACAAAGACAAGTGTGTCTTGCCTACAGTCGAGCATGGTGGTGGGAGTGTCATGGTCTGGGGCTGCATGAGTGCTGCCAGCACTGGGGAGTGTACTGTGACATGTACTGTGACATACTGAAGCAGAGCATGATCCTCTCCCTTCGGAAACTGGGCCGCAGGGCAGTATATCAACATGATAACGACCCCAAACACACCTCCAAGACGACCACTGCCTTGCTAAAGAAACTGGCCAAGCATGTCTCCAGACCTAAACCCTATTGAGCATCTGTGGGGCAAACTCAAATGGAAGGTGGAGGAGCGCAAGGTCTCTAACATCCACCAGCTCTGTGATGTCGTCATGGAAGAGTGGAAGAGGACTCCAGTGGCAACCTGTGAAGCTCTGGTGAACTCCATGCCCAACAGGGTTAAGGCAGTGCTGGAAAATAATGGTGGCCACACAAAATAGTGACACTTTGGGCCCAATTTGGACATTTTCACTTAGGGGTGTACTCACTTTTGTTGCCAGCGGTTTAGACATTAATGGCTGTGTGTTGAGTTATTTTGAGGGGACAGCAAATTTACACTGTTATACAAGCTGTACACTCACTACTTTACATTGTAGCAAAGTGTAATTTCTTCAGTGCTGTCCCATGAAAAGATATAATAAAATATTTACAAAAATGTGAGGGGTGTACTCACTTTTGTGAGACACTGTATATATATATATATATTTACGGTGGTTTTTTTTTTATATATAAATGTAGAAATATTTAATTTCATTATTTTGAAGGCATCTTTGCTCTACAGCATTTTTTTGCATGTGTCTAAAACTTTTCCACAGTACTATATATATATATATATATATATATATATATATATATATATATATGTGTGTGTGTGTGTGTGTGTGTGTGTGTGTGTGTGTGTGTGTGTGTGTGTGTGTGTGTGTGTATATATATATATATATATATATATATATATATATATATATATATATATATATATATATATATATATATATATATATATATATATATACAGTACTGTGCAAAAGTTTTAGCATATTAATACATATACAACAGTTCTAACATACATACATCATACAATTCAGGTTTTATTAGAATCTTACATACGAACGTTCATTTAATGGTAGATTTTTCAACAGCCCCTCTACATCTACACAGCTACACAAGCCTCGTCAACTCACCACTTCCTCCACTCAGGCTATACATCTGCTGAAGAGCTGCGGCATAATCAAGATATATCTAGAAGATAAATAGAAGTAACTGATCCAGCTATCATCATGTAAACATTAAACACTGATACACAGCCTATAATGCAGCAATGTGCACAGCCTTTAACAAAAATGGTACAAAAAATGTGTGTTTAGACCCTGTACTTCTGGTTTTATTATTATGAGCACACATCACACACATGTTTATGTGAAGTATATATCTAGTGTTTAATTTTTTAGCTTTTGTTATCCTGGTTCTGCTTTGCTTGTTTGAAAGTGACATGTGAAGGCCAATGTATGGTGACCCATACTTGGAATTTGTCCTCTGCATTTAACCCATCCAAGTTAGTGCACACACACATTAAGAGTTGTCAGTAGTGAACACACACTCACCACGAACCGTGAACACACCCAGAGCAGTGGGCAGCCATTTTTGCTGCAGCACCTGGGGAGCAGTTGAGGGTTAAGGGCCTTGCTCAAAGGCCCAACAGAGGTGGGTGCTGGGATTTGAACTCACAACCTTCCAATCAGTAGCCCAGCTTCTTAACCACTGAGCTTCCACCGCTCATTTCCTGTCTCCTTTACACTCTTGGATTATTGTATTATCCCTGATTGGGTTGACTGTGTTTTATATATGAACTGTGTTTTGTGTATGATTTTGGATGCTATCTAATAAAACATTTGTGGATCCAAACACTTCTCCCGAGTCTAAAACTGTTATCCTACTTCACACACCTCTAATAACTTTGCTGTTTGTTTTGCCTTTTCAAGTTTTGTGGAAATTTGTTTTAAAAAACTATTGTGGTTAGGTGTTATTAGATATGTTTTGCTCACTCTTTTACGAATTTTAAGACCTCATAACATTTAATTGTGGAAAAAAAAAACAATATAGTCTGCAAAATTACAAATATAAAAAACAAACATTTAAAAGTGATTGCAAAAGTTTTCACCCCATGTCTGTCAAATGCCTTTATTAGTTCTGGTGGGTTTTAATACAAAGTTTGTTAGAGAACCTGAACCCACAGCATCGTAACCAAGACGCGATTTCTTGAAAATCATCCGTCTCATCACACCTTCCTATTCCTTACCTATTACAGTGTGCATTATTTACACTTTTATTCACGATAACATTGAAATGATGCTTCACAAAAAAAGAAAAATAAATAAATATCATGAAGTTAAACAGTTGCATAAAGTTTTGCATTTCTGTCCCATCAGTTTCCCAGCATTAAAGTTCATTTGTTCCGTTCCAGGGTTGTTGTTTTTTTCTGAACTAACAGGTTTGGGAACTTAGGAGTCATAACACGGAAACAATGATAATTATTATTATTATTCACTCAGTGGTTAAAGAGCTAAAGCTGAATGAGAGACAGACGGGGTGTTTTAGTCAAATAGAAACTTACCATAAAATAAATGTGCATTCAGCGCTACAGTTTATGGAACAATTATTAACTTTTATTACTATGAATACTACTACTGCTACTAATAACAATAATAATAATGGTTATTATTATTATTATTATTATTATTATTATTATTATATAGCAGGTGTGTGAAGCTAGATCTAAGATCTAATTTGTTTGATTCAGGTTTTATTAGCACCTTTCATATGCTATATGTTCATATGTTTTTTAGGTTAGGTAGGTTTTCCCCACATCCCCTCTACATCTACACACCTACACAAACCCCCTCACCTCACCACTTCCTCCTCTCAGGCTATAGAAGAAGAGCTACAGCATAGTCAAGATATATCTAGAAGATTAAGTGAATATCACCATTTAAACTTTAAACACTGATACACGGCCTATAATGCACAGACCCTTAGCTTCAAAATGACGAAATAACATTTAAGTGTGTGTTCAGATAGCAATAGTTTGTTCTAAATGTGAGCCGTGAGCCGAAATATGAGCCGAAATATGGCACAAGCATGACTTTGCCTGGAGAAGAACATCCATCAAAAGTCAGTGTGGAGGCGGGGGGCGTGGTCGGGCGCTAGTTTGTGAATGGAGGACAGAGCCAGGAAAAGTGAGTGGTAAGGATCTACACCTGTGCGAGATTTCTATAATATGTTCTGTGTTTCAGTGAGCGGCAGCAAGGATAAAGGGGAGAGCAGAGAGCCGCAGGAGAGAGATAGCTGAGCAGCACAGAGCCGTGTGTGTGCGTGTGTGTGTGTGTGTGTGTGTGTGTGTGTGTGTGCGTGTGTGTGTGTGTATAAATGTGTACGGGGTTAAATCGAACTCTGCTGAAAAGTGATAGATATAGTGACAATTCCAGGTTTTAACACGTCATGTGTCATGAATGGGGTCAACTGCTTATGCAAGGCACTGTAAATATCACAGCTGAGTCTGCAGTTATCTTTATTAGCAAGATCAAAGGCCTGCAGTTATCTTTATTAGCAAGATCAAAGGCCTGCATCTCTGTTAAGGCGTTTGAACTGTCTTGAAATTACTCAAATGATGAGCAGATCTGGAAAGGGTAAAACAGATGTGAAAATGTCATTAGAGGTAAATAGAATAGCAGTACAGATTAATATCCCATTCAGAAATAACTAATGCTACAGTACAATATCTTAAAGGTGCAATAGCATAGATTTTTATTTCTTACTTTTACAAATAACCTGAAAAATACGCAGAACATGATAAAACATGGTTTAAGACATGGCCTTAGCACAAGTGTATTATCTGGCTGTGTCACGGTGACTCGGCTTCTTAACAGCCAGGATATGTGAAGAAAAAATGTCACTGTACTGTAATGTACATATAACAAATAAAGGCGTTCTTCTTTCTTCTCCTCTGTAAAAGCTAACTCGCGTTAAATGTTGGATTCGGCGACTTTTTCACTCAAATGTGAAATGACTTTTTCACTCACTGTATAGCAGTGTTTAATGTTTACAGGGGGAGGGAAGGATTGGTTATCTTCTAGAGAAATCGAAATGATCAGCACAAGTGTGACGACAGCTTGACAGCTTGAGGAAGTGATGATTTGAACACGTGTGTGAGAACGCCAATTAAGATTAGTATAAAACGAGCCAGTAAAACCCAGCTCAAGCTAATTTTGATCTTAGAGAGAGAAGAGATCAGAGCTTCACACACCTGCTGAGAACATGAAGATGAGTCGTGCGTTTCTGGTCCTGGGCGTCGTCCTGATCATGGCGCTCTACGCAGACGCTAAACGTGAGTTTATCACACACTTACAATATATATTTAATGTCTATAGGTGCCGATTATAGTTTAATGCAAAAATATATAAACTATTAAGACAATTTATGTTTGCATTGTTATTGTTGCTCTTATACAAAATACCATGTGTAATAATAATTTATTAATAAAAGAATGAAATATAATCTACTCCAAACAATCAAGTGTAATTTAACAAGTAATTATTAATAAGTAATAACATTCACAACACTCAGAACAGTTAAAAACAATTTGTTATTCGATATATTTGTTAATAAAATAAAAATAAAAGTAGTTGATGACAATTATTAAAAGAAAATAATTAATGATTACTTTGATTGCTATTATTAATAGTAATAAAGTAATAATACTAAAAAATGAGGTTAAAATACTTTATAATAGAGATTATTACATTACTCACTATTATTATTATTATTATTATTATTATTATTATTATTATTATTATTATTGAATCACGTAAGTGTCTCCAAGGTCAAATCACTGAAAGAGAAATCGGTTATAAGAACATTATATAAAAAGTATAAAATATCTGATGTGTAGAATTAACTCTGACAATTTCTATTTTTGTTATGAAGCAGTAGTGATCATATATATATATGATAATTTGTAATTACAGTATAACCTGAACGAGCTCGTCTGTCTCTCTCACTCAGTGCCCGATCCTCATCCTGTCTCGTGCTGTTTCGAGTTCTTCACTGGCAAGATTCCTCGTCAAAACATCCTGAAGGTGAAAAAGACAGACACACAATGTGCACAGCAAGGCTTCATGTGAGTATCTGCCTTTAGACATTAAACACATTTATTACTGGTTTATTATGCGATAATAACACATTATATATAATATTAAATCAAATTTCATTTCTGAAGCCCCAGTTAATGTGCATGTTAATCTGTGTGTGTTTCAGTGTTTCGACGCCCAAGTTCCATAACCTTTGTGTTCGCGAAGACCCCCAGAAAAAATAATGAACCATGACTCTGCAGCTTTGATGCGAAAGAAATGCAAACCTAATAAACTTTTTCATGCAAATTTCAATTCAGCTTCAATTCAATGTTACTGAATGCTATGAATTAAAATATATATATACATATAATGCACACTGACTAAATCGCATGATTTCATAACATTAAAATGCAAATATTGATTTTGTTTCATTTACTACTGTTTACTGCTCTTTTTTTTTAATGTACAGTATAAACATTTATTTTCATTATTTTTAAATGCTCTACAGCATTTATTTCCATGTGCCTAAGATTTTTGCACAGTACTGTACAAACATTTAATTTTTGGAAAAAAAATTTCTTTGGAAACCTAAAAGTTTCTCTTTTGTGCTGACACACTAATGCACAGCACCTAATTAATTATATACTGTGGCTTGCAAAAGTATTCAACCCCCCTGAAATTGATCAGATTTGTCTGAATAACAAATGATAAATACGCACACTTTTCCTGTCAGTATTTTTATTGAGAATTCACGTTCTGTTACAGTGAATTTTCAAAATCAGACTTAATTACTGATCAAAGAAAAATCAAGAACCTCTTGACTTAACCTCCCAGGTTCCATGAGCTCCGGATGAAAGATATTGCCTTAACAAGGACACAATTGACCTGTAATTTTCCTTCACCTGTGAAATATTAAAACAGCTCCCATTTTCTAAACAAAAACCACCTCAATTGAACTATCAGTTGTCAAGAGACTGTCCGTCTGAAAGAAGTAGTAAAAAATGAAGGCAAAGGAGCATTCTAAGGAAGGTAAAGATAAGTTCATAGAATGTCATTACTAAGGAATAGAGTGTAAAATTAGATCTAAGAGGTTGGAAATCCCAGCAAGCACACAGTGAGGCCAACAGTCACTATGAGGGAGTACAGTGGCTGAGAATGAAGGTGCCCCAGACAACCATTTCAAGCATAATTGAGGACGGTATGGGAGGATGGCTAGAAAGAAACTATTGCTCAAGAAGAGAAATATGAAAGCACAAGTGATCCAGTGAATATGTGTGGTTTTTTTGGTGAGATGATCAAGATCAAGATATTATATTTGCGTAAGTCTCAAAGTGCTATGTGTGTTGCAAAACTAACACGGGCCATTCCTTAATTAACACCATCTCTACAGTGAAACATGGGGGTGGTGGCATCATGCTCTGGGGACACTTTTCATCCTGCTAGTTTGTTAAAAAAAAAAAGGGGGTTGGGAGAAAGGCCAACTTTCAGCAGGACAATGATCCCAGGTGAAAGGGCAAAGCAATGGAGAAGTGGTTAAATAGTAAAAAATAAATAAATAAATAAAATGAAAAAGGAAAAATCCAGATCTTTGCATTCACATTTACATTTTTAGAAGACCCTGGAGCAAATCTATCAGGAAGAATGGGCATAAATCATCAAACATCAAAATCAAACAGTGTGCAAAGCTGGTAGCAGCTTACACCAACAGACAGCCGTTATTTCAGCAAGCTTCTACCAAGTTTGAAGGGGTTGAATATGTACGCAAGCAGCATTTTTCAATTTAGAATTTTTTTTTTAAAGATGTGCTGTCAAGTAATGAATTTTGTCTTTAAAAATTTACTGTAAGAGCAGATTGATGTGCAAGAAAAATACTGACTAGAACGATCTGTCATTTCGTAATCCAGATGAATCTAATAACTTTTGAGGGGGTCACAGGTTGCACACTATTGCACATTTCCATGAAATGGTTATAAGTGAAAAAATTACCATATAAGGTAAGAATATGAGAACAACAAATAAGCTGCTGGCGTTGAATAATAACTGCTGAGTTCACTACTTATTAGTTATGAATTCATGTGATTAATGTGTGGTCCCTAATTCAAAAGTGTAGTCAAACTGATGAGCAGTGTGAGAGAGAAGAAGATGTGTTTGATAAGGTTGCATTTAATCTGAAATTTTTAGTATCATTGCAAGCTCTTACACGTCTGCAGAAGTTCAGATGGTGTGAGAGATTTGCTTTCATCAGCAGGATTCGTTTGTACAGCTTTTATATCTTAAAGGTTACAGTGGTGAAGTTCAACAAAACAGACTTCATATAAAAACTGTAATGAATTTTTCATGGTCTCACAACTGCTATCTGACCGTGTTGTACTGATACATTTATAGAAGGGATTTATTTATTTATAATCGCACTATCCGGTGTCACCCAGATGAGGATGGGTTCCCTTTTGAGTCTGGTTCCTCTCAAGGTTTCTTCCTTATATCATCTCAGGGAGTTTTTCCTTGCCGTCGTCGCAGCTGGCTTGCTCATTGGGGATAAATTCATAAATTTAAAATCAATGTCCTGAATTTATATACTTCTGTAAAGCTGCTTTGGGACAGTGTCCATTGTTAGAAGCGCTATACAAATAAACTGAACTTGAACTTAAAGCATGTTCGAGCGTTTGGTGATGTGGGTGGAGGAGGGTGAGGGATGGTGCTTGAGATCTCTGTCTCTGGTCTGACTATAAAATTTATTTCCATCTCATTTTCTCTCCCAAACTATTGAAGCATGGGCAGAGGCCTTTAGCGTTACTCCATACCCACTGATGAAGGGTGACACTGGCTTCACTATTTTGACCGCTTGGTAATCATATTGTTATCAATAAAAGCCCATTTGCTTCATCTCTCCACTGCAAAAGGCAAATGCATTTACTGGGTTTTTACGGATGAACCTTGTGCTTCGAAGGTATAATGCAAAAAAGGTGAATGAATGAACAAAGCACAGTCTATAGTTAAGGATAACACTTGTGATTTTCTATTCACATTGTTATTTAGTGCTAGATCCATCACACTTCATCACACAATCATTATATTATAATTAAGATATTTATCAGTAGGCAAGAGATTATTACTTGTTTGTGGAAGTCTCTTCATTAATGTTATTTTTTGGCATGCAATCATGTGCAATCATGACTACAACAGAGTCTGATAGCTTTAATAAATCCTATAGCTATATCTATAGCTAGATACTGAAAAAAATTGTTTTCCATCAATTTAATGATGGTACCAGAATTCACAAATAAAGTTTTTCACTGCAAACACAATTGGGCTTGCAAGTCATGTGGTAAAATGGTACAGTAACGTGGGTATTTTCAAAATTTCAGAATTAACTACAATGCAAAGGACAAAGTAAAAATTTGACTTGTAGTGAATCTTGTCCTAAGCGCTTCTTCAGTTCTAATTAATGATAAACTCCTCGAATTCTGTCAGATAATGATTCCACCAGTATTGTGAGAAATTTCCTGTCCATTTTAACACTCTTTTCCACTGACTGGGTTCAGACAGAGTTTGTTTTTTTCACTTGCTGTGTCATACACTCCGGGGATTTTTTTGTCTGGGGATCTTTAGAAATCTCTAAAGAAATCTTTAGATTATCTCTCTAGAAATCCCCCCCACCCCCTCCACTATCAATCTTAGCACTGCAAGTGCTAGTGCAAATTTGGTGAGCATTCAGTTTCTGCTATTTTACTTGCCAAAATTAGCCTGTCTTTCACTAGCTAATTTGGTGGTGATAGATGACGTTATCCAAGTTCAAGTTCAAGTGGTTTTATTGTCATTTCAACCATATACAGCTGGTACAGTACACAGTGAAACGAAACAACGTTCCTCCAGGACCACGGTGCTACATAAAACAACTCACTAAACCACATGAGACGACACAGAGCTGCACATTCTACATAAGAATCCGGTTGAGGTTTTCCACAGAGGCAGATGGTGTAGAGTCCTACCTTATATACTATATCAGCTATTCAACAAATGTTTATATTCATGAAGATGTGCCCCATCCCACATAACAGGGAACATTCCCACAACTTTCATTAACATTTTCTAAAGGTTATGTAAATGTTAGGACATTGGACTACTGATCAGAAGGTCATGAGTTCAAATCCCAGCACTGCCAAGCTGCCACTGTGGGCCCTTGAGCAAGGCCCTTAACCCTCAACTGCTCAGTTGTATAAATGACATTAATGTAAGACGCTCTGGATAAGGGCGTCTGCCAAATGCCATGAATGTAAATGTAAAGTGTAAATGTAAGGACAAAATGTTGTTAAAATAATGTTTATGGGATGTTCTTATAACATTATTAATATTCAGTGTACGTTCTTGTAATGTTGAGAGAAAACATTCTTAGAAAAACATTCTCAGGAACTTCCATATGATGTTATTAATATTTGCTGAATGTTTTCAGTATGTTAGCAGAAAATTGTTCACAAAAATTCTCATTGTTGTGAGAACAATGTCCATGGAACGTTGTACAGTCTGTAGCTACCTAGTGGTAAAAAATGGAAACTAAATAAGCTAACAACAAATAATTAGAATTAAAGATAACACAATTCCACCAACAAAGTGTAAGTCAGTGGTCACCAACCCTCTTCCATTAGATCTACCTTCCTGCAGGTTTCCTCTCCAACCAAAATCTAACACACCTGTTTTAGCTGATCAATGACTTCTTAAGGCTTCTAATTATTAGATGGTCAGGTGGGCACCATTATGGTTGGAGCTAAAGTCTTCAGGAAGGTAGATCTCCAGGAATAGGGTTCATAAACATTGCTGCAGACCAAGTGCACCCCTTCGTGGCAACGGTATTCCTTAATGGCAGTGGTCTCTTTCAGCAGGATAATGTGCCCTGCCACACTGCAAAAAATATTCAGGAATGATTTCAGGAACATGACAAAGAATTCAAGGTGTTGACCAAATTCCCCAGATCTCAATCCGATCGAGTGTCTGTGGGATGTGCTGGAGAAACAAGTCCGATCCATGGATGCCCCACCTCGCAACTTACAGGACTTAAAGGATCTGCTGCTAAGGTCTTGGTGCCAGATACCACAGCACACCTTCAGCGGTCTTGTGGAGTCCATGCCTCGATGGTTCAGAGCTGTTTTGGTGGCACAAGGGGGACCTACACAATGTTAGGCAGGTGGTTTTAATGTTATGGCTGATCGGTGTAGTATTTCTGCTTGGACTATGTCTGTACGCTGGTGGTAGATTTTGGGGAAGTTGGGGCAGAGGAATAGGGACAGCTCTTTCTGTGTTCAGTTGCACCTGAGCCCATGAAGGGATTGCTCCAAGCCTTACCATATAAGGTATGAATATGAGAACACTAAATAAGCTGCTGACATTTAAAAATACCTACTGTATTCACTACTTATTAGTTTCAAATTAATGAATAACATGTGACCTGCGAAGCCAAAGTATTACCAAATTTATGAGCAGTGTGACTGAGAAGAAGATTGTACTTGATTAAGGTCGCATCTAATCTTAG
Source organism: Cranoglanis bouderius (assembly GCA_023630585.1). Taxonomy (NCBI): domain Eukaryota; kingdom Metazoa; phylum Chordata; class Actinopteri; order Siluriformes; family Cranoglanididae; genus Cranoglanis; species Cranoglanis bouderius. The sequence goes on from CM042561.1 coordinate 2,073,382, forward strand.
ATTTTCGTGAACACCGCAAGCTCTTAAACTGCAGAAGTTCGGATGCTGTGAGAGATTTGTGCCTACTAAGCACAAAGAGGAGTTCAGTATAAAGTTTTAAGCACTTTTATACATTGATTAATTGTTAATAAACAAGTTATTTTTATTATTATGATAATATTTGAGTAATTAATAATCAGGTTTATGTAACACTGTTTTTTGCATTGTTAATAATGGTTAAAAATATTGTTAATAATGTTTAAACAATACATTCAAAGAAAATTCATTAACGTTTCATCATGGTGTGTTTATATTCAAAATAATAACACAGGCAACTTTAATGGGGACTAAGTGCCTGGAACAACTAAAACAACGAACTAGACTAAGGCTAGGCAAGGTAAAGCGAGCCAAAGCAAGGCAAGACAAGTCAAAGAAAAGAAAACTCAACATGAAAACTAAAACCACTCGTGGTGCAAATATAACATAACATACCGGCAGCCATACTAATTATGCACACACACAATACTCCATGACAGAATAGGATAAATAGGGAACTAATTGGGGAAACACAAAACAGGTGAACACAATCAAGGAAGGAAATGGAGCAGACAACAAAAGAAGAAATTCAGAAAATGAGTGAAGGTGCCCTCTGATGGTCTGGGTGGGAATTGTCCATGGTGGATATGACACACGGTTGAATTCTTGAATCTGATTGGTCAGTCAATGCATTATTTCCATAAAACATCACGGCTCAGTCAATATTTCTGGCTGTGACATGAACGACAGGTTTTGTGTTATATAGTTATCGTTTAACAAAAGTAAAACACATAATAGCATATATACATTCTACAACATTAAACCTACCTATAAAATGTTCAAATGTATGACGTGTCTACGTGTTTAGTAAATTAAGCATCCTATTGTTGTCAGATTGCTCCGGACTCCAGTCCATGCGGTTATACAAAATTTAATCCACTTCGGTGCGGTGACACACCACCCCGTTTTGCATTATTATCGTGTAACTGTACAGACTGTCATGTTTTATTCCTTACATAAAACATTATAAAACTTAAAGTTACAGCTTTGTCACAGCCCTGACACTGGAGACTCCTTCTGTAAATAATATGGCAATGTCTTCTTACAGAAAACTTGTCACAAATTCTAAGGCAGGTGGATGTACGTGCGAGGAAAATCTGTAGGCAGAATCGTGGATAAAAACAGACAGAAGGCATTCGATTTGGCAAACAGAGCAATACAGAGAAAGCAGATACATAAAACGACAAGTGCATGATCAATGCCAGGAAGGCAAAAATGAATAACACTAAAATTTGCAATCATAAACACACTGATTTGGTTTAAAGATGAACAATTGTGAGCTGGACTGAGAGTGAGGCCTCCTGGATCAGCAGTGGAGACAGAGGCGACAGTAAACCCCCCTGACACTTGTCCCTGACCCCTTGGTTCTCAGTGATATAGCCTAAAAAGGAGATATAGCCTAAGATGTGTGTTGGAAAAGGCATTTCTCCACTATATCGTACAGATGGTTATCAAGCAAAATGTCTCAGAACCTTGAAAACCATATTACCTGTTTATTCAGCATGTCACAGAACACCACTGATGAATGCCTGGAACACAGTGGGGGTGTTAACCAGTCCATAAGGCATTACAAGGTACTCATAGTGCCCTCTAGTGGTGCAAAACCCTGTCTTCCATTACTATTATGTATGCGGATACTATTTTATGCACTATGGAGGACAAATTTGGTGAAGAATGTGGAAGTTGATCAATGGCTGAGGGCACCAAAAGGAACACAGACTATTATTTGAGCATATTTTTTATTGAGTCCTCATTTGAAGTGGGCCTCAATTCAGCTCTTGTATAGTCTTGTATACAGTATATATGATCATGCTTGGTATCATTAGTAGGTGATCATTTGGAAGTTAAGGGTACGCAAACTTTTGCACTGTAGGCTGTAGAGCAGCGTTTAATGTTTAAATGACGATAGATGGATCAGTTACTATGTTCTCTTTAAATCTTGATTATAGATCTTCAGCAGATGTTTGCGTAGCCTGAGTGGAGGATGTGGTGAGTTTAGGAGGTGTGTGTAGAGATGTGTAGATGTAGATGTAGTGTGGGTGGTGGGACATCTGCCTTTAAATCAATCTGTATATTACGAGCTAATAAAACCAGACTCGAGCAAGTGTGATCTTAGATATAGAAGAGATCAGATCTTCACACATCTGCTGCACAGATCTACATGAAGATGAGTCATGTGTTTTTGGTCCTGGGCTTCGTCCTGACCGCGGCGCTCTACTCAGACGCTATGCGTGAGTTTATTACACGTTTTTGTACAACACAGTGTACAACTTAACACAATAATTAACTAACTGTTAATAACTTATGCTCTAAGTGGAGCAATTTAGTGTGCATGTAGTGTGTGTGTGTGTTACCGCACTTCTTAGATGCACCTATTTTTCTTATTAAATTCCTCTTTTAATTTAGCTCAATTCAATTTGATTTATGCAGCGCTTTAAACAACAGACCTCATCACAGACTGTAATCTTACTACTAATAATAATATTAGTAATCTAATAATGTTTATTAACACGTATTTAACCATACTTGTAGTTATTATTAGTATTATTATTTAATTCATAGTAATGATATTACTGAATAATCAATTATACTAATTATATCTATTCTTTTTGTATTTCTTTGTAATTAATATTATGTTAATGCAAAATTAATTAACTACAAAAAAAAAACAATCTTATTGTATTTATCGCTCTAATCTGTATAGTTATCTAATTATTGTTTTGGTTTTGTATATAATTACTTGCAAATAATACACATTTGTATTAATATAATAATATTAAAAGTAACATTAATTACAAATAAATACAAAAACGAGTAGGTAAATGTGTATATGAATAAAATATGTATAGCTATAATTATTAATCATAATAAAGTTAACTTAATTAATTATATATTACTATTATATATTACTATGAATGAAGTCATAATAAAAGGAGGAAATTCAAAACCATAGTTACACTGTAAACCCCAACAAGATGACTGTACTCAACTGATTGAGTAAACTCGTTCCCTCAATTTAATTGAGTAATGGAGTCTCAAAAAACTTATATATTTAAGTTCACTTAACTTGGTGTTCATTTTAAGTGTACTTAAATACAGGGTGTCCCAAAAGTCTCCATACATAGGGGAAATTAACATTTTTTTTTTTTTTTTTTTAGCAAAAAGTAACTTTATTTACAAAACATCCTTGTCTCTCCCACTCATGATGAACTCTTGAATTTCACTGAATCGGTACCAGCAACAGACGAGACGAAGAGGACCGCCTTTCGCAATTATTTACCAATAAGTGCATTAGTTCACTTGCCAATTGGAACTCCTTGCATGGCCAGTCACAGCAAAGAAAGACCAAAGTGAGCTATTTTAATAAATCATGATTTTGAGTTCATAATACTTGAAATCTTAAGTTTATGTATTTTGTTGGTAAATAAGTTAAACAAACATAGATTTAAGTTTAAGTAAAGACAACACTAGGGTTTACAGTGTTACCCTCCCCAGGAGCGGTCGACCAACAAAGACCACTCCAAGATATTTCATAGTCCGCGAGGTCACGAAGGAACTCAGGGTTACTTTTAAGCCACAAAAGGCCTCTCTCACGTTGGCTAATGTTCATGTTCATGAGTCCACCATCAGGAGAACACTGAACAGCAATGGTGTGCATGGTAGGGTTGCAAGGAGAAAGTCACTGCTCTCCAAAAAGAACATTGCTGCCCTTCTGCAGTTTGCTAAAGATTACATGGACAAGCCAGAAGGCTATTGGCAAAGAGTTTTGTGGATAAATGAGACCAAAATAGAACTTTTTGGTTTAAATGTGAAGCGTTATGCTTGGAGAAAGGAAAACACTGCATTCCAGCATAAGAACTTTATCCCATCTGTGAAACATGGTGGCGGTAGTATCATAGTTTGAGCCTGTTTTGCTGCATCTGGGACAGGACGACTTGCCATCATTGATGGAACAATGAATTCTGAATTAATCCAGTGAATTCTAAAGGAAAATGTCAGGACATCTGTCTGTAAACCGAATCTGAAGAGAAAGTGGGTCATGCAGCAAGTCAACGACCCAAAGCACACAAGTCATTCTACCAAAGAACGGTTAAAGAAGAATAAAGTTAATGTTTTGGAACGGCCAAGTCAAAGTCCTGACCTTAATCTAACAGAAATGTTGTGGAAGGACCTGAAGCGAGCAGTTCATGTGAGGAAACCCACCAACATCCCAGAGTTGAAGCTGTTCTGTACTGAGGAACGGGCTAAAACTCCTCCGAGCCGACGTGCAGGACTGATCAACAGTTACCGCTAACGTTTAGTTGCAGTTATTGCTGCACAAGGGGGTCACACCAGATACTGAAAGCTAAGGTTCACATACTTTTGCCGCTCACAGATATGTAATATTGGATCATTTTTCCGCAATAAATAAAAGACCAAGTGTAATATTTTTGTTTCATTTGTTTAACTGGGTTCTCTTTATCTCCTTTTAGGACTCGTGTGAAAATCTGATTATGCTTTAGGTCGTATCTGTGCAGAAATGTAGAAAATTTTAAGGGTTCATAAACTTTCAAGCACCACTGTATTATGTATTATAAACTAATTTATCATATCCAGTGTAGTCCTGATTCTTGAGCAGTGATAACAACAGTGAAGGGTGAAGATGACACGCCAGGACAATGTGCACAAATTACACGCTGACATGAATTTTATGTGCTAATTTGGAGACTTCACAACATTGTTTAATGATCATGTGGTTCCGAATGTGCTGTTAGAGGAAAACTATCAATTTCCGGTACACCAACAGCGGCTTGATATATGTTTTGCTATGTGATTAAGGAATAACACACGATGAGCTGTGCTGTTAGAGGAAAATAATCCATGCCTGAAGTGAATGATTTTCCTGAACAACTTCCTGAAGTGTTTTATTCCTCTTATACCGCACTAATTTGCCAATTATGATTTTTTCCCCCCCATTTATTCAAGAAAGACACATCATGATTTTTAACCATTTATAGTTACATTTATTGCTGTGGAATGTTCATGAACCAAGTTAGTTCTTGTTCTTATTTACGTTATAGCATATAACCTTCCACAAATGTTAAATAAACATTTATAAACAGGGTGCCCTCTGGTGGTCAGAGGAGGAATTATCCATGGAGGACATAACAAATAACAGCAAGTTTATGTTAAACTCGTTAAATAGAAATACGTACATTTAAGAACTAAGTTTATTGCACTAACATGTACATTATATCAATATTTAAAAGCCACATAAACCCATAATCGCCTTTTAGAGTGTATAGGAAATGACAAAACAACTTCTGATTCGAGAACTTAACCATAAAACACTGTGACGTGCTCTTATCAGTGCCAATTATCAGTGACAGGGTGGTGTGATGAAGCCGAATTACAGTTACCTACACAAACTTGATTACTTTCCTATAACAGCACACCTCTAAGTGTTTTATTCCTGTTATGCCACAGCAGTTTGCCAACGAATGTAATCTTAGCCTCCGTCATGTTTCCTGCAGAAACAAATGAGCTGCAATTTTTTAACTGATTCCAAATAAGTGTGTGTGTGTGTGTGTGTGTGTGTGTGTGTGTGTGTGTGTGTGTGTGTGTGTGTGTGTGTGTGTGTGTGTGAGTGAGCATTATTCTGTGTGCAGAATTCTGCAGTACAGTTCTGCGTGATAACTCAACACTGAGTTTACAGGACATGCTTTTATCAGTTCTCACACTTTTCCTTTATCTGTATGTTGAGAGGATGATGTGGTGAGCGGAGGGACGTGTGTGTGTGTGTGTGTGTGTGTGTGTGTGTGTGTGTGTGTGTGTCTGATGGGTGGGGGTGGGGTTAAATGGGTCGAGGAATGTATCTGCCTTTAAATACACATTTATGTATAACTTTACAATAAAAGCCTGTAAACGTTTCCATCACACAATTTCTGAGAACATGAAGATGAGTCGTGTGTTTTTGGTCCTGGGATTCGTCCTGACCGCGGCGCTCTACTCAGACGCTATGCGTGTGTTGCACACACAGAAGAGGCGGAGTATTCTGGTGGCACATATATTGTTTTATTGCTGAAACACTCTGTAAAACACATGAACAGAGCAAGTAATTAAACTGTGTTTCAATAAGTGGCAGTGTGACTTCTTCATATATAAATGACGCTCCCTGCCCTGTGGCTCACCATCGCCCTCTAGTGTCACCCGCCAGCATCTACAGGTTTAGGTGATGTTCAAGTTGGCATCATTACACAGTACTATATACAATATATATATATATATATATATATGTTTAACGTAAGACCCATCATATTTACCAAATGATAACTAATAATATTAGTGATAAACAATACATACATATGACTACTTGAGTTCATACCACTACACGTGAGTTTATTACACACGTTTTTGTACAACATAGCGTACACCTTGACACGATAATTAATAACTTATGCTCTAAGTGGAGCAATTTAGTGTGCATGTAGTGTTTGTGTTACTGCACTTCTTAGATGCACCTATTTTTTTGTGCCACCTTTTAGGTGTAAAGTCTCTTATTAAATTCCTCTTTTAATTTAAATTAAATGTTTCATTTACAGAAAGTATAAAATGACAAACGTGTTTATTAATTCTGATGGTTTCTATTTAACGTTTGCTTTTTAATAAAGCCCTTGTGTTAACGTACAGTTAAGCAGTAATTACAGTGTAACCTGAAAGAACTCGTCTGTCTCTCACTCAGCGCTCGTCAATAATATCGGCCCATGCTGTTTCAATTTCTTCCCTGGCAAAATTCCTCCTAAAGACGTCCTGAAGGTCACATGGATCGGTTCACGCTGTTCACATAGCGGCTTCATGTGAGTGTCTGCTTTTAGACATTAAACACATGCGTTACTGTTTTATTATGTGATGAGAACACGTTAAATTTAATATTAAAATTTTACTCATGAATGATCTGTTATTAAACTCTGTTGATGTGTGTGTTTATCTGTGTGTGTATTTCAGTGTTACTACACGTAACTTCCAAAAGCTGTGTACTACTAGAGACCCCCGGTAAAGAAAACGCAACTTTAATGCTGCATCGGTGATGGAACACAAATTTCATGCAACTGTTAATTCACTGCATAATTTCAACGTTATTAATCTGTAACGCAGTGAATCAAAACTGCGTATTGATTAAATACCATCATTTCATAACAGTAAAAGTAAGAGATAAAACTCACTGTGTCATTCTGTTATTGGGAGATAATCAACAACAGGGTGGTGCGTCGAGGCCGAATTACTGTCACAACCCCAAAGTGTTAAATCACACCGCTGGTGCTAATTTAATACATTTGCATTGACTCCGCCTCCACCCTGTACTTTGCACCTTTAGGTAGATCATATATTCATTACAGCAAACATTTCAAACTCAGACAATCTGCTGCACACTCTGTTATAACGCAAAAAATAAAAATCAGAAAATAAATCAACACATGCTGACCAATCACAATCCAGAATTCTACATTTAATTCAGTGGCTCAGTGTCACAAGAACTTCACACAGATTTTATTTTGTAATTCATTTCATTTCATACCTATTTTAGTTATCCAATTGTTTGTGTTTGAAATTTAAAGTAATTTTTGATGACGGGTAATCGCCTGATGGCCCAAGGTTATTATCGTTAACGTAAAACTATCACGAAAACTAAAACCGTCAGTGAAAAAACATTTTCCTTACCTGAAATAAAAATAAAAATGTGAGATTCCATATAAACGAAAACTAAACCGCAACTATAACGCTACCCAGTGGGTGGCGCAGGTGTTTGGTCCACGCTGCTCGGTTCTTCCGAGTAGCTCAGATTGGACCAGGTTTTGAGCTGTATGGCTTTCCATACAGTGGAGCGCTAATGGCGAAATTAACAGGTAGGAAAAGAATCCAAGTTGGGATATTTTTTTAGTATGATCTTACTATGATATTAAAAACTATAATGATACTATATATATATATATATATATATATATATATATATATATATATATATATATATATATATATATATATATAAACAAAAAGTAATGATTTTCGAAAGATAAAAAAAGAAATCAAAACTATTTATGCACCATTAAAACTAACTGAAAATAAATAAATAAAAATAAAAACTAGCCATATTTTTAAAACTATAATAACCCTGTTATGACTTTTTGCTCTCTTTCCTGCAAAAACATATTAAAAATAAACAAATAGCACCACGGATTATAATTGATATTAATAAAATGACAAAATGATCATTAAGCTAAAACGCTTTAGAATTATGTGGTAATTAAAGTATTAAGCTTTAAGCATCATTGGCAAAATTGAAAAAAAGTTTCAAAAGGTACGATCGAGTTGTCCAGCACCGGGCTTTGTGAGTATGTCATTATCCACATGCACGAGGGCCGAACGATATATCATTTCAGCGTTGCCATAGCGATGTGTGCATGCGCAGTAGTCACATCACAGGACGTGAGATGTCAAGTCAGGCAAATTAAATCAAACCAATTAACACAGTTATTTAAACACAGGAGGGTTTTTAAAAACACGATCCGGTCGCTTGACAAGCGGTATGTAATACCATCACGCAACTATTTTTCTCAAGTTGCCATCCCAGAGCTGGTGTATATCCGCTCTTTCATTTTTATTTTTCAAATTTTGTGAAATATTTTGCGGTTTATTTTCTTTGTTTATTATTAGTATGAGAACCATGTGGAGAATCCAGCATACAAGTCACTGTAAATGAGCTGTTACCGTAGAAACGGTACTGCATTAGAATGGGTGCATTAATATAACACACACCTGTGCTTTACGTTAGAGTCAGGACTAGTGTCCGAGCCGTGCTATTACACTGAAAAAAATTATTCGTGGGACAACGTGTTTAAATGAAGGCAAAGGACTAGACTGAGGCGAGGCGAGGCGAAGGAACTCAACATGAAAACATAAACCGCGCGCGGTGCAAATAACAACCGCAACAATACAAACTATTCACACAGTGCTCCGCAACTAAAGAGGAAAAAAACAGAACTTAAATAGGGTGACGAATTGGGAAACACAAAACAGGCGAGCACAATCAAAGAAAGAAATGGAGCAGACAACATGAAGGCCCTCTAGTGGTCAGAGGAGGAATTATCCATGGTGGACATAAAAAATAACAGCAAGTTTATGTTAAACTCGTTAAATAGAAATACATATACATTTAAGAACTAAGTTTATTGCACTAACATGTACATTATATCAATATTTAAAAGCTAAACAAAGTTCTGCCTGATAACACTGAGTTTAGAGGACATGCTTTTATCAGTTCTCACACTTTTCCTTTTGTGGTGAGCGGAGGGACGTGTGTGTGTGTGCGCGCGCGTGTGTGTGTGCGTATTTGTGTATTTGTGTGTTGGTGGGGGTGGGGTTAAATGGGTCGAGGAATGTATCTGCCTTTAAATAAACATTTGTGTATAACTCTTCTATAAAACCCTGTAAACGTCTCCATCACACAATTTCTGAGAACATGAAGATGAGTCGTGTGTTTTTGGTCCTGGGCTTCGTCCTGATCATGGCGCTCTACGCAGACGCTAAACGTGAGTGCATTACACATTTTTACACGACAGATTAGCTTTAAAAGACTTTAAAACAAACAAACAAACAAAAAAAACAGTAATATTTTTTAACATTAACTTGTTAATTCCAGAATTTCAGCTTTCATTTCCTAATATTTACTTCTAGATCTGTTAAACGGCTTAGAACATGGCACCTTTTGTATCAGACCACCTAATTTTTAGGTGAGCAGAAGTATAAGAACAGATGAAGCTTAAAGTAAATTATATTAAATACAACTGAATATACCCTTATAACCCTTAGAACTGCATCAAGTTGGTGACTCACTGACATCACCAAACAGTTGGTTTCTACGAATGTGTTACAGTTGTTGTTTGTTTTGGGGGGTTTCTCCCTTCAGTCTCCTCTTCAGGAGGTGAAATGGTCTGGTGATTGACTTGGCCAGTCTAAAACCTTCCACTTTCCCCCATGATGAAGTCCTTTGTTGAAGTGTGTTTTGAGTCATTGTTTTGCTGCATGATGGAGTTCCTCCTGATTAGATTGGATGCGTTTCTCTGTAAACTGGCAGACAGATTTCTGAACTCATTCCGCTGCTACCATCATGATTTCCATCATCAATAAAGATTAGTGAGCCTGTTCCAGAAGCAGTCATGCAAGCCCAAGCCATGACACTACCTCCACCATGTTTCACACATGAGCTTGTATGTTTTGGATCATCACTTTGGTCGAGGTTAATCTTAGTTCCAGAACTTTTCTGGCTCATTTCTGTATTTATTTGCGAATTCCAATCTGACCTTCTGATTCATACTGCTGATGAGTGGTATGACCTCTATTTTTCTGCTCTCAACGTCTTCTTCGAATCGTCGGCTGCTGTTGTTTGACCTTGGTTGACCTGTCTGATTGCTAGTACACCAGTGGTCTCTTTTTTTCTCAGGACATTCCAAATTGTTGTATTGGCTATGCCCAATGTTCAATGGCTCTGATAGATCTTCCCTCTTTTCTCAGCTTCAGAATGGCTCGCTTTTCCCATAGACAGCTCTCTGATCTTCATGCTGGTTTATCCTTTTTAACAATAAATGCAGCCTTCACAGGTGAAACCCAGGGCTCAAACCAAGAGTAGATGTTCAGAGCTATTAATTGTTTAAACAGTTTATCAGTTAAATAGGGCACACCTTGGCATTTTTGATGACTTGAAAAAATGGGTGGGTTCGACCCAAAGGTGCCATGTTCTAAGCTGTTTAACACATCTAGGTGTAAATATCAGAAAATGAAAGCTGAACGTCTGATCTATCATCTCGTATTCATCTTTTTAATCTCAAACCCAAATGTCTTGAGCGTATAGCAAAAAAACAGACAGAGAGAAAAAAAGCGTCCTTGCCGCTCCAATACTTTTGGAATAAACGGTTTACAGTATACTGTATGTGTATTATTGTATAATAATGTTAAGATCAGCAGCATAATTATTACAAACATTTGTTTTGCTTTAATTATAACGATAATCATATAATTAAATTATCAATAAAACATCTAGCATGATTATAATGAATTATAATAATTTTATGTCAACAACATTTGTATTATTTGTAATTAATTCCAATGAAATAATGATAATCGTAATTAGGCTTATTGGTGTTAATTTATA